>JAPDFI010000029.1:0-354877 GCA_027569585.1 Penicillium silybi
CCCCCCCCCCCCCCCCCCCCCCCCCCCCCCCCCCCCCCCCCCCCCCCCCCCCCCCCCCCACCCAAAAAAAAAAAACCCCCCCCCCCCCCCCCCACACCCACAAAAATAAACCCTTTCCCCCACCCCCCCCCAACCCTCTCAAGGCAATGCTTTTCACCCCCCAACCGCACCGGACCCCCCAAATCTCCCCCCCCCCCCCCCCCCCCCCCCCCAACACAAAGCCTCCCAAGCCATTTTACAATATTCTCAGAACCGGGCACCGATTTCCAACTCAGATCGTACAACTCCTTCATACGATAGCGCTGGTCGCAAATGTGCCATCGAATGTATCCCCGTATGAAGCCGTGCATCGCTCCTTCCACTGTCGGGTCATGTGTCCCGTCAAATACCTCCTGGTCCTTCTGAACACCGCGGGTAGCGTCGACGGCTACTCGATCGAATCCTTCCTGGATGGAGAGCCCCCCGACATGACAGAAGTTGGTCACCAGGTTCTTCTGGTCAGTAGCGATGCCAGCCTCTGGACTCAGAAGATCCTTGTAAAAGGAGATCAAGTCATTGACAAAGGCGCTGATTGGCTCGGTGTGCATCACAGCGGAGGTAATATCAGCAAAAGCTGCTTCCTCGTCGACAAGCGCCTTAGGGAACATAGTGGCGGCGCAGCCCACTCCTAGTCCACCTAATCGTCGTAGGCCGGTCGGGAGGCAGTAAGAACCAGGATAACCCTGGAAGCCGTGGGCCTCAATCCAGCAGCATTGATAGTAATCGATGGTGCAGCGGAATATGTTGTACTGGAGGTATGGAGCGTAGTGACAAAGTAAGATGGGGATCCAGCATCACACGCCACGAGGGATTCTTTTGCTCTGTCCTGCGAAGATCGGGCAGGAAAGTTTCCATTTTCGTATGGTTTTCCTCGTCGATGTCGTCAAGAAAATAACCGATCATGAAGTAGATGCCGACGGGGCCCATGACTTCTCGGGGGATATTAGGCCAACAGTGCGATGCGAGTCTTGCAATCGTGCGAGCAGCCCTGGTAATAATCTTGATGTTTAATGAAAGGGGGCCCTGGACAGTCGGCTGTGTGAAGAATCGAAGGAGCTCTACGTAGACATGTTGGAAATCATCCATGAGCCCGGCTGGTTGACCGTGCGGCTCATCCTATTGAACCGCATCAAGAAAACCCACGACGGTGCACATATAGCGCTCCATGAGTGTTGGATCCTTTTTGCTATCTTCCATTATGCCTCGAGGTTCGAAAATACAAACTTAAGCAGGGGAAAGATGGTCTACATTTATTAAAATCTTCCGGCATCATGTTTGTCCCACCTAGGTGAATCCCACCTCGCCGGATCTTGTGGAAATATAAGCGCTCGATCAGTGTTTCACATTTTGAAGGAATCGACGTTCCTCGTGGGACACCAGGGAGATGAAAATGTTGTCATTGGCCGAGACGCTAACAAGGGCCCTGGAGAGTCAGGGTCAAAATAGCAGGAATCGCTGATGAGTTAAAGGAGCTATACCCAAGTTTACCTGGGGATATGGATTGGAACGATTTCGGATAGGCGCATGGTCGCACTCTCACCTGGCACACTGACCAACCGGAGACTCGGGCGTCCTGGTCACGCCAAGAAACAGGTCTTGTCACATGACACCTTAGTATAGTGCCAGAGATGGGACGAGATGAGCACATCATTGTCATGCAAATATAGTATCCCCAAACAATCGAGGCTTAAACTAAATATTCACCTGCAGTTTTAATTCGAGCATATTCCACTCCGCCAGCTATCTCAGCCAGTGGTTGACTACGATCACGTGACCCATCTCCGGCTTGGCATCAAATCCGCGCCGCAGTTTTCTGTCGCTCCGTGTTCGCGCCGGCTACATCGTCAAGTTCCTACAGAATCAGGCCTTTGGCACCTAGTTGGGCCTTTTTTTGAATAATTTCTCTCGAGGACAACCGATCTGCCCATTTCTTACCCCACGAACCGCCACAATGATTTGCAGAAGCTGCCGAACAGGCATGCTGTCTCGGCTCCAACAGCAACAAGCCGTGTCATGGACCGCATCAACAAGCGCACGCCAGCTGCCAATTGTCCGCAGCCAATTCCGATTCTACAGTGATAGTGGTGCGAATCCCTCTGTGGCCGCTCCCCCTCCTCCGTCAACTCCGCGCCAGCCTACCGTTGGCGAAGTCACCATTCCGTCCGCCATCTCTTCCGCCACTCCCGGTGTCTCCCAGCCTTTCAGCTCCGCAGACGGTGTCCACACCGAGGCGCACCCCGATGCACCCAGCAAGACGATCTCGCGTCCCCCGAGCAGCTGCCCGGCAGGCACGAAGATGAACGGCCTGAACTACTTCCGCAACAAAACCGATGTTGTCGCCAAGGAGGACTCCGAATACCCAGACTGGCTGTGGGATTTGCTAGGCGATTCAAGCAAGGCGGCGAAGTCTGAAAAGGGCGGTGTTGACCCTAGTAGTATGTGGAACATGCCCATCTCGAGAACGATGCAGACACTAACCCAATCACAGCCCTCAACAAGAAGCAACGGAAGCGCTACGAGAAGAAACTCGCTGCCCGCACCCAACATCTTCCTCCCAAGATCCCCGCCCACCACCACGCCTACGATATCACACCGGCATCATACAATCGCGACGCACCCGTGGACGGCATCGCCGATGCCAGCGAGGGCCTCGGAAAGCGCCAGGAGGTTACTAAGAGTGCCCGAGATGCCCGGCGGAAGGCAATCAAGGAGTCCAACTTCCTGCGCGGACTGTAAGCCACAGAGCTACAGGTGCACGAATGCATTGGTTCGTCTGGAGCGATTCGGTTTGGAAAACTTTCTTTTGCGCTGGCCATACATATCCAGTCACTGGATATCGGAACCCGAGTGGGGATCCGACATGTATTATTACGTCGATTGAGGTCGTCAATTGTGCTATATATTCAATGCTACTGATCTACATAACCTCAACCCATCCCATCCATCCTACTGAGGAACAGGCCACTCCTTCTCCTCGCCCTGCCCCTCCAACCAAGGCAAACAAGCCTCATACAACGCCTTGAACTCACCATCCCCCAGATCCAAGAATCTCTCAAAAAGCCCCTTATCAAAACGCTCAATGAACGCAAGATGGCACGAAAACAACAAATCCGCAAACCCGGCAGTCTCCCCCTCAAAGAAAGGCCCTTTCTTCCCCTCCCGCCCCTTTAACATTTTAATCAACGCCGCAGACTCCTTCTCGACAAGCTTCCAAAGCTCATCACTCTCCTGATCGGATGGCAACACCTCCGCCAAAGGCTTCCCAAACCACTCTGTTCGCGTACGCACGAAATACTCAGCCCCCTTCTCATCCAGCCTCTCCGGCACGCGCGGGATAATCATAGACCGGAACGCAGGACTCATCAGGCTCGCGATCTTGCCTACGGCGACCAACAGAGCGTAGCTGGCGTCGCCGGAGGGGAAGAGGGGCGGGGATGGGAAGGTTTTGTCCAGGTGTTCGACGATGGGGAGCGAGTCCATCATTGCGCCGTGGGGATTGGAGGTGATGGAGGATTTGTGAATGATTGCGGGGAGTGTGTACGGGATTCCCTCTTTGTTGGGGGGTAGGCCGAAGCCGGTGATTAGGGGCTTGATATCTGGGTAGGAGATCCAGCTTTGGGTGTAGGGGATGCCTTTGAAGTTGAGTGCTGCTCGGACCTTTAGGGTGTTTGGGGACCATGATTTGGATGGGCCTGGGTTCGTTAATCTTTTGTTTTTCTGGGGATGGCGGAGGCGGGGAAGCTTGGTGTACCTGGGAGGGTTGAGGTGATGTCGAAGAAGTGGACGGGCTCGGAGTTGGCCATTTTGTGAAGGTGTATTTGATGTTCTGTTCCTTGATAGATGTTGGATTTGGATTTGGATTTGGATTTATCGGTACAGACGTTGATGGGAAGGGGCTTCTTATACTAGTGCCTCAAGGTGGGGTGAGTTCCGTTTGGATTTCTCAGCAGGTTTCATCGGTGAGTTAGGCCGTTAGGCCACCCGTATGCTCCCCGTCAAGATTGGAATGAACGCGGCAGTAGCCAGGCATTGACGTATACTTGTAGAGAGCTAGCCCATAGGAGTGTGATATCTGAGTGGCTTATCGCGGACTGGCACAGTCGAATCGGCGGATCCAGCCATCCCTAGCCATGGGTCAGAAGGTTTCTCCGTTGTTCCAGTGCTTGAAATCACTGTAGATATAAACACTGATATCTAGATCATTGAAATTGTAAAAGACAATTAACTCTGATCTAACCTCACCGGTCTCAGCTCGATGGAGCCACGTTTGAAAGTGTGGAGTCATGGCGGGACACAGCACGTGGTCCTTTAATTTAAAACACTAGACTTCGACCTTCATTCACGGCCTCCTTCTAGCATCTGGGACAGCAGCGACCTCGTGAGATCAACGTTGCATCCCCAGAGATCACCACAGCGGGGCATCACCAACCCTTGCTCGGGAAGCACAACCCCCGCCACGCCGGCCACGCCCTTCGACAAGCTTAACTCCAGCACATCCAAGCTCCGATAGGCCACGCGCCAATTCTACAGGATGGGAACAGTCGACAACCTCGTTGAGCAAGCTCGACACCTATCACTACGCCAGACACATCCCTTCGACTCATTCCACGCGACAATCGACTCCCACCTGCAGAAGATCTACCAGTCGCTCACCGCCGACAAAACAAACTTCCTCCAAGTTCAGCATGACTCGCAACCAGATGGCCAGCCAATTACAGATCATCTCATTTCGCTGGATGCCTTTCGGGCGTACATGAAGGGGGAAGCCTCGTCTGCCCAGGCCCAGGCGACGGAGCCGGATCTTGGAGCTCCTATTTCGGATTATTTCATCTCATCCAGTCATAATACGTACTTGACGGGGAATCAGTTGTATGGTGATGCTGCGGCGAGTGCATATACATCGGTGAGCTTGTGCTTGACTAGTGGCTTCAAGGGTGCATCTCTGAACAATGATTAACATTTGATAGGTCCTCCTACAAGGCTGCCGCTCTGTAGAGATTGATGTCTGGGATGGAGAGCCCCATACACCGGACTCGAGCGACGGTGAAGATAGCAGTGAGAGTAGTGACTCCAGCAGCGATGAGAGCGAAGGTGTCGGCGCCAAAATCAAGCAGAAGTTCAAGTCCAAGACTGAGAAGAAGGAAAAGCCTACAAAAGGCTTGAGTCGGTCAGTCTCGACGAGTCTGGGAGATGCACTGCGCCGCAAATCTACCAAAGCTACTCCTGAAACAGCAACTGAGACTGCTGCTGGAGATGCAGCACCGAGTCAAGGTGCCATGAAAGGCGAGCCTCGCGTTCTGCACGGACACACCCTGACCAAAGGCGCGTCGTTACGCGAGATCTGCTATGCTATCCGTGACAGTGCCTTCGTCGCGAGCGATCTACCGGTGATCGTCAGTTTCGAGGTTCATGCGAACTTGGAACAGCAGCAGGTCATGGTGGATATCATCAACGAAGCTTGGAAGGATTTGCTGGTGGAGGTGCCATCTGATGTGACACCTGAAAAGCTACCGGCACTAGGGGAGCTTAAGAGGAAGATTTTGATCAAGACCAAGTCAACTCCCACGAAGAGCGCCGAGGAGAAGGTCGAGGTGCTGGAGAATGTGAAAAGGCCCAGCGAGCAGCCGGCACAAGGCCAGGCTCAAAAGCCAAGGAAGCCGTCTAAGATCCTTGAGGCTCTGGCAAAGATGGCTGTCTACACTCGCGCGTACCATTTCAGTCATTTCGATCAACCAGGTATGGCTAGACCTCAGGTAAATCGGAATCAAGAAACTGACCATTCACAGAGGCCAAATCTCCATTGCACGTCTTCTCCCTCTCCGAGAAGGCAGCACGCGAGGCACACGTTACCAACCGCGACGCACTTTTCGAACACAACCGGTCATCCATGATGCGCATCTACCCCTTCGCGTTCCGGGTCACATCATCCAACCTCGACCCATCCTTCTACTGGCGCCGAGGTGCTCAGCTCGTAGCCCTGAACTGGCAAAACCTCGACAAAGGCATGATGCTGAACCACGGCATGTTTGCCGGGACACAAGGCTGGGAATTAAAGCCCGCCGGGTATCGGAGCGCCCAGCCCTCAGCTAAGACCGTTACCCACACCCTAGACCTTACTCTGGAGGTATTTGCAGCGCAGGACTTATCCCTGCCAGAAGGCGACCACTCTGAAAAAGGGTTCCGTCCATACGTGAACTGCCAACTGCACGTCGAAGAACCCGAAAGCACCGTCACCGGGGACGGCGCAAGCTCAGACTCGGAAAAGAGCAGCTACCGCCGCTGCACGAAGTCCTCATCGGGTCGACACCCTGATTTCCAAGGCCAAAAACTGATTTTCCCAACTGTGGCGGGCGTGGTGCAAGAGCTGAGTTTCCTCAGGTAAGTACAGCATCACCTTGCATTTCTGTGTCCTCTCTTGCATGAGCATTTGCATTTGTATCACAACGTCCAAGCGCGGAGTGCATTGTATGCTCAGAGCCATGTGACCCTCCAATGGCTCCTCGGGCCTTCCTTTTCAGGCCACTGCACTACTCGGGCTTTCTCGGACACGTGCAGCGCCGTTCAACCGTGCCCGTTATCCGTCGAGCTCATATTTTGCTTTTTCTTACGTGCCTTGTGCCTGGGCTGACACCGCCGCAGATTCAAAATTAAGGATGATGAAATCGGTCGCGATGAGCTGGCTGCGTGGGCTTGTATCCGTCTCGATCGCCTGCGTGAGGGTTACAGACTCGTGCATCTTCATGATACGGCGGGAAAGAAGACGGGGGGTATACTCTTGGTTCGGATCTCCAAGCAGGTTTTGTGATCGATAGAATGATAGATCATTCCGAGGGGCGTTTGTGTGAAACGTGCAGGAATAGGGGTCTGATAATCTGCTTTTCCTTGATCTGGGCACCCATGCCCGTTGTACAACGTAGTCAATCACCGGTCGATAACCGGCTGCTGGTGTCATTTAGATTCGGATTCTTGGGGGCCAGGAACCTGCCACAACTGGTATGGTTGGAGTAGGCGCGAGTCATGAAGATGCGCGGACCCTGCGCCGCCACAGTAAGTCTCGGGGCATTTGAAATTTGGCCTGCTCGCAGCATGCAACGCAGCGCACGAAATGCAGCATTGCAAGTTCCTAGTGATCAACGCCCAGTGTGAGATCGAGCTGGTCGCTTCCAAGATCAGATGAACATGTTGATAATGGAAACGGTGTGGAAGCAAGGAGGCTCATGTTGTGCCACGGTCCCCTGTGGAGATCAGTGGCTGGCTGCATTCGCAGGATGCATGAATTGATTGATAGCCACGCCGTCAGGAGGCAAACACGAGCTGATTGATGGCATAGAAGACGTCCTCGATGTATGCAAATATCACGTACTCCTACTGCAACGGGCGTGCTGCATGCGACATGCGCAGCTAAAACTGCCCCTCCAGGTATCTATAGAATTCCAGTGAAACCCGAGATATTGCAATCATCGACACCTATTGGACAGAGCCGAGTGGGGGGATGGACCATACACCATGTTGTGTAGGAGACTCGAAACCCAGAACGTGCAAGCCGAGTGGTCGGTGTCGTGTACGTCTCCAGTCCGGCTCTTGTTGCATATAAGCAAACAGAAAGTTATCCTGCATGATGCGCGCCATCGAGCCCCACGTCTCCATAGGTCCAGGCTTGTCACAGCGATGGGTGACAAGTGGGGCGGTGACTTGGAGTCGGTGAGGGAAGCAAAATTGAGGGGCGTCGGCAGCTGGGTATAACACTTGGACCATTAGTGTGAGAGATCAGCGTGCCAAGTTCCATGCATCAGATTGATCGACATTGAAGTGGATACGGTCAGACTGCCAGAGATGAACGGTAAATCCCCCGACTCGTACAGGCTGTAAGCAGCTGCCTCAGGTGTGCCCATTTTTGTGACACTTGTAAGTCACGGAAGGGTTCACGCAGGCCAAGCCGACAAGTGACAGTTGGACAGGCAACGTGCGGTTCGAGGGAAAGGGGTCGATTGGCCAATAATCGGACACCATGGGAACGCCATTCAGCCCGCTTGGAGTGATTAGGCCTCTCTCTCCTGCTCCACCGTCAAATCACCACAGCTCCGAGGTCGACCGAAGTGGGTCTCTTCTGCGATTTGGGATGCGGGAACGATACATCAACTTTTCCCCGAGGACTCGAACACGAAGTCGACCACAGCCATGGCCAACCCCCCTATCGAGGGTCCTTCGTATGTGCATCCCGGTGAGATTCCGGTGAGATTTCGGTGAATTAATCTGCCCTCACACTTGCTGTCCACCATGGGTAGCTCAGTCCGCAGCGAAGCAGCGTAGCAGCCATAATCAGTAGCAGGCATGATCAGCAAACAGGCGAAATCACGAACACCCCGAGGCTAAACAGGCCCGAGTTGTCGGGAGGAACCCAACGTACCCCTGCGATTGTTTCCAGGGAAGACCCCAGCCGTGAACTCACACTAGACCTGTGCATTTCGGCTCTGATCCCTGCGATCAAAGCCGTCATCCATCAGACGTGCATCAAGGCCGTGTGACTGGCCCATCGAAATACTAGGTCGAAGCTTCTCCTGTCCAGGTGGACCCGCCTGTTCTCACCCAACAACGGCAACTTCCGAGTTCTCGTTCCCCTGCTGAACTGAGTTTGGTCACAGATCAGCCGATGAGATTTTTCTGGATCGCGGGGGTGCACACCTGCTCTTCCCCTGTCTTGCTGCCTTATAAGTGCCTGCCTCTGCCTTTCCGGGTGAACTCTACCTGAGAAACAAGACAACCATCTTCAAGGACAATCTACCCCTTCCAGCACAATGACCGACAACAAGTGTGGCGCGCTGCCGTGCTCGAGCTCGGGTGCCGTGAACAAGGTTCGTCCGTCGTTCCCGGTCCCAGCGTCCTGGGTACCTTTGTTTCAAATGTATTCTGACATTCTTTAGATGCCCGGTGTGAGATGCCCCAACTGTGCGGCTAAGGGCCAGGAGATCTGGGTCATCCCAGGCAAGAGTTGCCATGTCTGCCACACGCCGTGTGCGTGATCTCCTTGTGTGCGATGCATAGGTGAAGTCGAGCCAGACTGTTACCTTGCGAAGATAGCCCGTTGATGAGCGTTTCACCGGCACGGGCTTCATGGCGTTTTTCCTTTCGGAGTTCTCGCGTCTTCAGACTCCCGGGATGGTCGGCGAATGGGGTACAATTTCGGCTACGTGAACACCCCAACACACTGTATTTCATTCCTGTACTCTCTGTTTCAGGCACAAATGGGCTGGAAATACCGCGTTTGATGAATTTCCTTGGTGTCGATTTCCAAGATATATCGACTGGACTGGACTCGGTGTCTACTTCTCTGTATGCTATTGCTAAATTCAATGCTACCTTCTCGAACCCTCTAGGTTTTGGATCTTTTCCAATGTTGATCTAGGCTAGATGCAGTATCCTCCGGGCCTATCACTCCTTCTAGAACCGTTCTTTTGGTACTTTTGTATACCTGCTCTGTATGCACCTCCACGTGACTCGACCCTGTCCCTGCATGACATCATCCCTCCACCCACCGACATGGTCATTAATAACACCGGATCAAGCACTTGCTGAGCTTTCATACAAGTACACTATTGTGTTTCTCAGATACTAGACAAGATGTCAGAAACATACCCAATCGGCACCCGCTCCGAAAGCGAGCGCCTCGTTCGTGACTGGGGCTTCCGGCACGTCTTCACTTGGTCAGACGGGAGGTATGTCGTGCTCATCTCACTGGTTAGAACAGTACGGCTAAGATACCAGTGGCGCTTATTACTCGCCTCATACCCATGGGGGTCTCACGACACATCTTATTCGACGAGGCTCGATGACTGTCTCCTATCCGGAAGACAATGCCAAGAATGGTGGGCAGAAGAAGGAGACCTTTGGTGTTGGGGCTAGAGTCGATGTGCCTGCAGGGAAGCTTCATGAGGTTTGGATTGGAGATGAAGGGTGTGAGTATGTTATTGGGGAGTAGTTGGTTTGGTGGGTTCATTACGAATGGTCTAGAAATGCCAATTGATGAGATATGTTGTTCTTTTGGTGATACCCGTCGCTGGGTGGTCTATTGAGCTGGACTTTAGACAACTAGGTCTGCAAATGGCGATCAACGCCATTCTTCAAACACGAATGCGCTTGCTGGGTGTACAACAGTCTTCTAATGTAAAAAGCGGAAGTCAACTCTGCAGAAAGGTTAGTCACTGTAGAATGTCAAAAGCAAAGTGGGGACTTACCTTTTGTTACCGAGATCCTTGTTCTCAGCGACATATCGCTCCCGCTCCTCGCTGCTCATATTATCCCAAATCGCAGCATTTTGCTTGTTCCGCCACACGTAGTAGTACTTGCACACAACAAACATGAACATACTCCAAACGGAAAGTCCAATCAGCACCTTGTTACCGATGCGGTACAGTGGCTTGTCATTCTCTCGATATACCTAGGTCCATCCATTAGTTGAGTTCGATTCCAAAGACGGAGGTATTGACTCACATTGTTTCCAATAATGTTGCTCACTTGCACCGCCATGTTGTACAAAGCTGTCGCAACAGTGCGAGTTCGAACAGTGCCTGCATTTCGGGACGTGATAGCCACCACAACTGCGTGGATGTAGGGCGTTCCAATAATCAAAATCAGTAGGACCCAGCGTGCCCACGTGCTGGCACCAGCTGGAAGGCATTCCAGGGCGATCAAAGCGATAAGAACCCACGCCTCAGCAGCAGCGCCAAGCAAAAAGCGCACGTTGAACCTCTCGGAGATCCACGTCCAGAGCAACAGATTCACAATAAAGACCACATATGCGGGAATACTGAGCAGGTTGGTATGGAAGGTGCTGAAGCCGAGCGATTTCAACTCCAGGCTGATATAAGTCGTGGCGGGGATGGTCGGGATCATCCATGACAGACCGAGGATGTAAATCACCCACATATCGTAGTCTTTCAGCGCCTCCCAGAGTAGCTTGGGCGTCACAGGCTGGCGGTTATGCATGCCACCTTTACTGGGATCGTCGCGGAGAACGCGGTTGACCATGATCTTCTCTTCGCGCTCGTTGAACCAGCCCTCTTTACCTCGGAACCCGCCAGCCGTCTGGGTTGGTGATGGCGGCATCCAGAATGCGGCGATGATACCGATCACGCCGGTGATCAGTCCCTCGAAGGCGAACAAGTATCGCCAGCCGCCCCTGCCATCGGGGTTGCGGATATGAAGGAAACCAAAGGCCAAGAATGCGCTGATAATGTAAGTTACTTCGTAGGCGATCCAGAAGTAGCCACAGCGAAGGGGGAGCTCCTTTGATTTATACCAGAATGAGAGGAAGAGGATTGTGTCGGGGATGCTATACGGGGTTAGCTTCAAATAAGTGTCATCAAGAAGTTGGGGAACATACAATCCACCCTCGAGAAGACCCAAAAGGGCTCTGGTAGTGAAAAAAGTTCCGCGATCCTTGACAAATGCTTGGCAAGCGGCGATCAAACTCCAGGAGACCATCTGAATAGGGATCCATCGGTCGGGTCCAAACCACTTGGACAAGAGCTGAGATGGAAGCTCAGCGAACAGGAACGTCAAATAGAATATCGTTTGACCGGTGTTGTAATCGTTGGTGTTCATGCCCAAATCATCCAGCATGTTGTCGGAAGTGGCCTGCAGGACATTTCCTCGATCAAGCTGCAGCGCAAAGAAAGTGACACAGGCAAATACACAGACGCGCCAGTCGATCTGCTTCAAATCAGCCTCAAAAAAGAACAATAGGACGTGTGCAACATACCTTCTTTACAACGGCCTTCTCTTCCTCCTCCGTCCATTCAAAGTCAGGATCCCAGCGATGAATACCCTCATATTCCGGGATCGGCTTGTAATACCGCGGATCCTCAGTCGTGTCAAATGCACAGTCTACATTCTCGACTTGCCCGCGACGGTACTCTAGGGACGAGTCACTCGCCGAGGAGACATGAGGCGCAACCTTCGACTCGTAGTCCCCGGCACCAGGATCGACATTCTTGCTCTCTTCGATTGTCATTTTGGCATGAGACAGGGAAGGAGATCTAGAACGACAAGGAACGACTGGGATGGCACGAGAGTTGCCAGCTATAAAGGCAAAACAAGATGCCGAAAGAAGTCATCACGGCCCTCTGTCACGCCATAATGTGGCCGATTCACCTCTTCAGCCTTTATCTGCGTGATTACCCACGTTTCTCGGATGCGATGCGAATAAGCTAAATCTGCTGCACGGTGTCGTAGCCGATCTCGCAAAATGGAAGGTGCCTAGAAACTGTTTGGCATATGCAATTGCCGTTCCCAATGGCGTTGCATCTCCACTCCGCATGAAACACGGAAGCGGAGTCACTTTGGCAATACCATCACAGACCATCTCGGACTGATACCGCGGCTCCAGCGAATGGGCCGGTGCTAATTCCAAGGAAAGTTAGATTTTCACCTTTGGACTATCGCGCCTAGAGTAAAATGCCGGTGAATCTGAGTGAAGCTCGGGCTTGGCCAGATCACGCAAGGCGGGATGAAGTGACGTTAGGCTGGACGAGTTGTAGCCCAGTTTGCATGGTACTGTAATTGGGGTCCCACTCTCTCCAGCCACTCGGACTAGAATTATCTTGTTCTGATTCTCGTCATTGAGTGCGTGGCTTTGCTGAGATATGCGATCGCTTATTGCCAGGGGTAGCTATACAGAACTCGGGACATCGAGATTGGACGACATCAACATCTATGCTACAGCAGCACATTTTTAATCTTTTGTAAGAATGTCTTATCAAAAAAGATTTATTAACTTGCAGGGGTTACGTTCAAAGAATCTCACGTTGAACGAGACCGAAGTTGCGCAAAGCAACTTGTTTATCACGCCATCACCAGCCAAGTTGACACCAGCTTTGAGGGTCAAAAACGCAGGAACACTAGATAACCACTTACACTTCCAGTTTAAGGCGCACGTAATCAGATAAGGCACGAGCAAATCGCGACTGCTACTCGTAATCCCAGCACGCCATTCCGCTCAACCATAACGATGGCACACGTCAAACGCTACACGTGTGGACATTCCGACAACCCCGCAGTGAATGAATACTAAATACGGCAATTCGCACTGATTACCGACATCGAGGCTTTCTTAGAATATCGTAAACCGGGCGAGGTACCAACCCCGCAGTCATTGCGCAATTATTTTCGCTGTTCATCCGGGTCGAAGGTGCCGAAAGGTGTATATAGACGTGCTGGTCGCCTCATTCAGGATCTAGTCATTGGAAAGAGTTTCTTTTATTCGTTATATTTTCAAATATAAGTGATCCATTATGGCACCCTCTATTACCGAGACCGTTGGCCTCCGCGCTCCGACCTTCACTGTGCCCTTGAAGACCGACTCTGGACACAATAAGGAGAACTTGATCGGATACAAGATCGAGAAGGAAGCCGAATTGAAGGGCACAGACAAGATTGCGCCGGCTACGTATCCTAACTATCTTCCGGTTTGGGACAACGAGACTCAGCGGTAAGCCATGAGGGCACCTTATTCTATAGAGAGCAGCATGTTTAACATCGTCACTAGATACCCTCCACTGGAACCCTTTGAGCACTACGACCACGGCAAAGACGCCGATCCCAGCTTTCCCGACCTGCTTCCCAAAGGACAGGCCGAAGTAGATGAAATCACCCCCTTCATCGGCTCCGAGGTCCACGGCGTGCAATTAAGCAAGCTATCCAAAGCCGGCAAGGACCAACTAGCTCTCTACGTTGCTCAGCGACGAGTCGTCGGTCCGTCAATCACATCCATTCCATAGCTACGCACACTAACATCAACAGCCTTCCGCGACCAAGACTTCGCCTCCCTCCCCATCCAAGAAGCCGTCGACTACGCCGGCTACTTCGGCCGCCACCACATCCACCAAACCTCAGGCGCGCCCAAAGGCTTCCCCGAAGTCCACCTGGTATTCCGCGGCGCAGAGGACCGTACAGGCGCCAAGTTCCTCGAGCAGCGCACTAACACCATCACCTGGCACTCGGACGTCACTTTCGAGAAGCAGCCCCCGGGCACAACCTTCCTTTACGTCCTCGACGGCCCGTCCACCGGCGGAGACACCTTGTTCGGCGACATGGTGCAGGCATACAAGCGTCTTTCCCCGGAGTTCCGCAAGCGTCTGCACGGGCTGAAAGCCGTGCACTCCGGTATCGACCAAGTCAACGCGAGTTTGAACGGCGGGGGTATCGCGCGCCGTGATCCCATCACATCCGAGCATCCCATTGTGCGCACCCACCCCGTAACAGGAGAGAAGGCTCTCTATGTGAACCCGCAGTGTAAGTTTCCCACATTTGGGTATCTAGCGAAGCTAATGCATTTGATAGTCACCCGCTACATTGTGGGATACAAGAAGGAGGAGTCGGATTTCCTGCTCAAGTTCTTGTACGATCATATCGCTCTGTCGCAGGATCTGCAGACTCGTATCCGCTGGAAGGCTGGGACTGTGGTTGTTTGGGATAATCGTGTGGCTTGTCACTCTGCTGTCTTTGATTGGGAGGATGGTCAGAGACGTCATATTGCGAGGCTTACGCCGCAGGCTGAGCCGCCTTTTGAGACTCCGTTTGAGGGGTGAACGTGTGATGGGAGAATAATGTGTGGACGAGGACGGGAGTTTAATGACCATAAATTGAATCAAGAATAGCCTTTCGATTTTCAAAATCAACTCGGCCACACTTTGGATATTCAGAACTGCAAGACTGGTTTGTCGGTGCATGAAGTACAACCGGTGTCGAGGTGTATCTGATTGGTGTTCAAGTCGCCTTTTCACGACTAAATCGACTCAGCAGCCCAACCTGCCACTCATTGAACTTTCGCGCTGACACGGGTAGCATCTGGCTACTGCGATGAAGCGCATCAGATAGAGCCTGGAAAATCATCGAGGGCAGTTCCAGCTCTTCAACTGATAGAGGACTGGGTTGTCCGATTTCAGGAGCAAGCAGCTTATCGACATCGTCCTTCTTCTGGTAGAAGACTTTCATCGCTTGCTGATCATTAACGCTGTGACCAGAGCTGGAATTGGAGTATCGCAGATCTGGATTGAAGACCCAAAGCTGGGCATCGATTAGCGGATGATGAGTTTCGGTTGGGAGAATGCGCTTACTAGAAGCCCGCTCTTTCGTCCACAATGAACGACAAAGCGTCGTGCGCTTTCCCGCTCGATCAGTTCCAGTAACTGTGCTGCAACGATCATCTCTGTTGGATAGGTTGTCCACGGTTCTTCGCTGTCTTTGTTTGTATTCAGGGACACGTTCGCCTTGAGGAGCCGGAACCCGTTTGCTGAAGGGTCTTCCATTCCGATAATTATATTGCATTTTTCACATTCTAGGGTTCTTTGCCCAGATATTTTGGAGGCTGCTTTCGATTCCTCTTCATTGCACTGGAGTTGAAGGTTAGCGTTCTGGAAATGAATACAATGGCCTGAGATAAGGATGCCAGGCGATTGAGAGGACGTGGAAGATTGATTGAAATTTCATATAATACATTAGTTTGCTGCCTAGGAGCAATTGCCTGATGTACCTCTTATCATCACAGCAGTCCCACCGCACTGGGAAGGGCGAACCCAAGACTGTCGTTGAAATAAAAAAGGATGCGCTTGACGGAAGCAAAGGCAAGGTAGCAGCCAGATCAACCCACGCCGTCAAGCAACGAAAAGCGAAATCCATCTAGCGAGAGAGGATAACTACTCCCGAAGCCTTCTGACTTGAATCGAACTTCTTACCACCGAGCCCAAGCCACAAAAGCGCACGGATATTAATCTAGGGCAATAGTATCGAAGGCCACCCCATTGAAAAGAGATGGTCTCCTTCTAAGTTGCCCAGGCAAAGGGGTGAAATGCAAACGGGATCCAAATATGCGGGATGGTTTTGGGAAAGGTGACAAAAAAGAATAGATACTGGGGATCTCACCTTTTCCAACCCCACACAGTCCGACTCTGCGAGTAAGAAAGTGGCCACGTCAATAAGGACATTTCCAGGTATCGCTACTACGCGACTTGACGCTCCATAGCCTTTGACTTGGGCATTTTGCTCTTCGATCCTGAGAGCTGCAGTGGTTTCATCTTTTGCATCATCCTCATGAGGATCGGGCTTGTGACAATGCCAGAAGTCCATCATTTCGGCCCAGTTTCCACTCGGAAGGTCCTTCCAGACCCATCCTCTTGCAGTGCTTAGTTCCTCTTGATCGGAGAGTTCCCGAAGACTCGATTCGTTTAAGAAGGCAGCGCCACACGCACAGCATCGAATGCGTGTTGAAGATGACATGTCTGCTGCTGTCCAAGGCACATAGTCATCTGTTAGTTCATCTCGAGGCGCCAAGGCCTGTTCACTTGGATCGATCTGCATTCTGAATGAATAGTCATGACTGGTCCCAGGCTGCCCTGGCTTTGAGGGTGCTGTTGGGGCTGTGTTGGCATTTAGCGTTCGCCGAGTCGCGTCACTGACGCGCGCCGGCAGTTTTATCGTCTCAGTCACATGATCAAATGGTGGCTGTAAAA
Organism: Penicillium silybi; assembly: GCA_027569585.1. Taxonomy (NCBI): domain Eukaryota; kingdom Fungi; phylum Ascomycota; class Eurotiomycetes; order Eurotiales; family Aspergillaceae; genus Penicillium; species Penicillium silybi. The sequence goes on from JAPDFI010000029.1 coordinate 16,545, forward strand.
CCACTGTGACTGCTTTGCGCGACTCTGAGAGCTGGATCTCTGGCCGGATCCCATTAAGAGCTGGTGTCTGGGGGAGGGAGATGTAAAGGGTGATTTGGCGGATGTTGGGGAGCAGCTCGGCATGCAGGTAAATGGATACCTCTGCATCTTCAGCAACTGATGCTCCAGACATCTCCACGCTCATGGATCTGAGGACTCGACGCGAGTTCTCGAAGTTGGATGGTGGAGCACGCGAGATCCGAAGGTGCAAAGCTACCTGCATGGCTCTGCACAAACAGTACAAACAGGAAGCACGTGATCCTCAAGATGATAGACTACCGGCAGAACAGGCGTTGATATTGCCTCCTGTTTCATAATTACATTATTTACTAAAGTTCGGAATATAGGGAAAAGCCTAGATTGAAATCTAATCCCTTTCTATGATCCATTTGCCAACAATATCCCACACTGACAGTTGTCTCTTGATAGTTCAATTCTGTCTTTATGTCATATTTGCCTAACAGTTTACACTTGTTTTTCGTCCAAATTCTTGTCGTAATCTTTAAAAGACGCTCTAGTATCCATTCATTTCTGTCATAATGATCATCGGAAATTGTGATAACATCGCCATTACGGATCTCCCATTCAAATCCTTCCAGAGTAGTTGAAAAGTTCAATGCATGATTCGCATTTTTGAGCTAAGACTAGATAAAGGCAAACCGTCACACCGTCAGACAAAACCACCCCAACCACTAAACTCCTCGGCAAATTTCACAGCTGCCTTCAGATAAAACTTATCCTGATCACCCCATGTATTGGCAGCCTGCCTCAACGCCCAGATTGCCTTGACATAGTGTGCATCTGTGGAGTACTCGCCCTTTACAGCCTGCTTAGCAGTCCAACCCCAGTCTCTTCCTTTGAGATCAAAGTCACGGATCCGATCAAGTGGAGTCTCAGGACGCAATTGGGCCATAAATATGGCCAGAGTGATGAGCCACCATTGTCGAACAAGAGGGATCTGGAACTTTGCAGGAATCAAGGGTAGGAGTACCCGGACGGCGTGGCTGGTCGTCAGAACGTGCACGAGGAAGAAGTCGTATTTCTCCGTCAAATCAACACACGAGGCGGTCATAAGTGCCGCTGCTAGCTCTTGACTCTCGCGGAACTGCTCAACCGGGTTTTCGATCTTCCATGCGTTCCAGTGGTTTAGGAGTACGGCTTCGCGGTCGCTGAAGATCTTTTCTATGTTGTGGTCGCCTGGAGTAGCGAAGAATCCATCTAGCAGCTTCTCTGAACGCACTTTTTCGAAGATCTCAAACATGGATGTTGTTTGGTAGGATGGCTCGAGTTGTGAGAATACTGGATCATCTGAGTAGTTGTGTATGCTGCTGTAGCATACTGATGCCAGGCCCAGTGCTTCCATTCCTACCTCACGACTTCCCATTTCATATGCATATGCAAGGTGAATTAGCGGATGGCCAACTGTACAAATAGGTCAGCATGTATAAGATAAGCAGCATTTTCTGGTGAAAGACTAACGGTCGGCAACGAGAGCGCTGAACAGGGGTTTGTCGCCGGAGAAGAGGTACTCGGCCACAACCTCTTTCCAGTCATAGTTGAACCGTACCAGCTCATCTTCGTAGAAATCCACAAACGCCTTCTGATATCTTTCGTGATTGATTGTCAGTTAAGTCCGAACGCCCACCGCGGTACGAACTGCTAGATGGAGAACTTACTCTCGACAACCCAGGTGATCTCTCCAATCATCAGTCGTAACCTCTGCAGGTGAATCATCCCATGTTTCTAACAACTTTGACTCATTCTCGTAGACGCGCGTCAAGTCATCCGCGTCCGCGCCCTGCAGGAAGGCGGAACTCAGGAGCTGAAGCGAAGTTAATAAAATTGGTCACAGATGTCGCGATAGTCTGAGGTGTACTCACATGTGGTGCATGGTTATGGAATCTCCGATCATTATACAGAATTGCATGATTTGCATGATTCAGCTTGAGAAGATGCTTTAACGCACGGCCGGACTTGTCCTGGGCGTTCTCAATATCATGTGTTTTGACAGGCGCAATGTCAATGGCTTGCTTCTCGCCGAATATTTTAAACAATCTCAAGGACGGAAATGAGATCTGGAACATTCTGGCGTCGCCTCAGAGCTGCGTCGTTCGATGGTGGGAGGTCTGTGGTCCGAGGGATAAATCTGCCGCACTGTGTCTCGGTTTGCGCCCTCTATCAAACCAGTACAAAGGACTTGCGGTTAAGAGTCACTCGGTAAATGAAGTTCACGTCTGCTTGAGCATCAGACCATCGTAAGCTCAACGGAGAGTCGGATCCGCAGTGGATTGTTGGGAAAATAAAGCCTCAGGCACTCGTGGTAATGACGTAATGCAGTTTGGTCACGTGGCATGTGGCAGTATACAACGGATCAATTTGGAAGGCAAATATACAATTTCAATTTGGTCAAACAAACATCTACTAAAGTGGTAGGGTACTATTTTAAGCCTTGTAGTGTTCCACAGCTGGAACGGGATGCTCGGGCTGAACACCAGCCTGTCCGGACAAAAACTCCACCTCTATGCGGGGACCAACGTAGTTCTTGCGGCCGTCCGCGAACCATGTGATCGAGGAAATGATGACAACAATGGCAAAGGCGGCAACACAGTAGTCTATTTGTTGTTAGTACAGAATTCTTTGGTGATGAAAGGGTGGATGACATACTCATGTTGCTGCCAGTGGCAGGAAGTTCCGGAGGGAAGAGGAAGAGGACGGTGGTGAGGACAATGTACACGACGGAAATCTGCAATGGGAGTCAGCCAGGTCCAAAGATCGTATCATAAAAAGTGACTTACTATGTTAAGGACATAGCCGAGAACGTTGGGCAGCACGAAGGGACGCTCGGGAAGAGTGTTACGTCCACGGACCAAGTTGATAGCGATGGGGATACCGTAGGCAAGGTCCAGCAGGACAACTGACGCGGAAATGATCGCGTTGAAAGCGCTGGTAGAGCCAAGGAAAATCAGGCCGAAGATGATTACCAGTGCCAAGTTGAGGTACAACGAGTGCAGGGGAACCTTCAACTTGGGGTGAACCCGGGAGAAGTAGGGCGAGAAAGGCAGACCACCGTCTCGGGCAAAGGCGTAGCACATGCGGCTGCTAGTGGTCATGATGGCCGTGGTGGCAAACAGCATGCACACAAGAGGGAAGCTGGGGGTGTGGTCAGAATAAGACATGGAAAAGCAGTGAATAATAAGGTAGTACTAACATCAGCAGGCAGATAGCGCCAGCGTTGTTTTGAGTGGCGTTCTTGAGGATGGCCAGGAGGGGACCGGCTGAGGAACTGATAATGGTGTTGATGTCACCAGCCACAAACAGAAGCACGACCAGGAAAATGACACCTGTAATGGTGCCAATGCCGACGCAGGCAATCATGATCTTGGGTCCCTCAACGGAAGGGTTAGGGATTTCTATGGCATGTCAGCCTCATTCTCCTAGACAGTTCAATCATCTCAATGTACCTTCAATCATGTGGGCAACGCCGTCCTGGTAAGTTGTTAGCTCTTGCCTTAACTTCCATAGAATAAGTAATCACTCACAAATCCAGTCACACCCAGACCACCTTGCAGAAGTCCAAGCAACCAAGCAATACCATCGGGCCCTGTATTGGTCAGTTCAAGTTTCTCAGTAGTCAAAACTGAATCAACATACAGCCAGTCTCGTTGATGAACTCGCGGAAGACAAAGTCACCAGAGTTGTAGTCGCCGGAGGAGCAGGAGAGTACCGTGATACAAATCACGGCGAATCCGGCTAGAGACCAGGTGAAGGCGGCCTTGTTGAAATAGGGCAGAATGCTGTTTCCGAAGGCGTTGATGAGGAAGCCGCCAATGTTGTAGGCGACGTAAATCAAAAATTGGTGCCAGCGCTGGGGCTCGTAGCTCTGTCGGACTCATTAGAAACAGGATCTTCAACAGTAGAAGCTGGGACGTACGGGGTTCATCAGAGAAATGCAACCTAAGACCAGCTGGCTACCGAGCAAACCACCAGTGGCCACCAGGGCAACCCAACCGGAGCAGTTCACCCAGCCGGTGATCCAAGATAGAATGGGCATCCATTTCTCCCAAGAAACTGGACGAGATTAGCACTCAAAGTTCGAAATCAGAGACTCTCGATGTCAACTTACTGACTGCAACCCAGTGGTATTGACCTCCAGCACTGTTGCTCCTTGTCAGTCACGCTCAAAGATTATCCAGGATGCTTTCTTGGATACTCACGTAGGGTACGCAGACAGGAACTCGGCCAGCGAGGCTGCCATGCACAGACTACAAATACCAGCAGTCACCAAGCCTAGATTGTACCGTCAGTATTCACATCAACCGAACCGATAATTCGTGACAACTTACCCCAAATAACACTTGCCGGGCCTCCTGAGGGCAAACTGAGGGACAAACTCGCAGACAACGCAGTCCATGACTATCGACAGATAATCGTTAGCCGTTGGTCAGGCGATCCCACAATCGAGTACCACTGGAATCACGTACGTTGAGAATAGCAAACGCAAGACCGAGCATAGACCTGCAATTCACATAGGGCTGGTTAGGCTGGCGATCGGACCGGGACACGCGATCCGAAAAACAAGACATACAACAAGGAGTACTGGCGTTTCAACTCGGACTTGTGGCCCATCTGGGCCAACTGGGCGTCATCATCAATTCCCTTCTCCATGGTGGCGAGTAAACAGTAGGAGAAAATGCCTGACGGAAAACGAAGAGGAAAACGGCCAGAAGAAAAGAGAGACGGCCGTGACGCCAATTCGAATATCACTTTCCACCCGAGTCTTCTCCACGCCCGATTAACGCGGGGGGTTTCAGCATGTACACTGTTAGGTAACAGATTTGGGGTAGTGGGTCACCGAAGGCGATAAGTTGCCGTGTGCTTGATTGGTTGTGAGCACCGAACATCGGTGAATTCCGCCAGTCACCGAGCTTTCCACCTGAATGTCGATCAGGGCCTTGGGCTGCGCGGTCCGAAAAAGCATGGCACGCGCCCGCCGCCCCAGAGCTTATTCCAATATTCCTGCTTCATTGGACGCTAAGGTACATCCACAGAGTGGGGTCCCACTGTGATCTCGGGGTATTTTTGCACGTTTTTCAGAGCTTGCAATATGGGGAAGGTCGTGAGGTCGTGGCTGGGCCACGACTTCTTTCCAAATTCTGGTAGCCGGGTTCCTGTGCTTGAGCCGTGTCGCATAGCTATGTCGCCACACTCGGCCGGAGATTCCGAATAGGAGTTTACTCCTATCTGCGCCCCGATAGGGATGGGTCGATGTGGAGCAGCGGTGGTGGGCCAACCAGCTCACTATCTTTGTCAATTCTCACCAAATCCTCCTATGTAAGAAATATCGTTTCACCGGGGCCCGGGGAAGGCGAGACGGATCCACCCGTGTTGTACGTAGGAAAGCTTCGATGACCTGGCACTAAAAAGTCGTCCTCGGGAGCTATTCCTCTTCGGCTGAAGACTGCATCGTAACAGTCGGAGAACCAGGGCGAGTCGTGGGCATGGCAGCTTCCAGGTCCGCGATGATCGGCGCTTCTGGAAGGCTCATCCTTCAAATTTAGGTCTTAGCCGCGGTACTCACTGATAACGAGGAATCACGCAAACATCACCTTTCGGAACAGAAAAAGGGGTTGTTTCAACAAATAAGTCTTATTTATTCTTGGCCTCTTTTGGCCTATTGACGAAGATTGAGCTTTAGGCTTTGCTTGCTGTCGTTCCGTGTCAAGTCAGCCGTCTCGTCTCTTATGGCACATTTCTGTGAGTGTGCACCTTGTTAAGAGCCTTTCGTCTAACTAGCTACTTGTCGATGACTCCGATTTTGGGACAGACCGCACCAGCTTAGTCCACAACTGAATGATACAATGCATAACTTGATATGTTTTATTGGATTTGGAACGGAACTATGCGTATCCATCTCGACCTAAATAGTGAAGCAAATGCCGCAAGATCAAGTTCTTCTACGTGAACGCGAAATCATATTCAAATATCCATGTTCACCGAGGCTATGGGGCCGACGGGTATAAATGATTTCAGGTCATAATCACAACAGAGGTTAATATGAACCGTCAAAGACGCCAGCGGCTGTATTCTTCAGCCTAGTATCTGGTGAGTACGGGCGAATATTGAATGGAACCTCAATAGTAGAGTACCGGATGCTGCATGTCGCTATCATGTTCATCCGGAGGTGCTGCGACCTGGAGCTCTTGCCTAAATGTGTTCTCCTGCCTCTCTCTCGCAGTCTCGCCCTATATCAGCTCATGGGTGTTAGAGCCTCGACCCACCACACGGGGGCATGAATTACCCGAATGTTCTCAGAATGGAAAACCAGAAGCCTAAACCGGTCTCAGAGCCCTATTTGGCATTAGTCAAAAGCAGGCTAATGCGAAAGACATGTAGAGAACATGAACACTCGGCTAAACTCAATTCGTAGTGCTCGGAGTCACGCCCGCACCCCGGAGTCTGGGTTGGGGCTGTGGAGAAGGCTGTTGGGGTAACTATCGTCCACCCGAGGCCCATGCTCACTTGATTGCGACATTATCCAATCTCGGAGCTGTGAAGGGCGTATTTCTACTAGCTAGGCGGGCTTATTATTCTGTAACACGACTTGAATCAACCTCGTAAAGCCCGTTTTCATCAATTGCGTTCTTCAACAGTTGCTACAACCTTCCGCGTACCCCTGTTCACGAACTTATTTTAAGTTTACTAAAAGGTATAAGCATCCAACTCAGATACTATAATGCAACGGTGAAAGAAATTGAAGCCAAAAACTCAGTGGGGTATTGCTTAGAACAAAGCAACAGCACCAGCGATCACAGCTGCGACAAGGGCAGCTGGACCAACAGCGAGCACACTAGCTGCATTGTTACCTGCAGTAGTTGCCCCTGCGGCACCGGAGCTAGTACTGGTAGCTGATCCAGTAGTACTCGAAGTCGTCGTGTGGGAGTCCGCCTGCGTGCTGGGGGCTTTGTTGCTGAATGAAACAAGATTGGCAGTGAAGAAACTGGTGGCGTTGAGCTGGCTAGGCATTCCGTCGAAGCCATCATACTCGCCCGTATACCATCTCACGCCACACACATTCGGTGCGGTTCTTGTCGCCAGTGCACGACTTCGCAGCGCCGACCGCGGAGCCTTGCAGCGGGGGCATGATGTCGGGTTCGGTATAAGGTGCGACCAGAGCAGTCATAGCAAGGTTCGGAGTGAGAATACCCTTCAGCCAAATCTCATTGATATTGCAGGTTTCACTGGGCCCGCATGCGACTGCTGACAGGATGTTGGCGCCGTATTTCGAGGGGAAGAATATGGTAGCGGTGTGGTTTAAATGGCCGTCGAGGCTCGACTTCCACCCGGCTTTGCCGTTGGTCTGTGATTGTTAGCTTCTTTTGTTTTTCTAAGATCGGATGTTGTCTCGCCAGATTGTATGTGTATGCTGCCCCGCTGGTGTATGGACCGTAGTTGAAGCTCCGCTGTATTTTTCCCGCTGTCTTGCAATCATCTTCCATGTTCACATTATTGGAAATCACCCACTCATCCGTGTCGACGAGGTTTTTGTTGCTCCATTTCCAAATTTCGTCAGCCCAGTCAGAGTAGGCCTCAATTGTTCGTGTCGGGCCAGACGGGCCGAAAGCTTGAACAGTAGGCCGTTGAACATAGAATCCTTGATGTTGTAGTTTAGGAGTGTCCCACTTTGGCCAGAAACCTTGTACTGATTGGCCATATTCTACGGCACATCCAATGTTTAGATTGAGGGCTTGAAGAGGCCCCAGTCTTGTTCGTGATTCTTTACCATGGTGCGATAATGCGGCATCGGCAGTGAAATCATATTTTGGGCATGTCGGGAAGCTTATATGTTGTGTACTCTCACCCAGTCTTTGAAGGAAGATCTTCATATTATTCAAGTCCTGACCGACAAGATCATTACCTAGGTACCTCAACCTTGATACCGAGAAAGCGATATTGACTCTCAAATTTATACGAGCTCTCTGTCTGAAAATTGTTATTTCCAGTTGTGCCAGCTCTGCTACATTTGGCTTTATTCATGTCATGTGACCGATCTACATGGGCTCGTCGTACATACGCGCTTAGAAAATAGACACCAAGCAGCAAGGCTAGTAATATATTAGAGGGGGTTCGCTGCAATATGAACGTGTTTCAGAGTGGTACAACTGAGCGGCAATCGCAGGCGGCCGATTGGCGGTGGCGGATCAGACACAAGGCTAGCGCGGGAACACCCATGCACCAGGACGATCGTGTCACTCTCCTCTATCCTATCATTGGTGAGCTCGACTCCGCCGTCACCTGTACTAAGCCTTGAACGTGATAATAATGCAAGGTGTGCGCCGCTTGCACCGTTCCAGGCCCATCTAAACCCGGGACGTTCTATCCGCCGCCTCCTCTCAGTGGGGATCTAAATGTCCACAGACCAACCAAAGCCTGATGTGATAGCCCCCAACTTAGGTCCCCCAGTGCCTTTAATAAGCTAATCAGCTGAAGCAGCCGCCGGCGCGTCTTGACCCAGGAGACCCTCCAAATCATTTTCGATGATTTTCTCCAAGCCTCCCACTCGAGGCGCCCGGGACCGCGATCAGAGAGCTTTTCTCTGCCTCCACTCCCATATACGAGTCTTCATGCGCGACTGACCCGTTCCCTGCTTCCACGGCCCTCAGCGGACTTTGGACTCGGGCTTCTCCGGTCTTCTTTACTGCGCTTTCGAAATGACCTGCACATCTTGCTAGTCTCACTCCAGCACCAAACTCTCAACATGGCTATCTCGTCCACCCAGCTGCGCTGGGGACGAATACTTCTCCTTATTGTTGGGGCTTCCGCCCTCCTATATAGCTTCTGGCCGGTTCAATCCGGCCACATTTTCATCGCTCAACCCCAGCGGGCCTGGGCCTGGGACGATTTAGCCACGATCGAAAATCAGACGTTGGGTGTGAGTCTCTACTTTGGTCTAAATAAATGGCTCTTGAAGTTGACGGCAATACAGTTCGGCAAGGTCTTTGCCATCAATTTGCCCAACCGCCTAGACAAGCGGGATAACATTGTCCTGGGTTCATCGGTCTCCAAATTCCAGGTCGAATTTGTCGACGGTGTTACTCCGGAAGAGGTCCACCCCAAGACATATCCATACGTATGGCACAGTGAAAAGAAGCCTACTGCTATTTGACTCTGACCACCTTTTAGAACTGGAACCCTGACCACAGCCCAGGTGAATATGCTGCGCGCCGGGCACATCTGAATGGGATACGACGGTATGCACCAGACCTCTAAACTCTTTCACCCGAGCACTCGAAAGCTGATTTAAATAGTATCGTTGGAGAGGGACTAGGAAGTGGAGTCATAATGGAAGACGACGCCGACTGGGACATAAATATCAAAGCTCAACTCCAAAGCTTCGCCCTGGCAGTCCGCGCCCTCCAGGGCACAACCGAAACACCGACACAGTCCCCATATGGCGACGACTGGGACATCTTCTGGCTCGGACACTGCGGTCTAGAATGCAAACCGGAGCTCCCATACTACCAAAGCGCGGACGATCCTACCGTCCCCGAACCTCGTCATTTCCTTCCATATTGGCGTGACCCACCTCCAATCGAACGACCCGACCATTCCCGAATGATTTGTACCGCTCAAGACGCTGTCTGCTCAAGCTTCTACGCTGTGAGCTATTACGGCGCACAAAAGATTCTCGCTGCACTGTCAGTAAACCCATCCGGTCTCGCGGAAGAGATTGACATCGGTGCCCAAATGGACGTAGCGCTAGGCCGCATGTGCGGTCATGGATATTTGCGGTGCTTTGCACCTTATCCGGCTATTACTGGTGGTTTCCGCTCCGCTGGAGCGTCGGAGAAGGGGTCGGATATACACCAAGAAGGCGGGGATACAGTTGGGTTTGCTAGCTGGGGGATGCTTTATAGCACTATGTTGAATGTGCAGCGTACCCTCAGAGGGCAGCCTGTGAAGGCAACATGGGGCGATGTTGAAAACCCGCTGATGATCCCAGAGGAGATTGGAGTTCGAGAAGGGTCCCTCTATAAGAATGCGGAGAATGGGCCCTATAGGATTGATTCTGTGCCTGTCGATGAACTATACCGAAGACGCAGGGCCGCAATGGTGCGTACATAGAAATAGAGCGAGTCACCCCATTTGACGTTTCATAATTGAAATGACGTGGCCCCGGTTTACCAGTATCCAAATATAGGGTCAATTCATGGGTCTAGCCGCGCGCAAGGATATGAAAGAGCCGCAGCAATGCCAGGAAATGAAGGGGCCTTCCCAGGGCAGTCTCGGGCCTAAAGAGAAAAGGAAGAATTTATTCTGAGCCGTCAGGGTGGTTCTCGGCCCTTATCATGACAAATATAGAGGCTCGTTTTGAGCCATCCGTGAACCTGGTGCATTAGCTTGACACGCCAAAGCACGATACTCGGGGCTAAGCGCTCTGATGCAGCCTCCTCCAACGTGGCGTACTAGCGTGATCCCAATAATACGCATGGCCTTTGGCAATCTTCTCGTGGTCCTAGCTGACAAGAGCGCCGTTTATGATCCTCATCCACGGGCCTGGAGCTGTAGACAGGGGCAGAATATTATACATGAAATCTATTATGAAGCTTAAGAGAATAGGAAATCTTACCTAGACTACTTTAAGTCAGGGGAAGAATATCGATCAGCACACTAAAACCACCTAGCACCGTACCCCCGGCCCTTTAGCGCATCTGCAATGAACCACATAGGGTAGCTCAGCTACACTTTCTCCACATCTCCCTTCATCTTATTGCCCAAAACCTACCGAAAATGCATCTGGGGCTGCGACCCCCGGCAACATACATGATCCTGTTCGTCCGGGAGGCTTGGGAGGATTGTATGGCGGTTAACAAAGGGACGAGCAGCCTGCGCTGGAGTTACATGACTCGTAGTCGTGCTCGCGTATTCCCAGCATCGGTAAAACGGGGGCTATCCGTCCATCCTCATTTCCTTCGTCTCCTTCAATCCATTGAACCACAGTATATAAACGGCCTGCTGTCTCTTGACTTTTGAAATCTTCATCAGGGACTCCTCTCGCCATGCACTTGACACAGTCCCTGGTCTATATTTTCAGTTTTATTACTTTCGCTGCTGGCGACAACAAAAACTACTTCACCAGTCCCGCGTCCAACACCGGTGTCAAACCCGTCTTCACGCTGGGAGACCAACTGCTCGTCTCATGGGTAACTGAGTTAGGCGAGTTCAATGTTACCTTCTGGCAGCAGAGCATTGTTGAGGAAAGCGCTGCAAGCCAAGGGAACATTTACTGTATGTCCAGGACATGAAGCCTCTAAGCACTCAAGACCGACTGACGCCATTCAGCCAAAATCCATGCCAGCGACCAAGTCACCAATTTCACATGGACTGTTCAGCTACTCGGCTTCGATTTGTCTTACTCCAATGAATTTTTCCTCTGGGTGAATCCCGATGGGCCTGACGGTTTCGTCTCGACGTACTTTAACATCACGGAACCCACCACGACAACCACCACCACCGCTACAGCAGCCACAGCCACAGCAATAAACACTCTCAACCTTGCTTCGCCAGTGTCCTCATCTTCAAGCTCGACTTCAGACTCAGCCTCCTCTTCCTCCTCCTCGACACCCACGCCTTCGCCTTCCGCCGGGCTAACAACCACAAGCAAGATCGCCCTTGGCGTCGGAGTCGGAATCGGAATACCCGTGTTATGTGCTCTGAGCGCGCTTATCTGGCTCAAATCACGAAAATCGACCAACAATAACTCGATGACTGAAGACAACACTAAAGGCTCAACGGCGGGTCCTTCGCCAGGAACAACAGCACCTTGGACAGCGATGCAGCAACAAACAAGTCCGCCGTACCAGCCTAGAGACTTCGATCCGAAGGAGTTGCAGCAATACCGCTTTTCTTCGAACAATCGCTTTGAGTTGCCTAATTCGCCTTATCGATAGGGTTCGTACGTGGTTGCACAGCTACAAACTTTTGGGGATTGTCAATATGAAATGGCATGGACTTGTAACTTGGGCCTATTGCTATAATCTATTTTTACACATAGTCCCGACGATCAATAATATTCGCAGGAATTGCGACTATTCAGAAACGTCCGTCCCCCCAATTTCTATTTGGCGTAGGTTGTTAGAACTAGCAGCTAGAGACTTAGGCTTCCAACTCGACTGAGTAGACCAGTCGGACTAAGTTTGAACAAGAAAACTCGCCCAATCCTAGGTAGGTATCCTCGGATCGGCTAACCAGAAGCTCTAGATTCTATTTAGTCAAAGAAGGGGAGGGGACGAGTGCGGGAAAACACTTTACATTGTTGTACCTTTCCCCCCCCCCCCCCCCCCCCAATTCCCCTTTTCTTCCCTTCACATTCAATGGGAGGCATCGTGGAAACCACATGATCAATTTTTTGAAACACTTGAAAATAATGGATAAGTTGACAGCTGTTATCGGGTGCAAAGCCCATGACTGGCAGTGTGTAGGCTATTCTGAGGTCAGATTTTCCGCGTCTTTATTCGGAAATCTCTCTGAATAGCTGCTAAGTTTACTGCCAATTTTGTGGCGTGAGCTTCAACATTGACTTTTCTCATCATTTGCAACTGGGCTATCATTCTGGAGGGACTTGACCATAAACTAAAATTCAAGAATTAAACGACCAATAAGTTCACCCTTGAGCCCATCCACCATTGCAAATTCCCTTCCGTGGCATATAACCAGGCCCCATTCGGAAGTCTTGACTCGGCCCCGATCTAATGGTAGAGATCTCCGTGGTCAAGCTTGATAGCATCAGCACCCTTCTCAGCCACCATATAGACCGAGTTCTGGATGCGGCAGTCGGGAATAACAGGGATGACAGATGCATCGATAACACGGAGGTTCTTGATTCCGTGCACCTTGAGACTAGGATCGACCACACCCTGCTGGATATCCTTGGACAGGCGGGCGGTGCCACAAGGATGGAAAGAGGTCTGAGAACGATCCAACACTGTTCTCTTCATTGCTTCATCATCGTGCAGTGGCATATCCCAGGGGTATTCGTCCTCAACAATATCCTTAAACCCTTCGCCATTCCTGAGAACGTCATAGGCGAACCTGATACCTTCACGAATGGCAATAATGTCCAGGTCATCATTGAAGTAGTTCAAGTTGATGTTGGCTTGCTGTAGGGGGTCTGCGCTGTTAAGTGTAACCTCACCACCCTCAGAGACAGGACGAACGAGATCCACCATAACCGTCATATAACTGCCCTTGTTAGGGTGTGGGAAATGCCACTGGAAGGCACTACCAAAGAGAGGGATAAAGTCAAGCTCGAAATGAGGCTGGCCATACGGACAGAAAGGGTCGACGCCACCATTAGCAGCCTTTGCCTTGCGGTACTCAGAGGAGTTCTCTAAGTACTTGTCGATGCGAGGGAAACCGATCATCTCGAGGAAGGGCGATCCCATAGGGCCAGTATGGTTTTTGGCGTAAGTTGACAGAACTTGGTTCTGTAGAGCGCCCTTTCGCAAGACGTGGCTGTCCATTGAGAAACTATCCTTTAGACGAAGGACGAAAGGAACACCAGGGTGATCCAGGAGGTGCTGGCCAACGTGGCGCGAGTCGACTATCACAGGAATTCCGTGCTTGTTCAGCTCAGGAGCTGGCCCAATACCGCTGAGCATCAGGAGCTTCGGGGTCTCAAAAACACCTTGAGAGATGATGACCTCACGGGTGGCATAGAAGCTAAGTTCTTGTCCAGATGCCGTGATCACCGTCACGCCCTTAGCAGTGCGATCAGCATCGTCGATAATAAGGCGCTTCGAGTGAACTTCAGGCAGAATAGTAATATTCTGCTTGTCTGCGACCGCAAGGAAGCTGCCCGAGCGTCGACCCTTGTATATAGTGTTAACACTATGCACTAGGCCACGCATTGTTCCATCAAAGATATTCTCAGTGAGAGGCTCGCCAGTTGATTTCCAGGCCTTAGTGAGTAGCTCTCGGAAACCCTGCATCTCCGGCATAAGTTCAGCATGGGCAATTGGGATCGGACCGCCGGCGCCAATTTTCTTAAGTTCCGGATACAAGCCGGCGTCATCGTGGTAAGTCACACTCTTGCGAAGATATGGCACGAGAGGATCCCAGGTCCACTCCTTCCCGCCGTATTCCTCCCACATATCGAAAGTACCCTTGGACCCAGGCACCCAGGAGAAATAGTTCAGGGACGAACTACCGCCAAGGGCCTTTCCGCGGGTGTTAGGCTTCTCAATACGCTCGTAGTCGTCGCGCTTGACCATAGTAGTCTTGTAGGCCCAGTCGTACTGGCCACCTCGGATTTCCATTGCCAGTCCGGGAGTTCTGATTTCTTCGTTATCCTTGGAGCTGCCAATTCCGGCTTCCACGACCAGAATTCTGGCATTGGGGTTTTCCGCGAGGCGGGAGGCAACTATGTTGCCTGCGGTGCCACCACCAATGACAATAAAGTCAAAGCGAGCTCCGTCCTGGACAGTCATGCTGAAGATTTGATGAAGTTTGTGATTGAGGGATCTTGGAAAAGGTGATGAATTGGCATATATGGAAGCTTCTTCGGGTTCTACCGTCCTTTATATATGAAGCCGTTTCTCTTCTCTAGAAAATAGTGATTCCTTGTGCCGATCCCGAGAGCTCTTCGTGCGGGTCTTGAACCCGGTCGTGCCGACGAGACACGATATCTGAAACGTAATATTGCGTCTTGCGAAGCCGAATATGGCATAACCATTAGACCAATGAAGACTTGTCTGTAAGTCTGTAATGGTATCTAGGAGACTTAGCACCATCTTGGGATTATTTATTTTTGCTTCGTGGGTTGTTTAGAGCGAACGCCACCTAAAGGCAATTCACCAGTATCCTTCAAATGGAATAATCAGGCAGCGCCCCATACACTTGCCTTTGACAGGTCATTCCATGACGTCAACACCATTGCACAGAATACCCCTCAAAACGCCCAAATGGATACACTCCTCAACAAAGCTCAAGCGATTGGGTCTGATATCAGAAAGTCGACATTTCGGAGTGGACCCGCGCGGCTCGGATCTTGTGGATCTAGATTACGGTAACTTTGTTCTAATACTAATTGGGTAATACTGATTCGCCAATTAGGCCACAGCCTCTGCACTAGTCGCGATGCGAGGTTTAGTTTGCTTCTGGTAGATAAGATCGCAGTTTTTGATCCGACTTTCTCATACGCTACAAATAGATTAACTCTGTATTAACACGAATTGAGTAATACTGATTCGCCAATCAGGCCACCAGCCTCTGTACCAGTCGCGGTGCGGGATTTAGTTTGTTAGCTTGCTTTCCTGTAGGTTAGATCGCCGTTTCTGATCGGACGTCATGACAAGCTACATCTTGTTGTTTCTCCAAAGATGGATAACACGCGAATGATCACACATCTCCTATTGGCTCGGGCCTCTGATAATAACTTCTGTCATATGAATTTTGGACACGAATTGCGTCTGCTCCCAGGGCCTAGATCTGCGCTCATCTCGGCTTCATTCTTCCGGATAGGGAACAGCAGTGAGAGAGACGAGGTGGCGAGATGTGGGTAATGAATCTCACCGAAATCCAATGGAGGGGTAAACTCCCATGGCGAACCCCTCAGCGAACGGCCATTCTCTGCTAGTTTAATTCGTAATGAGAATGAGCAGAAGCGGACGATTACCCACGTATACCTCTTTAAATTTAAACCCGCCACAACCGCTGCCTAGATAGTTCTTTGAACAGATTTAAATTCCTCTTATTCCTTACCACTTCAAATCTCACTGAATCCACTTATTTCAGAATGGAAAAATACTACACATTGGCCGAGGGTGAGAAATATCGTCGGGTCCATCCTCTCGCTTGGTTCTTGCTTACCTAGAATAGGCTGCCCCTTTGCACGCGACGACACCGCTGTTCTGTTGCGAAACAGGGCAGGTGGTGGGTTGGGTCTGCTTCAAGATACCCAGCTCATAGAAACATTGGCCCATTTCTCGCGAGAGCGAATCCCAGAGAGGTAAGAACCCCGTTTGGGTTCTTCAGAGGATACCCGTGCTGTTTCTATTACATGCTGATCGATTGACAGGGTCGTCCATGCCAAAGCTGTTGGGTGAGATAATTGAGAGAGATGACCATTATTAATAAATGGGACTAATCGGTCATACAGAGCCTATGGCGAGTTTGAGGCCACCCGTGATTGCTCCGATTTCACCTCTGCCAGTTTCCTCAACAAGGCTGGGAAGAAGACACCTGTACTTCTTCGGGTTTCCACCGTTGGGCCGGAGGCAGGATCCGCTGATACGTCGCGGGATGTTCATGGCTGGGCTATGAAGCTCTACACCGATGAGGGTAATCTGGACTGGGTCTTCAATAATACGGTAGGTTTGATAGAGACCTATGGTGATCTTTATTGAATTCGCCTTTCTGATTGTCATCGCTGCCAAAGCCTGTCTTCTTCATTCGTGATCCGATCAAGTTTCCGTCCCTGAATCGGTCTCATAAGCGGCACCCTCAGACACATCTTCCCGATGCGAATATGGTAAGTCGAACCGTATAACTCATTTACAAACCAATCTAACCATGTTTGTCAGTTCTGGGAGTATGGTCCATGTTTATTCCCTAAGATCAAGGCCAAATCTAATCATTCCCAGTTTCCACGTCGGCAATCCAGAAGGTATACATGAGCTACTGCATCTATTTAGCGATCGTGGGACCCCACAGTCCGTTCGCCACATGAACGCATACAGTGGACACACGTACAAGTTTACCAAACCGGTAAGGCTGAAAGATCATGAACTATAGCGTCGAACTCACCCGATCTAACACACTCCCAGGACGGATCATTCAAATATGCCAAAATCCACATCAAGGCTGAGCAAGGAGTAAAGAACTTCACCAGAGAAGAAGCAACCAAAATAGCCGGCGAAAACCCCGACTTTCTGATTCAGGACATGTTCAAAGCTATTGACAAGGGCAACTATCCTGTGTGGAACGTTTACGTTCAAACCATGGACCCCAAGCAGGCAGAGGAATATCGATGGAATATCTTTGACATGACCAAAGTTTGGCCTCACAAAGATTTCCCGTTGCAGCAGATTGGTCGGCTGACAATGAACCGCAATGTACGCTCCCTTGACAGTACGTCCTCAGCTCTGAACAGAAATCATCCTAACATCTATAATAAGCCGCGGAACTACTTCGCGGATATTGAGCAGGCTGCGTTCTCCCCATCAACCATGGTGCCAGGACTTGCACCATCGGCCGATCCAGGTTAGCCGTCCAAGCAGAAGCGCGTTCCTCTCAGGGAGAACATTATAGTGTTAATATTTATTCTAGTTCTGCAAGCACGGCTTTTCGCCTACCCCGACGCCGCCCGTTACCGGCTAGGTGTGAACTACCAGCAGCTCCCCACGAACGCCGCGAAAGCACCCGTATACTGTCCTTTCCAAAGAGATGGTGCAATGAGATTCGATGACAACTACGGTGCTGACCCTAATTACGTCGGGTCTTCTCTTCAACCGACCAAATTCTACCCAGAGGTGACGGGAACCAACCCGTCCGCATTGAGCCTTCACACTGATCATGAGAAATGGGCCGGGGAGGTTTCAAGCTATACGAGCCATATTACGGAGGATGATTTCGTCCAGCCCGCTGCATTGTGGGAGGTTATCGGCCGGGAACCTGGTCACCAGGATAGACTCGTTGGAAATGTAGCTGCCCACCTCAAGGGGGTTAGGAGCGCCGAGTTGCGTAAAGCTGTTTATTGTTCGTATCAAGTTCGGTCAAGAGGTTTTCTGAGACTACTACTAACTTGAATGCAGGTCTGTTTGCCCGGGTCAACCGAGACCTTGGAATGCGGGTGCAACAGGAGACTGAAGCAGCAGTGACGGAGTGACCTGATTCGAACTGTGAAGAATCTCGTTAGGCAAAAAGCCTACACACGTGTGAGGGCTGTGGATTATTTTAAGTTTGGACTCTACTGTAAAGCTCAATTAAGGACTTGAATTCACTAGGGTGCCTTTGTATACCTCCCATAAGCATATCAAAAGTTGAAGTGTCCATAAGGGAAAAAGCAAGTCTAAGCACCCGTGAAATTTCTCCTCCGGGATGCCCCTCGATCGGAAATCGTCGATATCACCAGCGCATCAACTCCATATCCTTCGGAATCTTCCATCCGTGCATGTTGCAAGCTCGCATGTAGGAATCCACCGCCTCGCCAACGCCGTAATCCTGAGAAACCCCATGACGCCGAGAGAGACGAGCGGGCCGAGGCTCAGGACTGGTAATCGCCAGCCGAACCTGCAGCAGCAGACTCTCCATACAGGTGACAGCCGTCCATCCAGAGTTGGTTAGAAGTTCCATGCATATGGCACCTCCCAGGGTGACATGACCGCCGCCACCAGCGTGGAATTCCAGGAATCGGGGTCGAATCACGCGGACAAACGGGGGGTCCATTGGGTAACTGGGTGGGAAGCGGAGCTCAAGAACGACGCTCTTTTGACCTGCCGCCTTCATGTCTTTGGCGAGAGGTAGTTCTGCATCGAAGCTGTGGAGCTCCACAATCCACTGGTAGAGGTTTCCGGAGATCAAGTCGGGATCCACGTACCAGCCGAGTTCGTGCAGTTTCTCTTGTTCCTGGATGTTCACGGTTGATTGGAACTGCTTCTGGAGGAGTTTGGTTGCAGAGCTGGTAGCATATTGGGGTGGGGGCATCACAGGCAAGGAGCCTTCCTGCAGAGTCCCCGGAACGAATTCGGTGCCGGGACGGACATCTTTGGGGGCCTTCCCCTTGACTGCTTTCTTCCCCTTGACTGCTTTCTTCCCCTTGACTGCTTTCTTCCCCTTGACTGCTTTCTTCCCCTTGACTGCTTTCTTTGACGGAGTTTCATCGTCGGCAGCAGCCCTCTTCTTCGAGTCTGTTCTTTTTGCACGAGCTTCGCCCATTTCCACGTCTGAATCCGAGAGAAGGATCTTCAGATCTTCTATGTCCGTCGCGTCACTTTCAAAGCCGTTACGGCCATTACTGCTCGACGAACGCTTTTTGGTCTTCTTCCCCTTCTTCCTCTTCTTCCCCTTCTTCCCCTTCGTGGTAGGTGTTGGCGGCAGCTCTTCTCGTCTCTTGGCACTGATCGCCGAGATCGGAATGTTCAAAGCTGTGCCCGCGGGTCCATAGACTCGGTATGAAGGGTCCTGTGCGTAGAATTCAGAGCCAGTTGCGGGTTTTGCTTCCCCGGCCCCAGCTATATCCAAGGGTGAATTCTGAAAATAAGAGCCCAAATTGGGGTCATTCCCTGTCCCAACGAAAAGGTATCTGGGCTGGATCCAGTTTAAATGCTGCACAACATAACAAGATTGGCTGTATACGAATTTCTTTGGGGCATTGACAACCTCATTCAAAGATATGACGGATGTGATGTTGAGGTTGCTTTGAGGCCAGTTTCCATCGGCATAGTGGACCCCTGAGTAGCTCATCGAGGTTTGAAAGTAATTGGCCATGTAAACGCCATTTCCGCAGGAACGTCCATGCACAACGTCTTTGAAGTGAAGTCCCTCTCGCAGAATACTATGCCAATTGTGCACCGCACTGCCATGCCACCCAAAGAGAGTTGGGTGAGACTTTGTCGCCGAGTTGGCATTGACCGCTTGGATGAAGCGCTGCTCTTTGTCCGGAGCACCTTGAACCAAGCGAAATTGAATGTATCCTTTCATGCCGCCCACCAAGTGCTCAGGATTACCGTTATCTTGGAGGATGCATGACCGGTTTGAGGCGACAATCCACCGCATCAAATCTAATGCGGCGGGTGGGATCCTGTCCTGCCAGGAGGAGAGAACTGCGTCTGGTCCTTGACTTTCCAGATACTTGATCATATCGTCAATTCCAGGAAGGGTGTCCAGAAGCATGATTATGCTCATTCGCTTCCTTTCCGGCTTCAATTTTTCGAAGCTTTCGTCGTAGAGGGTGTATTTTACCTCTTGGGGCACTTTCCAATCTTTGGTCGCAGACCGCACGTCTTCCTTTGACATCTGTTTGCTCCCGCGAAGGGGCAATGAGAGCTCAACATAGTTGGAGCCAACATGTTGAACTCGACAATGCCATGAAGAATTTTGATCCCCGCCAGACTTGATAAGGATCCAATGGCCTTGAGCAAGCGGAGGATTGTTGTTTTGGGAAAGGTTCATTACAAGCCTAGGAATGTTGCCGTGTGAGCACGTCAGTTTCCTTGGATCAAGTGTCGCAGAATGATACTGGGCGTTCGGATTAGGAATACGAATTCCAAGACCATTGGGGAAATCAGCAAGGCTACCGGCCTTCGCTCTGGCATATGCCAGAGAGACCAGCAGATCAACGACACTCGGCTGGGATTTGATTTCGTGTTCCAGGCTCGGGCCCATGCCGTAGGTGATGTACTGATAGAGGCAGAGCTTCTTCGAGCAGACATAGGGCTTCAGTGCTTCAAAGTCATCGTTTTTCTTGCAGAAGCAAACGAGGCAAAACTCTGTGCATTTGACGAAGTGACGAAGGGTAAACTGCATTGCGAGCAGAGGGAAAGACATTCTCCCCGGCTCAAGGCCCGTCTCAGCCATGTGGTCGATCATGAGTAACGGTGGAGGCGGCGTTCCCCATTTATCGGGCACGAGATACTCGGCTGATTTTGCGTCTTTGTTGTCCAGATACTTTCCTTGGCTGGCGTGGAAAAAGAGCTCTGCGCCTGTCCAAGAAAATTTGTATTACAGACGAAGTCTCACAATTCCCATGAATCGGTCGTTCAGAAGACTATTCAGCTGATTGCCAATAAACAAGGGCCGGAGCTTCGTTTTATCTTTGCCTTGAGGATCCTTTTCGGTCGGTGTGCTGCCCTGAAAGGCCATCACAGCGGCCGTGGCCGATGGCTTGTAGGAGTCGCAGAGTCCAAGGCGCATCTGAACATATGAAAAATTCGAGTCTCCCGTTTTAAAAAGGTCTTGCATGTCCAGGTACCCTCTTGGGTAACGAAGAAGGAGAACAAGGTAGTCGTTGGGGTGTACTTTCCAAACATCCGTGGCTTCTTCCGGTATACCCAGCTTGCTAAGGCGGCTGGCCGCCGAAATAGTAATGCCTTCAGCGATGTCCCCGAAGTACCCGACCCTGAAACCGCTTTCTTTGAGGGCCCGAAGATCCTGACGGACCTTCTGGCGCATGGAAGATGGGGTCTGGTTGACGAAAGGGTGATGGCCCTCGTCATCGAAATCATCGGGCTCACCGAGATCAGAAAGGTCAGAAGGATCGAAGTGTGAAGAGGCGTCATCTTCATCCATCTGGTCACCATCCTGATATTGCTCAGGTGGCTGGAACTCGGCGCCGTTGAGGGCTGAACAAACTCCACTTTGAATCATAGTCAGGAGACCATGAAGAGAAATGCGAGGGAAAAAGGCCACCGCATTTTCGACGGCCTCGATGACTGCGGGAGGAGGCTCATCAGATGTGGAGTAGACGAGGTATTCGTGGCTTTTGGGGTATTTTTGAGGCTCTGCGGGGTGGGTCAGTAAACAAGAGACGATCCGTCGATCGTGGGAGTATCGACTGACCAGCTACAGCTTGGAAATCAATAGAAACGGGCGGATCGGCAGATGTGAAGGTGAAGCAGATAGACCCATCGCTATCGCCGGCTCTGATCTTGCTCAGGTATTTGAATCTACCTGGGACGCGAACCTGGCCAAGGTCCCTTTGAAAATCCTTGGGCGGCATAGCGTCCAGATTGAGGCTCAGGCGATAACTGACGCAGAAGATAAATAAGTTGACGATTTAGCAGAGCTTAAGATCGAGGTAATGAAGTGATCGAAAGAAGAGGCTGAGGGTAAAAGGCAGGAGTCAACGAGTGGAAGAGAGTGATGCTCGAAATCCGCAATTTAAAGGCAAACCCCAGCTGCGATTGTTGTCGACTGCCACCTGACTGAGATCTGGAACGCGAAATGTCTCGGCGCCCTGAATCTATCATGAAGTGATTTTAGAGGTTCACAAAGCAACCGAGTCAGCATAAATGAGTAGACGCGTCACTTGGACCCCGCGATTTCAGGCAACGCTTGGGGCAGCCCAGTCACATCACCGATTTTGATTGCGGCTAAGCCGTGCCGTCGCCCATGGTTCACGCAGTGTTGATCTACCAGTTCTGGTTTGGCTACAAAGTGGGTGACAGAAAATGGCGTAGTCTATTTTATTACCCTGCCTAACGTCAGAAAATCTAGTCCTGGGTCAAATTCCATGGGATTGTTTATGCCTCTGTGAGTATTCAGGTACCGTCTAATCTATTCATTTGATACGTAGTGATTCGATTTACGAATAGGAGGACAAAAAGAGACCTTAATGTTGAATATTAATGCGACATCCTGAGTTGGTTCGTCTCAAGGAACCCTCCTCTACTATAAGTAGCAGGAGTGAAAATCCAAAAGCAATG
Organism: Penicillium silybi; assembly: GCA_027569585.1. Taxonomy (NCBI): domain Eukaryota; kingdom Fungi; phylum Ascomycota; class Eurotiomycetes; order Eurotiales; family Aspergillaceae; genus Penicillium; species Penicillium silybi. The sequence goes on from JAPDFI010000029.1 coordinate 39,005, forward strand.
TACATAATTCATGGTACGTTGATAGACCTTTTGTAGGGGAGTTTTCCGGGGAAGTCTCTCCGACACGATGAAACTTTTGTAGAAGGAACGATGCCATTGTTCTGGTCCTCAGACCCACTTTGATACATACACTCCAGTGTGCGGACGGACATCAATGAACCAAAAGTTTCACATTTGATGCAACCATGGTATTGCCTGTTAAGTATCAGTAATTACTTTGTACACACTTACTGTAACAAGCTCTTTCTTTGGTTTTGTCTTGAGATCTCAAACATGACAGGCGCTGATGTATATTTTCGTCTATTCTTTTCTGTCATTTCACGCATACTCTCACCGTCCGTCTAAATATTGAAAATCAAACACATTTCCTAGTGATTCACAGTCAGCTCCAATCAGTTCTGAATATTAGTACACAGCACTTGGCACTAGATTATATATCAACTTCAATCAATATACAAAGCCCCCATTTATAACAACAACTATACCTTCAAATCCTCCTGGCTCTCACACTCGTCCTCCACAATAGGCCGATTAAACAAAAAGCCCACACTAACCAACGCCTTCCCCACAGCACAAAGCAAGATCGGAAAACTAGAACTAACCTCCCTCTTCGCAAACGCCCCAACAAAACACCCAGCAATCAACATAACAAGAAACCCAACCCGCCTATTCCTCAACCTATTCCTCAATTTCCCCAAATCCGGATCAACAACCACATCCACAAACGCCGCCGTAGCCATCGCCGTCGTAATCTCCGTTATCTTCAAACTCCGACTCATCGCCACCTGCCCCCCACTCGAGAACGCCAGTAACCCAATAACACCCATCGCCGCCGGCCCATCCCTCCTGATGGGATAGGAATACTGCACGATAAGAGCACAGAAGACGAGGGAGGTTTGTATCAGATTTGATACCAAAAGCCAGAGACGCTTGCGCACGCCGATTAGGTTGCCCAGTTGGCCGAGGACGAAGCCGCCGGCGACGAACATTGAGAGGCTGATGCCGATGTTGGAGAAGCTGTAGAGGTCTTGCGTTAGGCCTGCTATGCCGATTGCGAGGAAGAGGGCGTTGCCGGTTTGGTTGGAGGCGAAGCACATGTAGTCGGGCCAGGCGGCGGCGTCTTGGATTCCGGTTGCGAAGGAGAGGAGGAGTAGTTCGCTTTCTAGGAGGAGGTCTTCGCTTATATCTTCCATTAGGAATTCGTGGAGGCGGGATTTGGGTTTGGGTTTGCGGCTGGAGGATGGGGCGGGGGAGGTGGTTGTGGACTGGAGGAGTGAGACGGCCATGGTGTACGTTCCATTTTGGTGTTAGTTTTTTGGTGGACTTGTATAGAGTGGTGGGTGGTGGCACGTACTGTAGTCTAGGATTGTGTTCATGGGTTGTAGGTGTATCGGGCTCCGACGCGATGCTGGGAAGTACGTATAGTGCAACGTAGGCTGGCGATAGCATCCAAAAAGGATGTTGATGGCGTGTAAGGCTGAATCTTAGAATCTCAGATCGAATATAAACAGTATCAAACCCCGAGTACGGCTACTGCCATACCAACATCTTTGATCTCAACCAGAGCATCCAACCAGCAATCCAATCAATATATACTCCCTCCCGATAACATTTTACAAGGTAATCAACTCTCGTCCGGTCGCCCGAGACATTCCACGTTGACGTACGACTTAGTGGCGGCAAACCTAGGAAAGAATGCTGGAATTCCGAGCCAACGGCAAGAGTTGAGATCGGCCACAGGGTCACCGCGGGGCGAAAGCCAAGAAATCCAAGGTAATAGGCATCGCTATAGTATCCTGCCCTACGTGGGCCTCCAAGATTGCAGATTGCAATTGCAGATCGCTGGATCGACCCATATGGCGGATGACGCGGTGATCGGCTTCCCTATCGCGTCCTTTGTACATCCGTTTCCACGTTGGGAGTGGTGATCTAGGGTTGATTCATGCCTTTTCTGGTTTTGTTAGAAGTTTGTGAGCGCCAAGGCGAGGGCTTCGTATGCTTTGGTTTGCAATGACGTTGGGTTTTGGTTTTCGGCTCGGATCGTAGCATGCTTGTGTTTCATGCTTGTTCTTTCTTGTTTCTCATGAGATGTGATGGCTTGACGTAGTCTTGTGGTCTGGAAGACTTGGAGTAAGTTCGTTTTTCGTTTGGACATTTGGAAGGAGATAAGGAGAATATTGCGCCAGTTGGGTTGACGAAGGTCAGTTGGATCTACACGGGTGGTATGGGTGTCTCAGACATCCCTTCCAACCACGGGCAAATCCCTTTACTAAATCAGAGCTTGAGAATTAAAAGGCTCATACGGCAGACCTGTCATGGTTTTTACTGTCAAAACTTGTTCGAATAATCAAGGAGACGCAATATGAGTGGATGGGTAGAAGTGTTGATACATTCATAGATCAAAGGTCATATACACAGCGCCGGAGGCAATCCAAATATCAAACCGACTCCACATACCACGATCTCCCCAAAACCGGCTATATGCGAATAATTTACACAAACAGAGAACTATTCGGAGCGAGGTTATCCAATCCCGACTCACCCTCAAGCAGAGGGAAGAGTCTACGGATTCGGTCCGCAAGAATAGCCTCTTCAGCCTGCCAGCGTCTCAGCTCAGCAGTCTTGGATTTTGCAGCACTCTCGCCACCGTACCAGGCTTTCTTTGCCTTTTCGAGGCTCTCTTGTTCCTCCTTCTTGGCCTGCTTCACGAGTGTGGATACCATGACTTTCCAGTTCTCAAGGCTGACCTTGAGACACTGCGCACAGCGGGTGCGAGTATCTTGGTCTTCGGCATTGCTGCGGTCAAGCATTGTGCTTTCAGCCATCTCGACGGCATCGCGTGTCCAGGCGAGACCGTGTTCGCGGGATGAAGAAGCGTAGATGATTTCGCCGATGTAGGTCATTAGGCCTGCTTCGTCACAGGCTGAGCTGGCCGTGCGCAGAGGAGGGGCATCGCCTGAAGGGAGAGGGGCCGGGTATTCCACGGGCACGAGGACAGTTTTGAGGGATTTGAAGAACGAAGAGAAGATGTCGTCGGATGATTTGAAAGAGGGGACAGGCGGAGGCAGTTGTGAATCCGGTGTAAATGGCAGACTTCGTCGAGCCTTAAGGACAGAAGTGAAGAGAGAAAGGGCAGTGGGGAGGTTACCCTGCTTAGCGTTGTGCACAGCAAGGGCAGTGGAGACACGAATCAGATTTTCAGACGGCAGCTCCGGGCCATTCTTCAAGACTCCAGTCTTGAGATCAATGACCTTGCTGACATCGCCTTCCAATCCCCCAGCGGCAATGTCCAAGGCCCAGGTATACATATCACCGGCAGTGAGGCCCAAGCCCTTGGAATCAAGCCAATCGGCGTACGCAAGCGCAGCATCGAGCTTCTGCCTTGTATCAAAGCCCTTGGTTGTCAAGATTTTCATATAAAAAGTCTCAGGAGGCGGAGATGCCAATTCACAGTCCTCTTCCTGTGGGGCCTGCACCCCCGCAGGGACAGGCTTGGGCCGAGGATTCGACGGTCCAACGACGTACTCTGCAGGGGCAGAGATTCTTTGTTTGCGATCGGTCAACCAGCCATCCAGGTTCTCAGCAGCCTTGCCAAGTCCCATGAGAGCTTGGAAGTAACCCCGGCGCCAGGGTTCACTCTTCATCGAGATATCAAGTCCTGTGGGGCCGATGCCCTCGACCAGGATTCCACCTTCATCCTGCTCCACAATTCCCTTTCCCTCGCCCTCCTTATCCTCCAGACGAGTCACCAGCTCTTTCAGGAACCCGTGAACCATGGGCCAATCGGTCATCAGCTTGCCAATGTATTCAGGGTGCTGCAAGGCCTGCGCTGTGCGCAGACACCAGCGTGATTTCAACGTCCATTCTGTAGGCGTGGGCCATTGATGCTCGATGTCTTCTTGGTAGATGCCGAGCTGGATGACCTGGTACAGGAGGATCATGGCGAAGAACGTTGCGGAGAGCTTGGAAACGCGGGAGAATCGCTTTTTAAAGTGTGATTGGCTTTCAGTGGAGACGAGTCGCGCGAAATGCTGGCGCAAGTGTCTTGATAGAGGAGGAACTGGGCGTGTCGGTGCTAGTGGTGATAGGAATGGTAGTTGTGGGCGGCCCGATGGTTGAGAGAGTAGGAGTAGTCGGGTGCGATTAGTGAAGGGTCGTAGGTGGACGGTACTTGGACCGGCAGACCGCGGGGGATACACTGGTCGAATGTGCACCGGTATTCGACCGGCGGCATTCCGATGAGGCAGCATGGTTGCGTTGCTTGATGGAGGAGAGGTTCGTCGGCGAAGCCTTGACTTCACCATGTTTGTAGTGTTTGCATCGACACGGGTCACGTGCTTGCGCATTTACGTCTTGGTCGAGGAGATGTATGTAAATGCAAACACTTTATTCTCTAATGCATTTTAAACTTTTCGAGAGCACTTTTTCCCTCAAATGTCTCTTCGAATATGTGCGGGCAGACGGATGATGACCACCTATTCAGACCCATTACATTATCCGGCTGTCCGGCTATCCGGCTGTACCTAGGTAGATAGTTTCTAACTGCAAGCAAATTTATATAGGAAACAAGACTTCGAATGAGATCTAATTTCAGGGAATCGGGAATCCATTGCAATTAAAAGCAAGTAAACGTTTCTATGAGTAAGATAGCCTCAAAACAAATGAAAAGACCCACACAGCTCAGCAAATGCAAATCTACTGACGCTCAAGGAAGCCCTGGCTCTCAAGGATGAGAATAATCTCGTGAACGATGGCGCGGACGGTCGACTTGGAGGCGTCGACAACGAGGTCAGCCTTCTCAGGAACCTCATAGGGGTCATCGACACCAGTGAAGCCCTTGATCTCGCCACGGCGGGCACGCTCGTAGACGCCGCGCTTGTCGGTCTTCTCGCAGTACTCGAGGGGAGTAGCAACGTGGACGAGGAAGAAGGAGCCGTTCTTGGAGACGGCGTCGCGAGCGTACTTGCGGGAAGCCTCGTAGGGGGCGATGGGGGCAGCGATCACGGCGGCACCAGAGCGGGTCAGCTCGGAGGCAACGAAGGCGATGCGCTGGATGTTGGTGTGGCGGTCCTCGCGGGTGAAGCCCAGCTCGGAGGAGAGCTCGTGGCGGACAGTGTCACCCAGCAGCAGGGAGACGGAGCGGCCACCCTGCTGGTTGAGGGTCACCTGCAGAGCGCGGGCGATGGCGTCCTTGCCGGAGTTCATATAACCGGTCAGGAAGATGGTGAAACCCTGGGTGGCACGAGGGGGGTTGGACTCGCGCAGGATCTTGACAACCTCGGGGTAGGAGAACCACTCGGGGATGTGGGCGCCGGTGCGCAGACGGCGGCGCAGCTCGGTGCCGGAGATGTTCAGGGTCTTGACACCCTGGGGCACCTGGTCGACGGGGCGGTACTCATCGGTGTCGGGCAGGTAGGTGACCATCTGGAACTCAACAACCTCGATGCCGAGCTCGTCCTTGTACTTCTCGACGGCGTGCTGGGCATCGTAGGGGCCGTAGAAGTCCTCGCCCTTGGAGTTGGAACCAGGACCGGCGTGGTCACGGCCGACAATGAAGTGGGTGGCACCGTGGTTCTTACGGATAATGGCGTGCCAGATGGCCTCACGGGGACCGCCCATACGCATGGCCAGACCCAGCAGACCCAGGACGGCCATGCCGTTGGGGTAACGGGGGAGGAGGGCCTCGTAGGCGCGGACACGGGTGAAGTGGTCGATGTCACCGGGCTTGGTGAGACCGACGACGGGGTGGATCAGGACATTGGCCTGGCGGGAGCGGGCCGCGCGGACGGTCAGCTCACGGTGAGCACGGTGCATGGGGTTACGGGTCTGGAAAGCGACAACGCGGGACCAGCCCAGCTTGTCGAAGTGAACGCGCAGTTCCGCGGGAGTGTCTTGGAGTCAATTAGCTTGGAATCGCATGGATCACCGGTGAGAGGATCGCATACAGCGCAGAGCGACATAGTCGTAGTGGTTCAGCTTGTTGACAGCCTCGACCTTGCCACCGATGTAGAACTCCTGGACGGACTCGTTCAGGAACTTGATGGCCGGGTGCTCGGGGTCACCGCCGAAGACGAGCTTGCCCTCCTTCTCCCTAAATTGGGGAAAAAAGAATCCACGTCAGCAAAGACCCACAAAAAAAGCTCGAGCCGCTTCATTGCGTAAGGTAATCAGAAACAGGAGGCGCAAACGCCACCCCAAGATCTCAGGAGTGAAAGAAGCGGTAAATGATGCGTGGATGTGTCAAAAATTCAAAAAATTCAAAAAAGAGCAAAGGATGCAATTGGGGAGAGCAATTGCCAAAGATGGTGAAACCAATGCAGGGATCGGCAGTATGCGGCGTCGGAATCCCGAGGGGCAGGAGTTTCAGGAGAATCAATTGTAACACTCACTTGTCGGGGCGGTAGATGTCGTCAATGGTCAGGATGGCCAGGTTGCGGTCATCACGGAAGTCACGCAGGGTGATGCGCGAACCAGCCTGGAGCTTGTTGTCGCTGATGGTCTTCTGGGAGGCGTCGAGGGTGATGGGCATGGAGAAGACGTTGCCATCGGCAAGGCGGCAGTCCTCGCAGACGCTATGCACACGCCATCAGTATCTGAACATTGCAATTCCGATCGCATGGACAAAAGAACATACCGGTCGTAGTCGGCCTGGTTCATGAAACCTGAGCGAGATCGGCGTTAGCAATTACCCCTCCGATGGGTGTCCGCCCGCCCCGTGAGAAAAATTCTCGACTCCCACAGACGAATTGAGGGCGAGAGAACGGGAGAGAAGAGTCAATTGTACGTACCCTCGAGAGGAGAGAAACCACCGTTCATGATCAGCTCGAGATCGCACAGCTGGCGCTCAGAGAGCACGACGGCGGGGAGGGTCTCGGCCTCAGCGGCGAGCTCGGCCTGGCGGGGAGCATCGCGGGCGAGCAGGTCCTTGAGGACACCACCGTGGGGAGCGTTGGCCATTGTGTATAAACTTTTGTGGGATTCCCCGGGGAAAAGATTAATGTACAGAAGAGATGGAGAGAGAAAGAAGAAGAGAAGGAGATGAGTGGAGAAGGAAAGAAGAAAAAGGGAACGCTTATCAAGTTTCTACATGGAGAACCAAGCTTCCACCGGCCATCCACCGTCTAGGCCAAAGGGGCGGTACGACGCACACGAGGCACCGTCTCCATGCTGGGCAAGAAGTAGGACAATCACCGTATTCCGCGGCCCTGGAGTCGTCAGTGGTGGAGCCGCTGGAGTCTTGGCTCCTGCCATTCATCCAGACAGACTTCAGCATGAGGCCATGGCCCGCTCGGGAACCAGGGGGAAACCCTCCGACGATCAAATTCTCGCCTCAATTCCCGACACGTTTCGCATTTAATCTTTGCATTGCCAGGGGTCTCGGATCCATGGTTTGGTCTTGGATTACAGGCTCGTCTCATTCCATCCGTCTTTCAATCTCTGCATCTCAGGTACTCCCAAGGAACTCCCGAGATACCTACGTACGCGGACACGCTCGTACTTTTTCCCGGACCCAGCCCCGCGTAGACTCCGTACTCGTTTATGGCGGGGATCTTCAGGGCAGTGATAAATGATATTCAGGGGGCGGCATTTACTCCCTGCAACGGGGCCTTTACTACCCAGGTTCTCGGATTCCCGCCCGGGATTATCGTGTCCTTTATATGATCGTACTAGGAAGGTATCCAAACTCCATGCAAATTCGACCTACGTGGGTGGCTTCACGTGGCTTCACCGGCAGTTCAACACGTGACCAGCACGCAACCTCCGCTGGAAATGTCGTGATTGACGTGTCCCGATCGGGAATTTAGGGCTTGGCATTGACCAACACGGCCTAGCGCCCACTGTGCACGTGCACAGATTGAGTAGACATCGGTACAATTAGAGAATAATCCGACAATTATATTGAGGCTCCTAAATCCAAACAATAATATCCTATGTATCCGATCTCGTCCTGGGTATATACACTATACAATCCAACTCAACTAAGTCTGAGTGCCGTTCTCCACACTGATGCTCATGCTCTTAAAGTCCAGTCCGAACTCTCCCAGCAGCTGTATATGCGGGTGGGTCGCGTTGCTGTAGGACTCCTTCAGGTACGCGCTGATCTCGGACTCGGCGAATAGCGCCGAGTCGAGCGAGCCCGTTTTCTGCAGGATGTAAAGCACCGCTACCTGCGAGAACTCGATAACCTTGTCCGATACGCTCGTGGATTTCGCCGCCGCGTTCGTGGATGCGGATGGGCTGATCTGCATTCCTGTCGCTGTGCTCGAGTCGGTTTTGGTTGATGTTTCGGGGCCCATTGCCACTGAGTTGTCATAGAGGATGCCGTTCTGAGTGGCCACAGCCCGAGCGACGACCGCGGGTGCTGTGACGGTAGGTACGGTCGAGGGAGAAGGAATGTCCTCGGCCAAGGGAAGATCCAGTGGCAGCACGACGGAGCGGCGGGTGTTGCTGCTGTCGCGCTCGACGTCGCCGAAGGACACCAGTGCATTCTCAGTTTTGCAGGAAGCATTGCTCAAACTGAAGAGGGCCATGATCGTGACCGAATCCAGGTCAATACTGAACTTGCTTGACGCGTCATCGAACAGACTCGGAAGAGAGCTGCCCATGGTCGCCTTCTTCGTAATTTTGCCATTGTCAACCTCGGATGTAACACAGCTTGAATCGCCCACGACGGTACACTGCGGACCAATGTAGCCGTTGGAGCACACGCATGAGCATTCAGAACCGCTCGACACGGACACTCCTCCGTTCTTGCAGGGAGTTGTTTTGGCGCATGAATCGTTGTTGCTGGCGTTTTGAGCAGGAACAGCGACTAGGAAAACGGGCAGAAGAATAGCGAGCACGACGATGATGAAGAGAATGATGCAAAGGATAATAAACCATTTTCGCGGCATTCCACAGCATCGGCGCTGAGCAGGGCGCTTCTCATCGGGAACCTCGTCGTCGGAACCAAGGGGCTCGACGTTGCGCAGGTTGGAGCGGCCGAAGAAAACGGGCCACGAGCTACGATTGTCTGGAGTCGCCAATCCGGGGTTGGGGAACGAGGCCAGGATATCGGAAAGGGAACCTGAGCCGCGGCGGAGTTGTCCTACATATCGTCAGCTCGTCGTCCTTTTATGCATTTTCATTTCTACCAACTTACCCATGAAGCCCTTGTATTCTGGATCTGCCGCGAGATCGGCGCGACTGGCGGTCCTTCCGCGGTCGAGGTTAGAGGCGAGTTTGGTAGCACGTCGAATCAGGTCACTCAAGCTCGAGAGACTCCCGCGAGATTGAGCATCTCGCACAGCATCCATGTCGAGACGCGGAGGCTTGCGTCCGCCGGGCCGCTTGTCACTCATCGTGGGAGCAGCCTTAGGGAGGTTGGGCAAGGCCTCGACTTCCTTCTCCAGCGCCGAGTCGTACACGACATCGGCAAAACGGGGCTTCTCCGGGTCGACGCAAGATTCCGCCGACGTTGTAGAAGTAGAGTTCCGCCGAAGAGGACTGGGCGCATGTGCTTGACCGACAGCAGCTCCCACGGCGAGAGGTCCAGCAGCCGCATTCTTGTTCCGCTCTTCCTCGGGGTTGGAGGATGGCACGTCTGGAACTGACACTTCAGAGTTCGGGTTGGACTTCATGATCGTGCGCATAGTTGGCTTCTGCCTCTTTCCCAAACTAGCATTTCTCACCAGCGTTTCAACCTGGCCCTGGACGATCTCCACGTTCCGTTCATCCTCGTCCGAGTCGTCGTCTAGGTAAGCACCCAGAATTTCTGACTCTGCAGGACCAGATCCCCAGCTGGAGGGAATGGCTCGGCTTGAAGCTAGGGATCCCAAAGTCTTACGAGGATCCGAGAATTCATCGGATTCTGGAATTGGAGAGACGGACGATCTACGAGCTCGAGAGCCCCGGGAATCCGGCGCTGTAAGACCTGCAGTCCGAGGTCGAGGGTTCACTGGGGGTACAGGCGGCTCTGGCGAGAGCGCCGGGGGCGGGGGCATGACGGGGATAGATCCTGTAGATGAAGCGGTCGATTGTCTGAAGAGATCGTCTGTGGTGATTGATATCCGAGGAGTCAAATCAACCGTACTGGTAGGGCTCACACAGGAGTCATCCTTTGCGCTCGGGCGTGGCCGAGGAATTGGCAGCGATTGCGGTGGTTTAGGATGAGAAAAGGAGCGAGCTGGTCGAGAGGGATAGTTCAAAGTAGCCTCCGATCCCTGGCCGCTTTTGACGGAGTAAATAGAAGGCGAAGGAAGCTGGGAAGGGACCTCGCTTGGGCGTGGAGGCCTGGCTGGCGGAGGAACACGAGGTGCCCAGAACCTAGGATTTTGCTGGGGATTTGGGTGAGGGTTGAGTGGGTGTGGCTGAAGGCCTGAAGCTGGAAGAGGCCACTGGGTCTCATGACCGGTTTTGAGCGGCGGAGGTCTGGGGACCGGCGATGTTCGCATTGGACGCACACCGGCCTCCAGCAGCTCTCGGGCTCTCTTGACAGACCCTTTCCTGTTGGGGTCGGGTCCAGACGGGTTGGGCCCCGGGCCCGAGGTGCCTGTAGGTTCGGAACTCATTGATCCTTGGCCGGTTTAGCCTATAACTTCTGAACTGGGTGGTTGATATATCGAGTTTGCAAAGCTAGGGCTGTCGGCGGCATCAAGAAGCAATAGATATGCAATGGGAACCAAGGAGGCTGAATCTCTCCTTGGCGAGTGAAATGGCGAAGAGATGTATATCAAATACTCGATCACCGGGTCGGGTCAGAAAAGAACGTATAGGTATAGGGTTAACGAGGGAAGGATGCCGAAAGATTACGGTCGAGGTACTCTGTAATACAGAATCGAATCTGGGCTGTATCGAGAGAGACAACAGTCGCGAACACGGATCCAATAAAGATCAAAAAGAATGGAAGGGCATTCAATGCCTCTGTTGGTAAGTCAATATCAACGGATCAGTTCGTTGTCCATGGGCACATACCACAGTAGAACAATTACTGTATCAGAGCAACGAGAGAAGAATAGCCGGTGTCAAACCAGCGCTCTTCCAAACAGGAGGCTGGAAGAGCATCTTAGCATGGTCCCGGGATAAACAGACAGTTGCCGACACGACCGGTACAAACTACCAAATAGGCCGGCAGTCAGAACTTAAGAAAGTCAAATACTTACCTACAACAAGCACCACAGAAAGACAGAAAGGAGGGGAAGAGCCTCAAGCTCTTCGAGCGAGAAAGAGAGAGTCGCGACAAAGAAAAGAAAAGAAAAGGAAAGGAAGAGAGGAGCACGATGAAGGACGGTCTGACACAGTCCCAACCCCGAATTAGATTAAAACCTCACTTTTCTGTCCCGTGCACGAGGAAGCGCGCAGGGTGGAGCACAAGCCGGAGCTGTCATGGGGATATCAGTCATATTAACTACATTTCTCCTGTTTCCCCCTGCAATCTACTCATCAATTCGACTTAAACACCCCCCACCAAACAAACACCATGCTATCAGCAAATAATCCTGAGAATTGAGAATCGACCAGTATCCAACGTGAGAACCAACCCAAGGCCCTCACGGCCCTGACTGTGCTCTCACGCAATTCCAACCCCCGGAATCCGTCGTTGCACCCTATCAGAAGGGGGATGTTTCAGGTCGCTACACCAGACTGGCCCAGACTGGCTAAGACCCTGGGCGAATCAATTGTGGAATTCGGGACCGAGCGCACGAATCACTTTGACAGATCTCGAGGTTGCGGCATGAAGTGGATCACGGTCCAGGATTAGTCTCCGACGCTACGTCTCACATTGAGGGGCTTCGCTTAGAGCAGTCCTCCGCTGAAAGGACTGTTGATTTCGTGGATTGTTCTGTATTGTTCTGGATACGGCGTCGAATTCAAAAGATGTTGGATCAATGATCAATCGTACCCTATTCCAAGCTTGCTGGATTATCTATGACAGGTTTGCTGCACGTTGATGCTAGGCCGGAGAATATTGTCGAGTCGGGCAAGAGACTAGTGAAACATCCTAATCAATCCAACGGCTAATATCCCCGACAATCCACTTATCCGAGCACATAGCTTCAATTACAAAAGACCGGGGGCCAGATCCAGAACCGATAAACACGAGCACTGCCATAGAGCATTCGTGCCGCTCATCCGAATCCACTTGCCCACCGTTCGTGAATCTGGCCCTCGTGGTGCATATAGTCTACGCACTTCGTCAACCTTGATCTCGGCGGGTCGCGCTACAAGATCCCAAACACCGGAAACAAATTGCATTGATCACCCTTGGGGGTCGGGGGTCGGATGATGTGACTCTGAATGTATGAGTTGCTCCGACTGTTAATCTCCCTCTAGCGTCATTGAGACTCTGTTTTCTCAGTGGGGATCCCGAGCTTGGCTCGTAGTTGGGTGATTCTTTGCTCTAGAGCACGCATTTCGACAATCGTCCCGGCCAATTCGGGTACTTGGGTTTGGACGCCTTCTGTAAAGGACTTCTGGGCGTCGCGTAGTGACGGTGGTACCAGGATGCCGTACCAATAGATGGGATCGTCCGAACGGAACTTCTTGCGCGGCTTTTGGGACTCTTTGATCGATCTATCGGTGTCGGTGGCGGCATCCGAATCTTCAGCGGCTGATGAAGTTGTGTCAATTCCTGTAGAGGTGTCCTCTTGCGATGGTGCTTCGGTCTGTTTATCTTCGACGGATGAGTTTTCCGTATCGTCCTTTTCGTCCGTCTTCTCTTCGCGATTGGAGATTGATTCTACGTGGAATTTGTATTCGAGATCGCTCGAGCCCGGTGTCCCTGCTTCATCTTGGGAGTCGTTTATTTGTTCGTCCTCGTCCACGTCCTGTCCGGTCTGGATGGAGCTGTTCACCGCGACACGTTAACACAGATCCACGATCACCATTGCCATCTCGGGCTGCGTACATCTTCTTGTTCGTCTTCATCCGCTCATCGTAATAGTCACAACCGTATCGGCGGCCGGGAGGACAGGTGTAGTTTGCATGGGCGAGAGAGAGAAAACCCTACTCCGACAATTAGCATCCTGCAATAACACCGAAATGAAGCTCTTACCGAGGACAGCTTCTTTGAAAGTCCCGAATGTAGCTTCTGCTGCCGATCAAGTAGGTGTAGGTACTGCTCAAGCAGCGTATCCAATGAAACAAGCAACTCCGACGAAGCTTCGGGCTTCAGTTCGGCCTCGGGGGCTTCCGAGCCTGGTCGCGACGAAGGCGGCGTAGGAATCTGAGGCATCAAGTAGAGAGCAATCCAGCTGATGTGACGGGGAGAACACTGTGTTGTGGAGGTCTGCAAGACGGAGGACCGTGGAGCGCAGGAGCTCGGCCCCGGTAACTCCGTCATTGGCGCCGAACGCTAAAGAATTTCCCGCCCTGCGCTTCACTCGGGTCTTCAACTTTCTCGCTGTTCACCACTTCGAGTCATCTCCTGTCGATATCCGCTCTGTATCTGCGACCGGAATCACCCCTGACGTCTTCTGTGCGATTCGGCGTCCATCGTTTCCCCAGATCGCCCTGTGACTGAGCGGAAGCCCGAACCGCCACCTCCGTCTAGGCCGTATATCTCGGCAGTTGCGAGCGACATTTTGCGAATTACGACGGTCTCTGTGTGTCTCTGATAGCGCATTCGATCTAGCTTTCATTTATCTACATCTCATTCGCCCTTTCATCATGTCTGTTGCGTCTTTGCACCGCGATACCGCCTTCCAGGCCCGGTCCCTGGTAAGTGATCTCGGGCAACGGGATATCTGGACTCATCGACTTCCGGATCGTTATTTGTTTTCGTTGCGGTCTGCTAACATTGCCGTTAATCAGTTCCGCTCCCTGCTGCGGCAATCGTCCCAGTTCTCCAACTACAACTTCCGCGAATATGCCCGTCGCAAGACGAGGGACTCCTTCCGCGAGCACCAAAACGAGTCGGAGGAGCGTCGGATACAGGAGTTGATCCAGGGTGGACTGCAGGATCTGCGTCTGTTGAAGGTCAGTCGCTCGTGTTGTTCGATGCGGGGTTGAGATGGCTTTCCTTGCATGGGTGGTAAATAGGACCGGTCGTTGCCACCTGCGCTACTCCTGGAGATACAGGAAAATATCTCAATCACGCCTTGAATACCCATGAGAGCCCCTGAGATGCACAAGGCCATCATACTGACACTCTTCCCAGAGACAAACGGTCATCAGCCAATTCTATCAGCTGGACAAGTTGGTGGTGGAGGGTCAGAAGACAGTGGGTACTCCCTGTTCACGCGGACGCATCGAATTGCCCAACTAACGCAATGTTCGATAGGGAAAGGAGACAGGTGATCACGGTGGAATCGTTCGCCAGAAGGACACCGGGTATGTATAGGTTATGATCTCATAAGGTCGCATCTCTGGTGTCAGGCTCTCGCTGACTTGTCGCAGTTGGGACTAAATGGCTTGAATATCTCAATGGAAAGGACTGCAACTACTTCATCGCGTTGAACGAGTACTCGACGAGCCAGTGGTGACCTGCACGATTGGCCTTCTTTTCTTCTGTATTATAGTGCGAGCGCAGCCATGGGCAATTCCATTTCTCCCGAGTACCAGAATAGAAAACTCATCTCCGCTCTACCATATATCGCAAGTAATCAACGTTCTCATTGTTGGTTGCGAAGAGTTGTACATATGCGTTTCCCGTGGATCACGTGATGTCTCCCTACGATCCTGCGCCATCGCAACGCGACGGACGCAACGCTACGCTCCGCCCATCCACTCCAGCTCCCCACTTCCCCCAGTTTTGACTCTCGTCCCTCTATTTAATTCTGAGCGCATATTCTCTGGCGCCTTTGGGGGAAAAGGACCGGGTCGCTCACCATGCCATCGACTGTACGTCTCACCTTGCGCCCGCGACGATCACCGCCCTGTCCCGGAGTAGATCAGCTACTCCCCAGTCCGCGGACAATGGGCGAATATGAACATCAATTGAGAAGTTCCATAACTGACATTCTTTACAGTTCAGGTCCTCGCGCTCGGGGCGACACCTCGACGGCCCTAACCGCACCCGAACCGGCCAAATCGACCACGATGTCTTCGAGGGATTGCCCGTCCGTCGCTGGTCCAAGCAACCACACACCTATTCCCAGGCGCCCAAGGCCGTCGACGACTCGGACTTCGGAGTCCAGGGCCCGGGAGGCCCAGTTCTCCCGGAGCTACCCATGCCTCGCGACAGCGACCTCCTGCCTGCGGTTAGCAAAGCATTGCTGCGCGCTGCGCGTGCAGGATGTATCTATATTCGCCAGAACACCACGGCCACCGACAAGGAAGAAAACGATCAGAACAATCCTGAGGATCAGGCCACGGGCTCTGCCCAAATGGCCGATCGTAGCTTCACCAGTCGCAAGTGGCTGACTCTTCCCAAGCATATGGAGCCGCCGGAGGCGGAATTTCTTGCTAAGAGACGTCCTGGGTTGCCTTCGTTGTACGGCGGTGCTGCCGCGGTCGATGGAAGCTCGGGGTCTCTCCCCATGAGAAGAACCAAGTTCAAGAAGGTTGATCCGGAGACTGGCAATATCTCTATCTACGAAGCCTGGGTGCCTGAGGGGCATCGCATAGAAGGAGAGGTTACTGGAGATGTTCAGAGTATTGCTGAGCAGAGCTCAGTTCCTGTGAAACCTGAGATGCCTGCTCCTGGAACCATCGTGGAGGGCGTTGGGATCGTCAATTCGGAGGGTGTCGTGGTTGCAGAGGCCGGATCGGCTGCTGTGATGGAACCGCCTAGGCGACGACCGCCTCCTCCCAAGCGAAAGGGTAAGGGCATTGGCAAGGGCCGAAAGAAGAAGGTTATGTTTGCCCCAGGAGAAGGCGCCGATGCGGCTACTGTTCACGGCGTTGCCCCTGGCACAGAGGGAGGCGCTCCTGTTTCTCAGGAAGGACAGGACGGCTCTCGGATGTCGGTCGATCAGTCCGGTCAAGATGATTACGATGAGGAAGACGAGGATGGCGACGAGAGTGATGAGGGAGACGAGTCCACGATGGACGCGAAGACCCCAGAGACTCCCGGAGGCCAATCTGGTACCGAATCTACACCCCAGCCACCAGCTGATACACCGGCCGAATCAAAAGATGTCGACATGACAGACGCGGCTCCTGAAACACAGGCTCCTGTTTCGGAACCTTCTGCTGAAGCTGGTCAGGAACCACTTTCGCAGCCAACGGCATCCCCCTCGGAAACTCCCCAGACCGATGCGGATGTCTCTGCTTCTGCTTCTGCGACGCCTGCTCTGCCTACGGAGAAAAGTGAAGCACCCACTGCCGAACACCTAGCTCCAACTACTACGGAGCCTGCAGGCGAGATAGCTCCCAAAGAAGAATCTGCAGCTCGCGAGGAACCCTCTCTTCCTGCCGCGGACAGGGTGGCGGAGCCCACCGCAGACGAGACCCCTGCTCGAGAGGTTCCTCAGCCCTCAACCAGGGAAGTTAAGATTGAAGTTCAAATCGAGGGAAATCACGAGAAATCATGGGCTCGTCCGTCTGCCGACCTCGAGAAGCCTGTCGATGAACCGTCAGAGCCCGCAAAGGAGCCGGAGCCTGTGCAGTCGACAGACGCATCGGAAAAGGCAGCAGAAACCAAGCCTGTTGTTGAAAGGCCAACAGCCGAGGCGCAAGAATCCGAACAAGCCCCTGCTCCAGAGGGTACCGAAGGCAAGGAAGCAGATCCTTCCGAGACCGATGTTGGCGCGTCTGAAGCCAAGGAAGATGTGGAAATGGGCGATGCACCCACAGCGCAAGTCGAACCCACGGAAGCTCAGCCTTCAGTCAAGTCAGCATCCCCTGCACCTCCAGCAGCTTCAGGACCCCAACCCGCGACTGAAGCCGATGAACCCGCCGTTCCCGAGCCCGCTGCCCCCAATGAGGAGGCAGCCCCTGCTCCAGAGACAGAACCAGGGGCTCCACCACCCTCCACTGAGGTCAACCAGGAAGCAGCACCCGCCCCCGAGTCCGCACAGGTAGAACCTGCACCGAAGGAGAAGGATGAATCCGAGGCGCCTCCCGCGGAATCAGCATAATCATCCTCGGTGGGGACATGATATTTTGCAGCGCTTACTTTGTACAATGAATGGCACATATCCCTAGCCGTTCTTCTTTTCTTACACGATGTATGTATGCGTGATCACTGGTTGGCCGGAGTATAGGCTGGAGTCAATGGTTGTCTTTTATGTAAGCTTGAAGTGAAATGGTTCTGAATTGAAACGTAAATCTATCCGTAACCTCTCCAGCGGCTTATTTCGCACATATCAATCGTGATGTAGCTCGTGCTTCGCATTATGTTATTCGCTTATCTCTCAAGACTCACCCATTAAACGAGCTATGTGTGCTCTTGTGGTAGCAGCGAGGAAGTTTGGGAATCCGGATTTGAAGGTTCCTGAGTGGTTTCAGGATGCGGCGACGAGTCTTGTTGCTGTATTGAAACGGTGGAGGCCCCGGGATACCGGAGATTGATGAGTATTTTCTTCACTACCCGATCCCTGAAAGTACTATTGTTGTTAATCCAGGAGTTGCTATTCCCTCAATTCTACGAATTTGATAGAAAACCATCAGCTCAAACATGTTGAATTTGATATTCTACCCCAGCTCACACACCCAACACACAGCACCTAACCAGCCAAACCAAACCCTGAGCGAAATCCATTCGTGACCATGGCGCATATAATCCAATAGAAGAAGGGTAGCAAAGTGGAAGGGGTAAAAAGAAAGAGGGTTTAAGAACATCAAGCCGAAAGACAAGTTGAAGAGTAAAAGAGTATTGAGAACGCCACCAAGGGTGCCAGGTAAAGAGTAAAACAGGTAGCGCGGGTACATTGGACGCCGGACAGAGAATTAAATTTGCCAATAAACAAAGCGATTGGGTTGTCAAAAACAGCTCGGAATCGAGCAGAGGGGGCAACTGGTCAACAATTGGACGGGGGATATTAGGGGGTTGAACAAGTATGCCGACTTGGGAGGCAGTTCACGGTTATTGCATAACCGAACAGAACAAGGACAGCATTTTCTCAGGTAAATGAGTTAGACTTGGATCTGGAGTCCAACAGAAAGGAAAGAGTAAAAAGCATAGCCAATAGAAGAGTATGTTCTGTTTTGGGCTGGCTGGTGCGCTGGGCTGGGTTATCAAGACACTAAGTCCAATTGTGAGTGCGAGCCTTCCTGTTGAACAGGGCAAAATACCAACTCATTCCGGTAGCCTTAACCGAGGGATTTTTGTTTTTTATTGCTTCATTCCCTTGACGCTGCGCACCACGTTCTTTGCAGCGTTTCGCACACTTGCACCAAGACCATTGCCCTTGGTAGCCTTCACCTTAGCGGGACTTGACGCAGTGCTCTTGGCCTTGGAAGCAGGCATCCGAGCCTTGATAGGGCTCTTGGTCGGGGCTTTTCGTGCTTTTCGTGGGCCATACTTAGTACCAGGCTTGGGACCAGGCTTCTTGCGACCAGGTTGGCTGGGTGACTTAGCAGGAGACTTGGCAGGAGTTTTGGCAGGCGACTTCCGAGCCTGTGCCCTAGAACCCTTAGCAGCAGCATCAAGAATTTGCTTCTTCGTCTCAGCAGACGGCCGCTTGAGGGGCGATGTCTTCGTGGCGGCAGAGGCTGGTGCAGCCTTCGCAGTGTCTGCCCTTCGTCGGGGTCCTCTCACAGCAGCCTTTACTCGGGACGCTGCTTTCACGGTGGGCAGCTTGACGCCCTTCTTGGTTGTAGCCTTGCCTCGGCCGGTGGTGGCTGTCTTCTTCGCAGCCACCTTTCCTCGGGCAGTAGTGGCTTTTGTCACGGCTTTCTTGATGCTGGCCTTGATAGACTTGGGCGTTATCATCTTACGCTTCTTGCCTCCGCGTGCATTTGTGCTTTCATCCGCATCTGCGAACTTTCGCTTTGTGCCGGCCACCTTCTTGGTCTTTTTCAAAACTTTCTTCTCCTCGACGACCTTGGGGCGTTGGTCCTTATCTTTTGGACGAGGGCCAAGAATTCCTCGGCAGTTTTCTGCTCCACAGCGGCACTGCTGAACATTCTTGCTAGAATACGGGCTAATCAGGTTGTTAGTATGATGGGGGCCAAAGGGCATGGAAGTGAGTCTAACTTGAAGTTGTAGTCGTAGCTCAGCTCCTGTCCAGTCATGATTCCGTTCTCTCCGGCAAAGAGGGCCATGCGCGGCTTCCCGGCAACAGTCCACTTTTCCATGCGGCAATTAGGCTCACAAGAATGATTGACAAAGCGAGCAATGGATCCTCGGGTGGCATCAATGATCATATTCTGATCAAAGTACATCAGGTAGTAGCACTAACGGAGTCAATAATCACCCGACTTAAACGTATGGCGAAGTACTAACCTCGTTGTTCTTGTACACTGATCTCATCCTTCTCTCACACTCAATCTGTGTGATAATCTCTCCAGTATACTCCACAATGATCTGGTTAGGCTCGAATGTGCGGTTGCTTCGGACACCGTATCCACGATCCGCAGTCTTTATCACCTCGACTCCAACATTGTACTTGCCGCCGGCCTTGGTTCGGTGCTTGAGCTCATGGAAGTTGCGGTTACCACACTCTGGGCCTAGTCTGCAATTGCCGCTGTCGCACTCGTAAAACATATAGCGATTTTGACAGTCTTCATCGCAGCCGGTCTCTTCCTCACACATACATGTAGAGAGCTCCAACTTCTTGTTCGCTCTCCATTCACTGGCGGCCTCGCCAATGAAAACGTCTGAACGTTTGTTAGTCCGAACTTTGTTTCACCTGATAATCGTATCAACTTACTCTTATTAGTCTTACGCCATTCATCGGGCTTAGGTTGACCAGGCGGTAGAGGCGAGAAGATATCAAACGGAACCTGATAATCCCTGCCATTTTGCACCAGGCGTGCCCCAGCAAACATGGGCATGGGCATAAGTTTCCGCTGCTGAGGTATGCCGCTAGCTTTAGCCGAGGTCTTGCTTCGACGTTGCTTCGGGGGTGAATCAGTAGGTTCTTGGCCGGTATACAATCCGTGCGACAGCCAGCGCTTAGGTTTGTACCGCTGCACAGGCGGAGCAGCCGGTTCCTCTGAAGAGGTGGGCTGCTTAGCTTGCAGCTTGGACAGGTCACTTTCAGAGACTCGACGTTTCTTCGACGCAGGCTCGGCGGGCGTGGGAGCAGCCTCCTCCTTTTCTGGCGCGCCATTTCGAGGCCGAAGACTGGCTCGTCGACCCATTTCCTTTCCCTTTTCACCCAAGCCCCTCGAGCGCTTCCCCAAAACACTGTTTGCTCGGTCCAGGAGATCAGATGCTTTGTCCACGATACTCAGACGAGTTGATCGTCGTACCGAAACGCGAGAACTACTCTTGGGCTTCTTGGTCTTGGGAGTTCCTTCATCTTCGGCCAGTCCCTTCTCCACACGCTTTCGTAGGTTTCGTTGCTGAAGCGAGGTAGCCATATCTTCCGATGGCGGTTCCTGCGAGGACTTCGAAATGGGAGTGTCGGGAGCCATTGGATGGTCATCGGTCATGGTATCATCCGCGGTGCCCGTGAACAGAGACGACTCCATCACAGCAATACTGTGCCGCAACGAAGAGCGCGTGCGCTTCGCCTTGGCAAGGCTGTCGACATAGGCCTGGCTGGAGGAAGTCGGAGTCTCATCTTCGGCGGGTGCTTTATCCAGGGCGTCAGCGGCTGGTAATGATACGCGTGCTACTCGTGTTGAACGTCGCCGCGTGACGGGTTTTTCTTCTGTCGACGCGTTTCCATTGTTGCTAGAGGTTTCGGAGCGGCTGGCCTCGGGCGTGAGAAGCTGTTCGGGGACGTCGAGGCTCATGTCATCGGGTGTCTCGCGTGTAGGGACGTCACCGAGCCCGGGAGTCGCGGACGCGGAAAGGCGGGACGTATGGCGCGCCATTTTGGAAAGAGCGGATGGGAGGAAGGACGACTTCCCGTCCTTGGGGAAGGAGAATTGGGAGGAATCAGGTGAAACTAGGTGCAGAGTCGGGGAATATCAAGAGGAGTATCAGGGGTGGGAAGGAGGAGGATCAGCAGCCGCGCGCCTCTTATCAATTTCGGGCGATGGGGATGTCTGACGCGTGCAACATCAACACTTTTCCGTCCCAGATTCAGCCAGAAATTCGCGGTGAGAATACAAGCTGCACATGTGCGGGGAAATACTTCAATCAAGGGAGAAAGGGGTTTAGTGACATGACAATCCCTATGGAATGCTCATGTTCATAACTTGCTCGGTGCTGCGGAAGCAGTCCGGATTCTACGCGTATCGGAGTGTCGGGATTAAATTCTATTTTGATCCAGAATCATACAGTGTATTAAATCGTCCGGAGACAATCTATATGTGTAGAAATGTGCAAATCTCTAGAACAGAGGCCCAAAAAGAGGACAAGAGAAGAAGAAGAATAGGAAATTGGATGGTCGGTGGGCCCAGTTCGGACACATAATAACGGGACGGAAGAAGGGTAACAGAGAAAGAAAATGCCAGAGAATGTCAAGAACACGAGAAGAATCCCGGTCAAGCGTCACAAATAGGAAATATCACCGGATTAACCGTAGAGAGTATGCGTAGAGCAATTAGAAAATCGTAAGACGGGCGAGAATCCCGGAAAAAAATAAGGTCGAGTATAAGACCAGAAAGGAACATCGTATCGTCATCTTAATGGGTCGTAGCAAGGAATTGAGAAGAACAAAAATCAAGTCACTTTTTGGGTGGCCATGTGGTTTAGCCCTGTCGTTGGGAACCAACGTGTTGCATCTCAATCCCTGCTTGCGATTCCTCATCTCGGACGAGATATTTGCGCTTTTGCATGGCAAAGCGCTGGTCGCCCTCTTCATAGGGTTTCTTGAACTGTAGATAGGTGGGAGGACGAGGGCGTCCCAGAACGGCGATCCAGTTCTTGAGGACGTTTCCCTGGGTGAAAGGTCGATGGCGATCCGCCTTGTTGAACTTGTGCGAATTGAGGTACTCTCGGGTGGTCTCGCCTCGGCCCATCAAGAACAAATGGTAAGCCCATAGCGATGTCGGGTAGGGTACAGCGACGATGCCGTAGATGACCATGGCCCAGGGGACGCGCCATTTCGAGATCGCAGCTCCGAATGAGACATGCTCGCGCGACATGTACACCAGAATATGTGCGAGACTGGCACCAATCAAGAAGAGGGCCAGAATAGTGCATGAGCTCACAAAGGCAAAGAAGTAGCGGTAATTGCGCCGCCCAACACAGTTGTTGAGCCAGACGCAGTGGTGGTCGAGAGTCTCGACACAGTTGTCGCACACCCGGCAGTGGTAGCAACGAGGAGGTCGCCAAATACTACAGGTCTTGCAGTACTTCACGGGCACATCCATGGCGGCCACCTCCGAAGTAGCCAGCTTGACCATGACCCAGTCATTTGTGGGAGGGCCAAGTGCCAACGGATCCCCTCCTGGATTTGTCGGGGGCATAGCATGCACGTTTCTTGGCATGATGCCAGGATCAACAACGGATGCGTGCACAAAGGAGGAGAAGCAGATATAAAAAACATATGCAAACACGATGGGAATGGCAGGAGAGATGTTGTGCCACAACCAAGGACCCGAGAATGCGAAGAACAGTGCCGAAGGAGCAACTACCAGAAGACCTGTAGCAATGTTGACGGGCTTATCCCTCGAATTCTGGAACCGACCACCACCACAGAAGAGTGTGTTGCCAACGAAATATTCCCAGTTCTTGCCCAAGGTACCCTTCGGTAACTGGGGCTTCTCGACATCCATAGGTCCGGGGGACGAGCCGGCTGAGGACAGTCGCTCATGTCCTCGAGGATCGTGGGTGTCTTGTGCGGAAGTTCCATTCCGCAATGACAAGAAGGAAAGCGGTGACTTGGGTGTCGCATGAGCATCTTGTCCCGAGTGACTATGGTAGTTCGCACCAAGGTTCAGATGGGTAGGACGCGGCTTGTCTTTTTGATCTCGGTCTCGGAGGAGCCTGACGCTCTCGCCCAGGCTTCGGATCGTTGTGTTTCCCGTGGGGCTTGCATTGGATGTGTTGCGATCAGTGATGATAGGATCTGTAAAGTCCGTGCCTCGCGACGGGGGAACTTCAGGGTCTGCCGTAGCAGCCGATCCTGGCTGAAAGGTACTGTTGGAGATGATACTCCTCCGATTCTGAGTGGCCTGGTCCGTCCAATCGTCTGTTGACGATACAGTCCCCTTGGTCATGGGGCGCGTACTCCGATGCGCCTGCAGTCGCTGCGAACTCATCGGTCGAAAAAATCCCTGGGCGGTCAAGGACGGAATATGACTCCTGCTTAGCCGACTGCCTGAGCTTCCCGGCCTGCCAATGCTGGACGCAGCCATCGAGTTTCTCGTTGGGGGCGGCCCACGCCGTGAAACGGAGGGACGCTGCTGTATCGAAGATGGCGGTGATGCGAAAGATTGCGTTCGCTCGCCATCCTCCGAGGCCATATCCGTTACTCGAGATGAGATTCCCCCCACCGAGGGTGGCCGAGGAATGCCAAGGGCATGTTGTTGATTCTGGGACTGCGTAGTTTCGCTAGTGTTGGGGCGGTCTGCGGAATTCGCCATGGTTCTGGAAGGAATGGTAATTGACTTTGCTAGAATGCAGCGTGCGCTATCATACTGTTCTTCAGCCGTGACAAGAGAAGAACCAGGGTAAGCGATGCGCAGGAGGCCCGTAGGCTAGGAATCGACGAGGAGCAAAATAGCGTAAAGAGCGACGGTCACGGACGAGATGTAAGGAGAGACGGGATCAAACCATCCGGAGCCCTGTCGAGTCATCAATATCGAATCCAGGGGGTTTTGCGCACCCTTCCACCACGCGTTTAGAAATCTGGGGGAAAGCAGATCCTAGATCGAGCCCCTGATCGGGAGATCGGAAGCAACTTCACGGAGAACCCACCTTTTGGAGATATATCAACCAAGTAGGCAAAACACGATGTAAACCCAATTACATCACTGTCCTTCGGACGCAGCAGAACGGAGACAACACGGTTGAGCTGGCACTGAACCACCGGTCGAATGAGTCGCGCACCAAATGAGATCACCCGAAGCGGCCCTGACTCAGCAGATCACATGACCCGGGACATCATTCAATGCTCACGATTCTCCCACATCACGTCGTTCCCGACCTCCCACCCCATCTCCACGCACTCCCCGCTGCCACCATGTCTTCGATTGCTGCTATGGCTACCCGCCGGGCTCTGGCTCGGCAGCCCCTCATCCGCGCTCCTCCGCGCCGCTTCATGTCGTCCTCCAAGGTCGAGGAGGCCGGTCTCGACAAGGCCCCCAAGAGGGACCCCGAGCTCTACGTACGAATTCACGTCCGCCATTGACTACTGTCAGAGCCCTCAGACTAATAATTGCTACTACAGGTTCTGCTCGGTGTCATGTCCGGTGCTTTCATGATCGCTGGATGGTGAATATCCCCCTCCCGACCAATACCCGAATCCGTGCTTCCTGTGACGTGCTTGCCACCCCTCACAGGGAAGCTTTGAACCGACCGAGGAAGCTACAGTCTATCTGGACAAGTGAATCGCTTTCCAAGAAGCAATTGGCTGACTTAGTGGATTCCGACCAATAGGTACTTCGGCACCAAGCCCACCTCCGTGAGCTCCGAGTCCAATGTCCGCATCGACGACTCTGCCATGCCCTGGCACGCCACCTCCGAGGATGGCAAGATCTACAAGTACCAGTACCACCCTCACGGCGACAAGAACGAGCCCCTCCGCGCTGCCCCCAGCGCCATGAACACCGTCATTGTCCCCAATGTCACCCTGCCCGCGGTATGCACTCGCAATCCCCCTGTGGCAACCTCACTGCGCCCCTTACCACGGTGCATTCATTTCCAAATGAGATTGGAGTGAAATCAGTTATTAAGCATGAGTATTTCCCAATTGCAGATTTGCTAACTATATTTTGCAGGACCTCCACGAGAAGTTCAACAAGTACGGCAAGGAGGAGTGGGACTACTAGATGGTTCCGAAGGAGCATTTTAAACGACGATGCTACAGCGAACCGTTTGTGCGGTCGGCTGCTGTATACTAGGAATGTGTTGAAGGAGATTACTAGTAGTGCCTGGACTTTGCGATTGCCAGAGATTTGTGCATAGTGTTCAGATAAAGAGTCAATTGGGAATCAGCCTCTTTTCTTATGTTGTTAGTGGTCTCCTTGTGGTTAGTGGATCTCATGATACGTGGTGTCGGGTAATTTCGGGGATGAATCTGCCTTGGTACTTTTGCACACAACTTGAATAAACATGTCACTACGGGTTTTTCTGGCCTTGAATCAAACAGAAACGCTCACTCACGTTCAATAAGTAACTCTAACGTAGCAACTAATCACGGCGAAAGAAATAACTAGAAATTTCATGATACATGGTGTGAAGTTTTTCTTGCCCTCCAATCTACTCGCCTACTCCGTACCTTGAGTAGCTTCATTACCTTCACTCGCGGGCTTGGCCTGGGGAGCCTTAGGCTCCTCGGCGGATTGAATGTTACCCTCGGCAACAGAGGCAGGGCGCTCCGGAGGCACCGAGTCCTCGGGGGAGCTACCAGTCTCGGGGTTCTGGCCCTGGACATCTGGGTGGGGAGGCGCCTGAGGCTCGGGGAATTGGGGCTTTCCATCCACGATGGGGACCTCCTGGGCGTTTTCATGGCTGGCCAGGGATTCGTAGCGGGTCTCAAACTTGACCTTGCCCTCTGCGCGGAGCGAGGCGACGAGATCCTCGGGCAGGACGTTACCGTGCTGGTCACGGTATTCGACGCGAGCCATCGAGCCAGACATTTTGGGCTCAGTCACGGCTGCCTGGTCCTGCTCCTCCTGGACAGGCTCGACAGGCTGCTGTTGCTGTTGCTGTTGCTGTTGCTGTTGCTGTTCCTGGATGGGAGGAGCCTGGGCGGGCTGGGTGGTCGGGATGGGAATGGGAGAAACTTCGGTGACATATTGGCTCAACTGTTACAGATTGTGTCAGCCATGGGGATGTTGATTCTCTCAATATCCTCGGCGGGGAGGCTTCCACTCTGGAACACTTACGTCGGTGTGGAATGTGTTGCAGTCGAAATCCCACGAACTAAGGAGCTTCACCTTCTGGCAAGCACCTTGGGTCCAGGGGTTGCCGTAGACAAGAGGAGAGTAAAGAGTGAACACTGCAATGCTAAGCAGCAGGAATACAGTCATCAGAGCCTTGCCAATCGCAGGCTTCGAAGCGAGGCCAAGGCACCTGATGCGGTTGGTGACAAAGTCGAACTGTTGGCAAAGCACCAGGATGGCGAAGTAGAGGGCCGGGAGGTAGTGGTGCAGGAAGAGCTGACGAGCCATGAGGTAGAAGGGGAAGTAATGGAACGCCCATCCCAGGACACTGGTGCCGACTTCATAGTCGAAGCGCTTGAAGGAGATGTGGTTGTAGTCATTGCAGCTTCGCTGCCAGCGAATGATCGCAATGCCCTTGAAAACAACGTAAATGGCAATGGCCAGAGTAGAAGTCCACCAAATGAGCGGGTTACCCAAGAGGTAAACCTGACGGTGGTCCCCGCCCCAGAAGTTGATACCACGGAGGAGAGTGGGCCAGGACGGAGGGCGGGAATCCCAAGCGTGCGATTCAACCAGGCCGGCATTGGTTGTCCACATCACCTTCTGCAGCTCCCAGAACTTACCCAGGAAGCCCGGGTTACGGTAGTTGACCTTTTCGGCATCTGCGGGCATCGCCGGGTGGGTGTTGTCCTCGATGTACCAGATGCTGTTAGGGAGAGTACCTCCCCGAGCACAGGTCACTTCCTGCTGCTCCCATCCCCAGTCCGGAAGCTTGACCTTGTGAGAAAACAGAACACAGCCAGTCATGACATGAACCAGCCTGAACTTGGTCTGAATGGTGCGCAGGCGCTTCTTGGCCTCCTCGCCGTCGGACATGGACTTCACAATCTCAACCTTAAACAGATCATTGGCGTCACCGGGGAAACCTTCGTAGCCATAGGCAGAGACTTCAAACTGCCAGTCAGCCTCGGTCACCGGTGGGCGCTCGTCGTGAGAGTGAATGCGTCGGTGAGTGATTTCGTGGTACAAGCGGATGATCGAGCCATCTTCGATGTTGCTGGTGGTCAGGTTATCCCAAGCATACGGGCCCTCGACCTCTCCGTAGGGACCCAGAGGCTGGGTCTGGTTCTCCATGATGAAGAGGTTGTTGTCATCCTTGTGGGGGTAGAGAGTGACCTGTTGCTGCTTGCTGCCGGTGGGGTACATGTGATTGTGAGAGTGCAGGTAACCACCCTGGGTGTTAAGGTGACGAAGGCTGACTCGAGAACCGAACGCGACATCGGCCGCAACATCCTGCATGCCCTTGGAGTTCAAAGTGGCCTGGAACTCAGACGACATGAAACCATCGCCCTCGCCAGGGTTGACCAAGCAGACAAAGTGGATGGCAAACATGGCCATGTAGAATCCAACGGGAATGACAATCAGACAGAAAGCACGGGAGGTAAAGTGCTTAAACCAAAGTCGCTATAGCATTGAAAATCAGCGACAAATCTCACGGGGTTTCAGTCATCAATGATTACATACCGGTGTGACAGTCTTGGAGTCACCCAGCAACACCCACAGTTGGATGATGGTGAGGGATCCTACCCAAGCCATGGTGAAGAGACCAACCCACTTGACACTGAGCGTAGCACCCAACGAGAGACCGGTAGCAACCAGCCAGAACCACCAGGGGCCCTTGAAGGCATGGGACGGGCCCAACTCTTGCTGGTTGGAGAAGCAGCTGAATGACAATGCCGTAAGAGCGGTAAAGAAGATCAGCGGAGAATCCAATAGAATCAGGCGCGACTGGGTGGTCAGCGCATTGTCGAAGATAACAACACCGGCACCCATCACAGCGGTTGAAGTGCGGCAACCAGTGGCCTTGAGTGTCAGGAACATCATGGAAACGGTCAGGACACCCATAATGGCCGGCAGCATGCGCATTGCCACATACGGCACACCGGGTTCAATGTAGTCCTTGCCGATATCCTTGAAGTCGAATTCGCCATCGAAGCCGGCCAGCCAGCCAGCCAGCGTGATGAGCAATTTGGCAAGCGGCGGGTGCACATCCATAAAGAAACGTCCCTTAATATACTTGGTCGCGAAACCACCGAAGCTGAACAGAAAGAAACACGGTTAGCAACGAGATCTTTCATGTCAGAATTAGCGCGGAGCCATACTGGACTTCATCGAAGACGACGCTGCTGGGCTGGTAGATGCGGAACAGACGCACAGCCGCGGCAATCAACGTCACCAGCGTGAGCAGCTTATAATCCGAGGCAGGAAGGTTGAGAATGTCATAGTCCTTCACACCATCCGACGCATAGCTGGGTGTCTTCACCGGCTTGCGATTGTTGGGTCTCGGCGAGCGACTGGGCGAGCGCTTGCCCGAGCGGCTCTGGGGCCGCACGGCCAGCGTGTCTTTCGACTTCTGGCCCATTGTCTTCGATCGATCGGCGGAGAATTCGGTCAATGGAGGTGGGCAATAGGGACGGAGAGTCGAGACGAAGGAAAATTAAAAGTAAAAGTCTCGGCAGAGAGGAATTCCAAAGTCGGAGTAGATGGGAAGCGGCAAAGCCACTTAGCTGTTCGAGAGCGAGAATAGAGCTCTCAACAACCCACAGCTCGTCTCTAGATTAAAGATCGTGGATGGAGAAAAGAAAAGAACCCATGCAGGGCAGGAAGGAAAATAAAAGGGAGTGCAGAGAGAATGGATGAATGGACGGAAGCGGGTGAGGCCAGATCAACGCGGAGGGAAACGTGTGTCTCTCAAACGGCCCCTTAAGATTTCAGCCCCGAGATGACTAGCCTAGTTGTATTCGGTTGCATTTGGGGGTTTCATGTGAACTTGAATTGTATTCGAACTACTCCTGAAGCCGACTATCGAGATGAATTGTTCTCTTTCTTCTAAAATATTGTACTCTCGCAATTGATTCTTTGGGAACGTCGAAGTATGAACGAATGCGGGCAAACATCGACAAAATCAAGCCTGAGGAATCTGGCCGCACTTGGCCTCTTCAGCCACACGCACTTCAGTCGTGCTTACGTAAGTGTGGCTCGGTCAGCACCTCGCATGAGGCCCGAAAAGACCTCGCCGTGTCAACTTATCACTCCATCGCCGCCATGGACACGCCGAATGGAAACACCCCCCTGTCGGAGGATATGAATAAGCCTCCGGAGGGCTTGGTGCTCCCCCCCAAGGATATCCGAGGTACGTCTCTGCTCCTTTCAGCGTAAAGATCCAGCTGACCGTGCTATCTAGCGATCGTCGAGAAGACCGCGGGCTACGTTGCTCGCAACGGACCCATTTTTGAAGGTAGGAACATTCCCCATATGACCAATGTGGCGACGGAGCTGACATTTCGTCTGTTCTTCTCAGATCGTGTCCGCGACAAGGAAAAGAGCAATCCCAAATTCTCCTTCTTGAATCCCGGCGATGCCTACGCGCCCTTTTACCAGTGGCGTCTCACTGAGATCAAGGATGGCCGCGGCACATCCATCTCAGCAGGACGAGCTGGCGAAGCAACACCCGCAGCCGAACCCGAAAAGCCCAAGGGACCCCCCGAGCCCGCCCCGTTTCATTTCTCCGCGCGCATGCCCAACATCAATGCGCAGGATTTGGAAGTTGTCAAACTCACAGCACTTTTTGTCGCCAAGCGGGGGAAGTCTTTTATGACCGCGCTGTCGCAGCGTGAGGCCCGAAACTTCCAGTTCGAGTTCCTTCGTCCCCAGCACAGTCTCTACCAATTCTTCACCCGACTGGTCGACCAATACACCATCTTGCTCCGGTCCGAAGGCATCGATGCCGCCACCTCGGAGAAGAAGAGAATTGCTGAGCTCGAGCAAAATGTGCAGAACAAGTATCACATCTTGGAGCGCGCCACGCAGCGCGCCGAGTGGGTGAAATTCCAAGAACAGCAGAAGCAGAAGAAGGAAGAGCTGGAGGAACAAGAACGGATCGAGTACGCGCAGATCGACTGGCACGACTTCGTGGTCGTCGAGACCGTCGTGTTCACTGAAGTCGACGACCAGTCCGATCTACCGCCGCCGACCTCACTCGCGGACCTGCAGTCCGCATCCCTCGAGCAGAAAGCCGCCATGTCCCTCAACCCTCTACGCATTGAAGAAGCCATGCCCACCGACCTCGACAATCCCACCTACTACAACGCCTATCCCGCCCAACCCGAACCCGTCCCAGTGCCCTCCGTCTCTCCCTACCCAGCCCAACCACAGGGCCCCTACGCTCCTCCCGGCGCAATGGATTACAACGTGCAATACCAACCGCAGCCCGAGGCGGCAGCCCGCGTCGAATCACCCATCCCCGCACCAGGCCAACCACCAATGCGCATTCGCTCAGACTACGTTCCCCGCGCCCAGGCACGCCGCAACCAAGCCGCCGGTGCAACAGCACTCTGCCCGAACTGCCACCAACAGATCCCTGTCGCCGAGCTGGACCAGCACATGCGCATCGAACTCCTCGACCCACGCTGGAAAGAGCAACGCGCCAAAGCCGACTCCCGCAGCGCCACAACCAACCTCTCCACCGTGGACGTGGTCAACAACCTCAAGCGCCTGGCCAGCCAGCGAAGCGACGTCTTCGACTCGTCACTTGCTCCCCTCGATCCCGAGGAAGATGCCCGCCGCAAGCGTTTGGCTACCGACAGCCCCGTGCAGCCTGGGCCTGCCGTTGGACCTGGGGGTGTACCCATGCCTCAGAACATGAATATCGAGGATCAGATCCGACACATTCATCAGCGCGCGAAGCAATAATTTCTTGGGGGCAGGCGGTGGCTTCTGCTTAGGAAAACCTTCACGTATCTGGAGTTTGGGGCGTGTGGGACGAATTTGGATCATGTCTTTTTGTATAATAGCTTCATCATTTCTGAACGCCACCGACTTATCCTGTCCTCTGATAGGTGCTGTCATTTCATCTCTTGTAGTTTTTACTGTAATTTGTACGTTGTCTTAAGAGGCATACCGCTACGCTGGGGAAAAGCAAGTATTGTAAGTCATTTATTTTCATTGGCCATCTCTGGCAGCTGCTATCTCATCCAAAACCCAGAACAATGCATATCCAAAAAAAAAGCATAGAAAAAAGAAAACCAACAAAACAAGCATCCATCCAGAGCAATCAATTATGTATAGACATGTCTGGTCAAAACAAGAAGCAAGGATCCAGCTCTGAGTATCACAATGCGAAAGCAGAACGTGGGGGTAAAGACCAAGATGAGGGGGAAGAAAAGACATTATTATGAATACATAAAAACGAAGAGAAGTAATAATACATGGACGAGCGAGCTGCTCGAAATCGGGGATATCGACGAAGGTGATGAACGGGTGGAGTTGAATTAAAGGGCGTATGCAGCGTGGTCTGTCTATCGGTCTTGCCGAGGGGTATGCTTGAAGACGGATAAAAGATGAAATGCGTCAGGCGTGAAAACAGGGAGCCGTGCGGTCGTGGTCATGTTGACCTGAGGTAACTTTGATTAGTCGCTTTTTTGGCCGTTGGCATCAGTGCTGGGGGGTTTGTGAGAAGGGGGCTGTTCGGCCTCGGCCTCCTCGATCTCGGGCTTTCCGATCACCGGCGCTACGACCTCGACCTCCTTAACGATGGGCTCGGTGTCGGCCGATACATCTGCATTCGCTTCTTCGTAGACGCTGAAGTCGGAGTCGACGGAGCCTCGTCTCGGTTGAGCTTCGTCTGCAGAAGCGTCTCCTTCTCTATCGAGGTGTGGAAGGTCCGGGGTGACAGGCTTTCCCATTTCGAAAGACCGGAGGGAATGGTCTGCCATGGAAGATGATGTGGTGGGTCGAGCGGCTTCTATGACGCGATTCATTTCCTCAATTCTGGGCTCGACAAAGGTGTTATCCGTAGGATGCAAGTAGTTATCTTGTGGAACTTCAACCGGCTCGATTTCAGACTGGACTGATCGGGCGAACTGTGGAATAATGCCGCCGGCAATCCGAGTCCAGAACATTCGCTCTCTCAAGTGAACGGTTTCTTCCCAGATATCCTTTTCTTCGTCACTATCACAGGCGCGAACGTGTCCGTCCAGGATAAGCCGCAGATAGCCGGTGAACTCGCAACAAGAACGAACCCGCTCCAAGCACTGAATGCACAAGGGGTATCTTTGGGCCGTTTCACTGTCCGATGTCCGGAAGCGGTGTGTCCGTTCGTTCAGAGCTCCTGGTCTGCGCTCGCCACACACCGAGCAAGGGAATTCAAATACCTTGGTCGCTGATGGAATGGGCTCCACGACAAGAGTGCCTTCACAGATTCCGCTCAAGACAGTGCGTCGAGTAAGCCACGAAATCCCGGGGGAGAGGTCAAGTCGAAGTGTAGGCTCAATGTCTTCCATCAAGACTCGCTTATAGAATCGAGTATCCTTCAAAGGGATATGCGAGCCGGTCTGCGAAGACAGACTTCCATTTGGAGAGTGTGTGAAGCCCTTTGTGGGCGATGAAGTGTTCGAGTTAGATCCGCCGCCGAATCCAGCCAAGCTCATCACATTCAAGCCCGCATACGAGCCACTGCCGGCGCGGCTGGCAGGCTTTGAGCTCGGGCCTCGAGCGAGCACCAAAAGTTCGCGGAAATCGTCATAGGCCTGCAGATCAGTGCGGCACACCATGCGGATCATTTCGGGGAAGTCGCAGGACGGGCCGGGAGTAAATTCCTCGGGCTTGCATGAGGGTGCAGAGGTGTTGACATCCTCGAACTCTTGCTTGGCTGACCCCTGCAGTTGTGGGGGTCCGGCCGGAGACGGGGGAGCGGTTGAGGCGTTGGTACGGGTATCCACATCATCTTTGGACAGATACATCCCTTGCATGACCGATTTGAGCTCCGCCAGCTGATCCTGATGTGATGCGAGGAGAGACTCGGTGTCTTTGATTTGCGAGCGCAATTGCTCGTTCTTCTTCTCGACCGCTTCCCGCTCAATCTTAGCTGCAGCCACCATCTAAAACCAATGTCAGACCGGACCCAGCAATTGACTGGGAGATGCAGAAGAATGGGCTCACCTTGTTGGCTTCCTCGAACAGATCGGCGGTAAGGGTCTCGAGCTCTTGCTCAATGGTCTTCTTCCCTTTTTCAACCACCGCGCGTGCGGCCTTCTCCTCCGCGAGTGCAGCTTTCAATTGCATAATTTCACGATCGGAGTCGGACTTTTTGATAAAGACCTGCTCATCAATATCACGACGGTGCTTCTCATTTTGAGACTCCAGGGCTTTGATCTTGCCCTGAGCCGATTCCAGCTCCTGTCGGGTGGCAACCAGGTTGTCATCCAACGTGGTCTGGTTGTTGATCGCCTGGATCAGTTTCACACTCAAAGCTGCAACCTCATTGCTCAAATCGGGGTGATGGGTCGATGACGTTGATGGTGAAACCTCCGAGCCGACGGCCAATCGTGGGTCCTGCAAGGTGCTGAAGCTGCTTTCCTCGAATTTGGGGTGGAAATACGAGTCGGCATTGGCCTGGGAAGTGATTTCGGTGAGGTTCGTGGTGGATTTCGCTTTGGTGACGGTTTTCTCCGGGGATAGAGCACGGTGCTCCGAAGAAAGCGACCGCTTATGGGCGTGACGCGGGATCATGGTGGACGTAGACGGCGGCCGCAGATTACTATGATGGTATGTTTGGAAGGCAATTAGACTGGCCTCCATGTTAGCGTTACCCAAGTCGAACAGGCAACTTCTTTTCCCACCGAGTTCACTCGAGGAACTTACTCGGCCATGATTAGTGACGTAGACGGCGTCGAAGGAATGTGAAACGGTGACCGGTTCGATTATTGTGTTTGATCGCTGAACATATAATCACGCCCAGGCAGATACTGGACACCGAGCTATCAAAGCCATTCACTCGATACAGCAAAGGATTGAATGTTCCCCGCAAGTGGTTGGGGAGCTCTGAGGCGGACCGGAAGACGGCGGTCGGCAGGTGTGCAAGTAGTATAGGGAGAGATAAGAAGAAAGGACCGACGAGAAAGAATAGCAGAAGGCAACGCAAAAAGGCTCAGGTGGGTTGCATCCACCGAAGTGCGAGAGAAAAGAAGCGATCGGGGGGTTGCGGTGATGATGGGAGGCGAATATGCGCGCTTAGTCATGCTATCACACCGAAAGCGTGATCGAGTCGTGAGAACGTGCAGCGGGTTATTTTTACCCTGTCATTCCTCTACTGTTTTGTGCTTCGCTCACAAATTATCTTCTAGAATGGTATTTTTATCCCGCAGGTTTTCTTCACGGTCCATTTGGGCTACCGCGACCTGAAGTGGTCCACGTCCCTATGAAACTAGAGTAATAGTTCATCGCGACTAAGCCACACTCCCCAGCCAATCGCCCGCACTGTTCGTCGAGTCGGGTATTTAGGGAGATCTGATTTTTAGCCTGCTGATGCCCGGAATCCGACCTGGCCGTCCAACGGGGATTTTGCCTCCCGCTTAGAAGGGACGTACGCCCCTGGTGTCGCGTAGATTGCGCTAGACCTGGAGATTAGGCTAAGCATTTCGTTTGGACGCGCACGCCTACTTCCCGTACCAATTCCACTAGCACTGAAGTTGGGATAGCATAGTCCGTGCAAAATCATCTGCCTTTATCTTGCTGGATCGGCTCGGGTATATTTCCCGTAGATTGGGCATCTGACTAACTAGCCTGACAGATGAATGTCTTTCGATTAGATTGCATGCGTATGTACATGAAAGATGATCGATTTGTAGTTCCTAGATGGTAACCTTGGAACAGGTCTTCTCCCGCTTTTTCGTCGCTGGCTATAGGTACTCGGCTTTCCGGCGGGCCTTTGTGCCGCCCAAGTATATAGATACCGCGAGTATTTTCCGTGTCGGGAATATAGAACCACCAAACTATTGGAACCTCAAATACCCGCACTCATCCCAATTACAACGAGTCTTCAGTAGCCATGCCATATACGATGCCGAAGCTAGCAAATACTGAAACACATCTCGTCCCGAGATCTATTCCACGTAGAATAAATGTCATAGAATTCCCCGCGTGGCAGCCTCAGGCGGAAATAAGTGGGGTTACCGAATCAAACTTGCCTCATAACCTCGAAACCCTCCTCTCCGTCAACACTTTTGGAGAAACCTCGGCTCACGTGTACCCAGACACAGAATGGCCGACGCAGAGCTGGAGGAGGTCTGTAGGCTCCCCGTGACCGGCATCACTCGAATGCTCACATCGGGAAACAGATCAGGCGAGCTCGCCTTGCGCAGCTCCAGCAACAGGGTGGTGGCCCGCGTGGAGGCCCTGCCCAAGGCGGAGGCCAGGAAGAACAAAAGTGAGTATTCGATCTAGTGGGAGTGTGCGATGGTACTAACGGGCTATTATAGACAAGCTGAATGTAGGTGATCATGTTCCCACAATCCGAACCCCGAACGTTTCCGCCGCTTCACCCTCATAACTATTCGCATGTTGAACGTTCTGACAAAATTTCACAGCGGAACGCCGCGCCGCCATTATGAACCAGATCCTCGACCCCGCCGCGGCGGATCGCCTGGGCCGCATCCGTCTCGTCAAGGAGCAGCGCGCCACCGATATCGAGAACCGGCTGATCATGCTGGCTCAGACTGGCCAGTTGCGATCGAAGGTGACGGAAGAGCAGCTCAAGGAGCTTCTGAATGCCGTCGCGGAGAACCAGCGCAAGGAGGAGGAAGAACAGAAGATCGTGATCAGTCGGCGCAAAGGCGGCTGGGACGACGATGACGACCTCCTCGACCTGTGAGGATAATGTGATACTGGTGATCGACTTCGGCCTTTTGTACCTGCCATTTGGATACCTTGCCCCGCGGGCCTCCAAAATTCTACTTTCTGGCGTTGCGGTCTGGTACCGGCTTGCACCGCTGGGTTTGCGTTTGCATGGGGATATTCTATACAGTAATCGTACACTCTGAGACAAAAAAGCTACGAAAGGTTCTAGCAGGAGAGAAATCAGCCCGACATCTGCTTCAGCCTTTCCTTCTCCTCCTTCTGCTGCCTCCGAATCATCTTCCGAATCTCCCTCAGATCAGGCGGCTGCTCAATATTCAACTCAGCCCGCAACTCGTCCACATCCTTCTCCAACACCTCCTCCCAGTAAACATTAATCAACTCCTTACTCCCAAGCCCACTCCGCACCGCCCACGGCAAATGAAGCGACAAAAACCGCTCCTTCTCCGCCGGCTTCATCCGCACAAACGCAAACAGACTCAATCCCGTCATGGGCAGGAGCGTATTCAAGAACTCGAGCGCCTTGAGCGCCAGTTCACCCTCCACAAAGATCGGCAGCCCCGTCACGGCGTGGTAGAAGTCGTGGCACTCGCGGTACCGCTGCATGACGTAGGCGCATTCTTCGTCGTCGATGTATTTGACTGAGTCGCGCGTGTCGGGGGACACGCCTTCGCGGTCGAGCCATTTGGCGTATGTGCGGCCGACGGAGTTCTCGGGTAGTGTGCGGAGGTGCGACATTTGGAGGGTGTCGGAGGTTATGCGCGGTCGGTCGCGGAGGATGCGACGGCCTGTTGGGTCGGAGAGCATTGCGTCGCGGAGTCGGTAGATGAAGAATGGGGTTGCGGTTGCTTCACCAAGGGCTGCGATGAGGT
The DNA here is from genome assembly GCA_027569585.1 of Penicillium silybi. Taxonomy (NCBI): domain Eukaryota; kingdom Fungi; phylum Ascomycota; class Eurotiomycetes; order Eurotiales; family Aspergillaceae; genus Penicillium; species Penicillium silybi. The sequence continues at coordinate 75,544 of JAPDFI010000029.1, forward strand.
CTGGCGCTTCTGTTAAGACCGGATTCGTGGGGCCGATGGGGCCGATGCTGGGAAGTTTTCAAGGCAGGAAGGACATACCAGCTCTGCGGGGATTGATCAATGATCCAAGCGCTGAGCCCACGGCGAGAGCACCGCGTTCAATGGTTGTCAATGGGACATGGCCGGGATAATTTGGTTGAGGGCGGTTGAGGATGGAGAATGGCCGCACAGAACAGGCGGAGCATGGGCTGGCCAGATATCGGAGCGAGGATGCTCCACGCCTGCTTAAGACCGACATGTTGTCGATTGTGAGTATACAAGAGTGGAGTAGAGCAAGTCGTACGATCGGAAAGATGGCGGAAATGGAGACTACTGGGTGCCGTAGCGATAAGCGACTATCGAATTATCGATAAACCAGCTGATCTCCACAGCCCTTGTTGATCGGCAGTTTGCCTTCGTGAAACGTGAATCCATACTTTTCGAGTCCCATCATGGCCAGTTGTTTGTAGGACACTACTCTGTAAATCACGATAGCTATCCACATCCTGTTTGTTACACCCAATCCCCCGCATTCGTGCCAGACACTGACCCACTGACAGATCTACTTTCTTCAGCCCTCATTAAAAATGGAGAAACCAGCCTGGTGGCCCGGCGAGGACCATGCAGCCTTCACCGAATGGGCTCTCAACCAGGGCGTAGTCGCCAATGGCGTCACGCCAGCCCGGTTCCCAGGCCGTGGGTTGGGAATGATAGCCACCCGGAAAATCAAAGTAGGCCCATTGCCTCGAAACCAGGACAACCGCGGAGACTAACCCTCTAAAGAGAGGAGAAGCAGTGGTACAGGTCCCAACGAATGTCATCATGACAGTGGAAACCATCCCAGTCTCATTCAGGGAGCAATTTCCCGAGGGTACAAACGTGCAGGCCATCATGGCCGCCTACCTCACCCACGGCAGCGAGGAAGAACTCTCCAAATACGAGCTATGGCGCAAAGCCTGGCCCACACGCCAGGACTTCGAAGATAGTCTTCCCATGTTGTGGCCCGCTGCTCTAGGCGGACTGGCCTGGCCAGATAGTGTTGCAACTAGCACGCAGCCAAACGTCCTTCCACCCTGTATTTCAGGAAGATGGAACACCATCCAGATAGACCCAAGCACGAAGAAGTACGAGACTGAACATCAGAATCTCCTCGCTGGACAGGGACAGCGACTCGGGAAGGCGTGGGCGGATGTTACCGCTGTGCTGCCGGAGACGGATTGGCGGTCTTTCTCGTATCACTGGCTTATCCTCAACACGAGGAGTTTCTACTGGGTTGCACCGGATCAGGAGCCGCCGGAGGATCGGAATGATGCGATGGCGTTGTTGCCTTTTGCGGATTACTTTAATCATTCTGATGTTGAGGTTTGTTCTTCCGGGCTTGTGTTTTGACTTGTTGCTTATGTGGGACCCTTCTAGTGCGATGTCAAGTTTGACGCGGATGAGTATACCCTCTGTGCTACTGATGATTATGAGAAGGGCGATGAAGTCTATATGAGTTATGGGGGTCATCCGAATGACTTTCTTCTGGCTGAATGTGAGTCCTGTCCCATTTCCAATTGCCCAAATTCAAGCTAACGTATCCGGTAGATGGGTTCTTCCTGGAGAAGAACGAATCGGATTGCGTCTACCTAGACGATATCATCTTCCGAGACATCACAAGCCCGGACAAGCGAGAAGAACTAGCCCTGAACCAATATTACGGGTAAATGCTCCTTTGAAATGCGGGTATATTCAACGCTAACCATTTGACCAGTAACTACCAAGTCACCTATCAGGGTGTGTGCTACCGTACCGAGGTGGCAGCGTGTCTAAAATACATGAAAGAAGAGGACTGGCGGAACCACGTTCTCGAAGGCTCCACCGAGGGCGTGGATGAAAAGTTGTCTGAAGACATTATCAAGGGTTGGCTTCGGACGTATTGCGCGGAGGCGGATGCCGCTGTGGATGCATTGCGGGCGGCAATGGAGTCTGACCCTGTTGTGCAGACACATCATCAAAAGGCCCAGACGGTTTTGCGGCGGTGGGCACAGATCAAGGAAGTCTGTGAGAGTGCATCTAGGGCGATTGATTTGTAAATGCCTCCTCCCTCCGAAGCTGAGAGGCGCCGAAATAGCAGAGAAGAGAATGAATCAAAATCTCTGAAGAGATCTCAAATTAATCATCTAATTGGGGGTCACCGGTGATGATGACGTTTTCGAGATCAAGAGGAATCGCGCTGTTGTCCCTGCGAACGGCGACGAGGAGCTTGGTATGCACCAAGTGTTTGATCATGTAGTTGAGCACACACTTGAGACCCAGCTCCTCGCCCCGGCGAACGATCCAGCCATTAAAGTATTCAATCTCCGTGACTTTGCGATCCCGTACATCCTGGAGCATGGAGCTGGTATTGTTGGCCGTCTTCGACAGGGTATGTATCACCATCCGGCGCAGACGCTCTGGTGAATATCGACTCTGAATACCCGGGACGCCCTGCAGCTCTGGTAGAGAGCAGATCACACTCGAGATTTCAAAGAGGAGTAGCCGCATGAGCCGAGTGGCGCTGAAAATGTAGAGCAGCTCGCCATTTTTGCAGTCATTGATTGCCGTCAGCGGGCCAATAATACAGTTGGCCACTTGTTTCTCAAGACGGTGCTGGAGTAAACCGGCAGGAGTGTCAACCGTGGCGACCAGTGGCGGTGTAAGAGTCAGGAGACGTAGAAGGTGTTTCGTTGAAGGAGCCCAGTGTGTGTCCTTCTCTGCTTCGATCAGAGGAGTTCTGTCGGTGACCGCAGGGCTGAGGGTGAGTGTTCCAGGGCTCTTGTGAGCGATGTGGAAAGGATGTTGCCTCACGAGATAGTGGCTGAAAGCGCTCTCGATATAATTCGGACGGTTGTTCGGATCCGGAAAGACTGTTTCATTGAGCCGGTCGACGAGTCCCATGCCGCTCTGAACCAGGCAAATAGTTGAATTGGAGGTCAAGCGGTGACTGATAGTTTGGATGGCCTTTTCTGTGACATTGGCCTTGGTGCAGACAATCAAGCAGTCGATGTCTTCTTCGTCTGTCGTGTTTTCGAAATACTCGTCTTCATCACTGATATATCTCCCACGGGGTTTGTTTTTAAGATCCCGGGTATCCACCTTGTACCATTCCGATCGGGAGAGCACTTCCACGTCGAATCCGCCTTTGACATCGTCCATGCCATGGTGATTGATGGCGAGAGAGTATTTCTTCCGGCGGAACTCGGTCAAAAGTTGTGTGTTGTGAAGAAGGAGCGTGATAGGCGGCGGTGACTGTCGTGATGCGAGCGAGTGGGCAATGAACGTCCCAACGTTTCCGAGACCTAGGACATGAACCCGTCCTGACATTCGGGGCGGCTCGCTCGAGATCTCCTTCACATTGTCCGCCCATGTTGACTGACACCGTGTTGTAGGCCGACAAATTATCTGCCACCGAGACTGACAGGCATCAACCAGCCCGCTCCGCCATAGCGGGCGGCGCGCAAGTAGTTGTAACACTTTGAAGGCGTTCGGGGAAAAAAGTCCCCCAACGGACCGGACTTTGGCAATGTGGGATGAAAGGCTTGGTTTCGGAGAGGATCGAAGGGGTCGGTAATAAGTCAAATCCGCCTTTCGGTTATAGAAAGACAGAAAAGCCCCCAAATGCCTCGAACGGGACCTCGAATGGCGCGCGAAATGTCGGATTACTAGAAAGCGATGATGCGCGGACTGCCAAAAATCTCCACCGCCCGCGGGCACCGCCTCCGTTGCACCGTCCTAATTTTTTCGCCGACTTCTCATCTACACTGTACAACGTCATGGATACAGCAGACTTACTTCCGCTGCTGGAGCAGCTGGACGACAATGTGGACGACCTGGAAGAGGTTCTGCAACCATTCCTCGGCCAGTCTCTGTCCAAGGCCTCGAAAAACCTGCCGGTGATGGACAAGGCCAAACTTCATGTTCTGATCACGTACACTCTCGAATCACTCATTTTCTGTACGTGTCGCATTGGTTGAATACTGAAATCCTGCTGACATTATCCCAGCTTATCTTCGACTGCATGGCGTCGATGCGAAACAGCACTCCGTCTTTCGTGAACTTACACGCGTGAAACAATACTTTGATAAGATCAAGGCGCTGGAAACAGAGCCCGAACAGCGCACGATGACACTCGACAAGGAGGCTGCGGGGCGTTTCATCAAGCACGGCCTTGTAAGTACATCTCTTTCCTGTTATCTACATCCCAGCTAATCTCTGTCAAGGCCGGCAATGATAAGATCGATCTGGAGTTGGCGGAGAAGCAGGCCAAGGAGAGGGCGAGGGCTCAATTCAAGGCTGCCATGCTGGCCAAGAAGAAGGCTGCTGGAGCACCGAACGCACAGACTGAGGATCTCTCCAGCGCAGCCCCGTCTACTGCCCAGTCCAGAGCCGACTCTGATGATGATTCCGACGAAGAAATGGATGCCGAGGCCGAAGCCGAGCTCGTGAAAGAGAAGAAGAGAAAGGCGAAGGAAGAGAAGGCCAACGTGAAAAGCAAGACTGCAAAGATCGCAAAGAAGCAACGAAAGCTCGACACTGCTGGGCGCAAAGACAACAAGGAGAGGCGGCAGAAGAAGGAGGATTTGCGCAAGGCCCGCAATAACAAATGAGGCGCCTATTACGACGATTGAATTGCGATTACCGGTGAGCCTCCTATTGTCGGGGCACAAAGTATGACCGGGACCAGGACCACACCACCTCTGCACGCACCAATACCTATACATCGACATCACTACGACTTTAGATACCCACCATCATTTCAACTTGGAATGCAAAAGAATGAATAGAACTCCGAGAATCGTATAAGTCCGACCCTCCGAATCAGCTAAACTCCTGTAATGTCCGATCCCACGTGATCTGCACACCGCCAGCCAATCAACGCTCGTAGAATTTGCATCGCCCTGGCTGACTCAGCTTTCTAGCTTCTTCTGTCTCCACTCGTCGGATATCCTCGATACTTTAACACTCTTCTTTCTCCTCAACTCACCAGTACACCATACCAAACTCATCAAAATGCCTCGTCAACAACGTCGCGCCGCTCCTACCCCCGCGCGCAGCGCTCCCAGCCGCCCTACCGCCGCCCCTGCCCGCCCGGCGGCGGCTCCCCAGCACCAGCAGCAGGCGCCTCACTCGACTGCCGCCCACCCCCAGCAGCAGCCCATGGCTCCTCCCCAGCAGAGCGCCGGCCCCGGCCTCTTCGGCCAGATGGCTTCCACCGCTGCGTAAGTCCACCTTACACCCGTTCGATAATATCCATACTTTCCCGAGAAAAATCCGGGGGCGAACTTTTTGCCGAGGACCCGGCTAACTTTCTTCCAGTGGTGTCGCTGTCGGCTCCTCCATCGGCCACGCCATCGGTGGACTCTTCAGTGGCGGTGGCTCCAGCGCCCCCGCCGAGGCCCAGCCTCAGGCTCCTGCCGAGTCCCAGGCCATGGACAACGGTCTGTGGCAGAGCAGCGCCAACCAGCAGCAGTATGAGAACCCCGCCTGCGCGAACGACGTCCGCAACTTCCGCCAGTGCATGGACGAGAACCAGGGTAACATGAGCATTTGTGGTTGGTATCTGGACCAGCTGGTACGTTGTCCACATGGTCTACCTAGGGTAGCCATCCCTTTGATTATGGATTATTGCTAAAAATCAAACAGAAAGCCTGCCAGGCTGCTGCCAAGCCGTATTAAGAGCCTCTTGGTCGGTGGATGTCTTTCGTTATTTAATCGAGTTCTCAATACATGAGTTGATCCTCGGAACAGCTCGGTGGATGTAATCCTTTGCATCGCGACTTTTGATATCGCGCTCTTGTACTCTATACCATCTCTCCTCGTCATTGAAATCAATCATCACCGGCTCCGGTCTCTCAAGTTGATGGCGAAATCATCCACTTGAGCATCGGAGATACGGAAGAAAGACAAACCCTCACTGTAGTATTTGAAAATCCGTGCAATACTCACTCGTACACCACACCCGTGACAACAGCTTCCACTTCAAGTTGGTCCTTCTTCTCGGGCACACCTAGCAGCATATCCCGCTCAATCTGAATATCCTCACAAGCCGTCCGCATCTCCAAATCGAAGCGGCGCGCCAGTGTCGCAAACATGAGATACAGTTCCGCGTATGCAAGACTACCATTATCCTTCTCATCAGCCATATACCCTTCCAAGGCTGGATAATTCAAGAAACTTTCGGACTCACTTCATGCCCAAACAAATCCTAGACCCCTTGCTAAATGGCACCAAGAATCGATCCAGTCTCTCACCCCTCCGAGACGATTCCAACCACCGGCCTGGATTGAATGTATCGGGGTTCGGGAAGATATCCGGGCTCATGTGTACGAAATAGATTGACTGGCTGACCGGAGTCTATAAATACGATCAGCAGTGTCCTCATCCAAGACGAATCCATCGTCTTACCCCAGGCGGAATAATATAGTCCTTGTATACCGTTTCTCTATTAGGAGCCACGCGCGGAAAGCGGATCGTTGCGGTGTGTGCTAGCCGGAGAGACTCGTTGATTACAGCCGTCTGTCAACTGTCAGCTTCCATATACACTGAAAAGGGCATTATTGAATCAAAAGTGTTCGAGATCCGTACCAGATATGGCAATTTCTCAAGCTGGCCCCAGGATACTTTGCTCGTAGGTTCCGGCATAACCGTCGTCAATTCCTCTCGTAGACGCTGCAACATCGACCTATTCGTGTAAAGATGAAACGAGCCCATTGTCAGAACTCGGGCTGTAGTCTCTGTCCCAGCACCCATGATAGTCATCGCTTCATTCCGCAATCGTTCCAGAGACCTCTCCTCCGTGGGTAGAGATGTATCACTCAATGCATCAAAGATTGTCCGCGTCGAGTCCTTCTCCGAGACATTCATAAGCGCAGAAAGACTCTGCTGCTCTAATCTTCGCCTCATGTCAAAGAAGCCTGCAGACTTGGGTTGCATCCACAAGATAATCGAAGGCATAGAGTCCAACAGGCTGACGAGGATTGGGAAGAACCTCATGAAATGACAAAAGACGCTGGCGCTGGTAACGGCGTCTCGGAATTCGTTTTCCAAGTTTTGCTTTTCCAGGTATCCTGAGCTCTCGCCGTAAGTGTAGTGACAAATCACATCGCCTGTTAATGCAGAGAATAGCGCATCTATTTGTATGACCGTGCCGTCATGCTGAGCCTTCTCCAGACGCGCAGCAGCTTTACTGACTTTATCCTGGACAATATGCTCCATTCTGACAACGGCTTGCTTTGAAAAGAAAGGGTTCAAGAGCCCGCGTCGAAAGCGGTGGAGATTGTGATCTATCGTTGCGAAGGTTGAGCCTGGCGACGGAGCAACATTGACGATGAACGGATCTTTTTCCTGGACCCCATTGTTGTAGATCTCCGTGAAATAGGATGGGTCTTGGATGTGGATTTCTCGAGGGTTGATGCGCACTACGGGGCCGTAGACCTCGTGCATTCTTTGGATCTGCCATATGAACCTTCCACCCTTGATACAGTCAAAATAAAACTCATAGATATGAGTAGCCGCGGCCAGCTTTGGCCCGGGAAAGCTGCGTAGTGGGTGGAAAAAGAGGTTGTATATGCTTGTCGACACGAGGTAGCTGACGACCAGGGCTAGTGTCACGAGAACGGGGAACTCCATGCCGCAAAAGCATAAAAATCCTTTGGTAGCTGGGCAAAACATAAGAGTAGACTTAAAAAGAAGAGAAAGACAGGCCAAGTCAGTGCTGCTCCATCTCAACCCCTCCTCAGATTCATGCACAACTTGCAGAAGCGCGTGATACGAAGCGGGGCCCTTGATTCTCGTATGCACTTTGGCAACCACTAACCACGTACGTAAGATGCACCGTCCCACGCTGAGCGGAGACCTATATGTAGCTAACTTCCCCTAGATCACCAGATCAAGTTATTTCACCAATCGGGTCTGGAATAAGTCGTCCGGTTATCCCATCGCAAAGAATTACGGCGCGGAAAATGAATCTTTGATTCCTGCAACTATTCCACATGCAGGGCTAGACCGTACTGTGTCGGGGATCTTTCCAAAGGATCCCTAGAGTTCTGATTGGTGCTTTGTGCTTTACAGCAGTAAGATGTAGTCCACTGGGGGCCAGGGATACTGCGTGGAAGATGGGCTGGAGTGGCCCTCAAATTGATTTGGCTGCCAGGGAAAGAAGGAATTGTCGAATGACTGAGGAACAACATCGCACCTTGGTGATAAAGCGACCTGGCGAGTCGGGATTTATGCCAGGCTAGACTTTTTAACTGGTTTCGTTATAAAAGTGATCTTTTCTAGGTATCTGAAAGGCTTTTTCCAATTCGAGGTATACCATTTCTTCACATGAGTTGCTCGAGCTCATGAGGACCGAACATGGTGAAGTCGTAAATAGAGTTGTTCGATGCCGAAGATGTGAGAGCAGCTCGGTCAAAAATCGACGTAATAAGTCGAGAGCTGTTGCATTGGGAATATCTCTACTGCTTTCATAATGAAAGGTTTCTTCATATTATAGTCTAAGACGATTGTTTGAAATTGGAGATGTTCCCTAGAAGGAGAGGTGATGGTTGGCTTTTCAGAGCAAGAGATAGAGAATGAAGCTATACGTTCGATCAATTCCAGTTGCCTAACTCGTCATCTCGGACTGGCACAATTATCGATTATGTTCTTGGAGCGAAAGATACAAAATACGAGGACCCATCTACAGACGAGTATACAGTGGCGTCAATCCGTACGCTATCGTTGGATTCAATGATGCAATATTGTACATTGCTTCTCTGAGTATTAATCGCATGCTTCACCTGAAGCGTCCCGAGATCCAATTGAACAACATGAGTGTTTCAAATTCTGAATGGCTCTCTACCACCTCAGTTAGCCTTGTCATTCTTGTCCCGTGGCTCGAAGTTCAACTAGCAATATCTTTGGTTAACGCATTGGAAACATGGGTTCTGCTCAAGATCACCTACCTGGTTCCCATTGTAGAACTGACTATCTCCCCTTTCATTTTGCTGGTCCCGCAGCGTTCGAATGTTAGGCCCGCTTGGCCGTGGTCGTTGAGCATTCTCTTCAGGCGGAGGAGTTGCAGATTGAGACTCATCCGCTGGTGCACTGGATCCATATCCGAGGATCGAGCCCACTATACCTGTAGCTGTGCTAGCAACACCGGATACCAGATTATACACGGCCGATATGCCCCGCCCAGGCAGGGATCCTGCGGCTGCGTATGCTGTCGTATATGTCTGAACGGGGACCATGACGAGATTGGCAGTGGAGCCGAGGCTTAGATCCCGGAGTGTTTGCGACTCTTCCGCAACAGAGAGTGTTCGGTTTGGGAGCGGTGTCAATATGTGTTTCAGATTGTATGGGCGGTGGTCGTCCTCCATATGCTCATCCAACCAGGGGCGCACATCGCCGCGGATGGTCTGTGTGGGCGTGAAGCTGGATCGGATCGAGCGGCCGTCAAACAGTCGTACCTGGAGCCGGTATTGGCTCGGCGGCCCTCGAGGAATCGGTGGTTGTGGTTTCGGCTCCCCTGTTGCATGTGCTGGTTTCTTCTGTGCCACTGGTTTTGATTTCTGAGATACTGGGGGTACTCGTGCCGCTGGCTGCTTGCCCTTGGATTCCCCTTTCAGGTCTTCTTTCGGCGGCTGCGGCTGCGGCTGCGGCTTCGACGGTTGCTGCTCTGGCGATGCAGGGTTGTCTGCAGGTTTCTTTGCGACGAGGCTCTCTGCCTTTGTATTCATCTGAGACTTTTCCTGAGCAGCAAGATCGGAATCAAGGCTGGAGGTGCTTGGGTATTGACGTGATGGTTGTTGTGATGGGGTACTAGGGGTGCTGGGTGTAACAGATGTAGCAGCATTTGGACCAGCTGTGGATGCAATGTTTCTGCTCGTAGGCACAGCATTGCTCTGCTGTGGCTGCTGAGCAGGGACTTTGTCTTTTTGACCTTCCAATGCAGCGACCAAACGGCTCTTCAAGTCGTCTTTCGAGACCTCGGGCGTTAGGTACTGTTGTAATGTGCCATTCCTGCAAGTCAAATAATCAGCTCAGAGTCTACAGGGCCATCGACCATAAGACAGACTTGATGACAACTACAGTCGGGAACTTCGCTATGGGACAGAAAGAGGTCAGGAACCCAGCTTCTTGGGTCCCAGCAGTCAGGCGCAAAAGCACCGCTTTGGCGTCGAGGACTGGTGCAACCTGCAGAGAATTAGCGACTACACACGTATCGCAAGGGACAGGAAATCGCATATTAGCATACCTCATCATCGACCAAATAATCATCCTCCCATGTTGAGCTCAGTTGCTCGTCGTCTGCACGTCAAACGCGATTAGATGGCAAGATCACTGGATGCGGGGAGACCACTGACCTCGGACAAAGCAAACCACAGCCTTGGCCTCTCGCACAGCGAGGGCAATACCATCCTGAAGTGATCCCTGAAAGAACATCGTCACGATCGCATTCTCATCAAAAGCCGGAACTCGAGTGTGGCAGCAACAAAGTAGAGAGTAGAAGACAACGTATACTGCGGAGAAACAGTTCGGGGAAAGAGCGTGACCGCCTACGGAGCAAGCCTCCCAAAATCCGAACTGCCGCATCGACAACACTTTTCCCCAAACAGCTCCTGCAACATTCCCTATGCGCACGATTTTCTCCGGCCTGAGAACCATGCCGGGCGCGTGGACTTTGCCAACCCGCGCAATCCGAAGTCCCAGCCCGTGGAAACTCGATTCCATCTGCTCCAGATGCCGTCTGCAACAAAAGCGCCAGTTCATGCAGTCGCACCGCTTGACCGATCAGAATGCCTTTAGTGTGGATCACCCGGCCCAGCTGGTTCGTGTGAACCAGAAACATGGCCCTGGGCTGATAATCCTCGGTACGTTTCCTCCCAATTACCAATCATTCGACTTCGACTGACGTGCAACTCAATCTCTCAGCCCTGATCCCAATTATCGCTTTCGGCCTAGGAACATGGCAAGTCCAGCGCCTGGACTGGAAGACCAAGATCGTCGCCAAATTTGAAGATCGCCTGATCAAACCACCGCTGCCGCTGCCGCCGCGAATCGACCCGGAAGCAATCGCAGACTTCGATTACCGCCGCGTCTATGCCACTGGCGTCCTACGCCACGATAAGGAAATGCTTGTTGGCCCGCGCATGCGCGAAGGCGAGGACGGGTTCATCGTTGTGACACCGCTTGAGCGTGAGGGCCAGAGTACGGTGCTTGTGAACCGGGGGTGGATTTCTAGGAAGTTGGCTGATCAGAAGGACCGGCCGGATGGCTTGCAGAAGGGGGAGGTTACAGTGGAGGGACTGTTGCGTGAGCCGTGGAAGAAGAATATGTTTACGCCGGAGAATAAGCCGGAGGAGGGCAAGTTCTACTTCCCGGATATTGAGCAGATGGCCAACTTGAGTGGGAGTCAGCCTGTTTGGATTGAGGAGACTATGGGTAAGATCTATTGTCTGATATATGGCTCATGGCTCTTGAGCACGGCTAACTTGTTCTTTTTCCAGTGCCTGATCTTGTCGAGGCTTATGATCGCCAGGCGAAGGGCATTCCGATTGGCCGTGCAGCCGAAGTCAATTTGAGGAACAATCACGCGCAGTACATCTTCACATGGTAAGTCAAGAAAGATGCGGTGCAAGGACCCTGTCCGTGTCCTTGGGCCGGTTATGACTCCCCGACTTTTGGAACGTGCCGCTCATACTTCATAGGTACGGCCTGTCCCTGGCCACGTCGGTCATGTTGTGGATGCTGGTGCGGAAGAAGCCTAACAGCGAGGCCATGCGCCGGGTCCGCCAGAACCGCAACTGGTAGTCAGGTTTCAAGCCGCCTCTTTGTGCATTTTCCATGGGGGTTTGGAGTTTGGTTGATCTCGATTGTCGTTTGAACAATTCACGGAGGCATAGCCAGTCTCATATCCTGCTGAAGCTCTTTGGGCAAATGCTTTTGAGCCAGGGAGAATATAGTCGTCGAACTGTTGATATGACGTTGCCTGGGGGTAGTCAGCAAACCATTTCATCAATGAACACGCAGAAAAACCGACCTTTTCATGAGCGTCGAGACGTCGCTCTCGTCAATAGTCTTGCGTCCCGCGTGCTTCGAGTATGCGGCCAAGTCCTGGCTGACCTGCTCAAAGTACCACGAAGACGCCTGTTCGATTGCAGCCATTGCGGCCTTGTTGATCTTCGCCTTTGATCCGCCTTTCGTATGCGCAAAACGGGTGGCCAGCTTCTTGACCACTCCTGCAGGCAAGTTCGGAACAGGAATTCCATGCCTGGAAATCTTCTTCTGTTTGCTCTGCACGGGAACACCCTCATCTCGCAGGCCACCGCCAACAACTCCCGGGCTCTGGCTCGGGGATGCCGGCGGGGCTAAGTCGAGGCCGAACCCAAAGCCACCGCCGACATCGTTGTCATCATCCGACGGGGGAGTCCCAGGGACCGGTTGGATGTCTCCTGTAGTCAACTCGAACCCTTCCGCTTCCCCCAGGTTCTCATCCATGGGATCATCAACTGCAGCTGGACCTGGATCTGGAAAGTCGAAATTGAAATCGAACCGGCCCAGATCCTCCGTTTCTCCGCTATTTGTTTTATATTAGCCCAATTTGTACCATAGACAATTCCCAGATCTTGAAAACTCACCCTCGCTCAAAGTCACCTCCACTAATCATCGTATCCTCGGCCGCCTCGCCGTCACCGCCGATGAAGCCCGTTTCGTCGCCTGCATCGGATTCGCTATCCAGTTGAGCTCGGAAATCCTCGCTCAACCTCCCAGTATACATCGACAGTCGCTCCCGGTCTCTCACACTTGTCTCCCTGAGAGGATATTCGACAGACCGGTAAGTGATATCATCGTCAAAGGCAGCCGACATTCGCGGCGGCGGGGTTGGGTCCTCGCTTCCCTCCTCTGACCCCTGAATCGGGAGAGAAAGTCGCGGTGGAGAGTCTGCCGGCTCGTTGTCCATTTCCTCGAATTCGTCAATAGGATCCTTTTCAGGGAGCGGCTCATCTTGGGGCGAGGATTGGATCGGCTTAGAAACGGGGGCGAGTGCTATACCATTCAATACGTTAGCTCCATCTCAGAGAGTCACGATCTTGTGCATGAAGATGTTGCTTGTTCGTACCTTTTCCGAGGTTTCTGAGAATATCAAATGTAGTCTCGCGCTGCATGCGACCACTGCGGCGGCGATCGCGACCTGGAGTGTTTGCTGCTCGCTGCTGTCGAGCGCGAAGTCCATACGGTGTTGACGGGGCGATCGAAGCTCTGGCCCTGGGCGTGAATCGAGAAGCTGACCGTTGGCCAGACGGAGTCGCAGTTGTGACGAGTCGACTCGGGGTCAGTGGATAGCGCGTGTGACTCGGGAGACGCTGGAGCTGTAGAGAAAAACGGTCAGAAGGCTTGACATTATGCGCTTCGTCATGAGCCACTCACTCCGGTTAATGTCGTTTCTCCAGACGGAGTACTGGTCCAAAATCCCGAATTGCGCAGTGACCGGCGGTCACTCGGTCTCGGGGTAGACATCTCCTGGGCTTGAATGCAAATGGATGCTAGAAAATCAAAGTGACAAGATGATCGTGTGCTCTGGCCCTAGACAAGAAGGTGGAAATGTCGACAGTCGAGTGACGAAACGAATGTTTGCGAAGCGCGTCACCGAATAACATTGCGGGCCCGCGTGTGGTTGGCCCCCGCTTATCGATAAGCATGGCTTACTCATCCACCTTTTTGCGACTTTTTTTTGCGACGCTCGACTTTTTGCCTCGTTGCATTCGCCCATTGATCCTGGATTTACTTAATTTGAGTGACCTTAGCTGCATTCAAGATGGTTGACGCACCTGCCCAAAAGGGGCTTTCGAATAAGCTCGACAAGAAGCGCAAGAGACAAGCCGACGACTCTACGAAGCAGGACAAGCCCGAGACAGCACCTGCAGCTTCGGCACCCGCAGACGGCCCTAGCAAGAAGAAGCACAAGCAGAAGAAGACCAAGAAGCAGCAGGCGGAGCATGATGCCAGGATGCAGGATCGCCAAGACGGCATTGACCAGTCGATTGGAAAGATGGATGGGCGGTTGCTGGCTGATTATTTTGTCCAGCGAGCAAAGAAGGTGGACAAGGAATTGTCGGCGGTGGAATTGAGCGACATATCTGTGCCAGGTATGGAACTATATGCGCTATTACATGGGATTAATGTCGGGTACTGACGAACTGCAGATTACGCTTTCCTAGATACATCCTCGTTCACCGAGTCCAGACACTTGGACAAGCTTCCGGACTTCCTCAAGGCATTCAGTCCTAAGGGTGTCGATTTGTCGAAGGCTTCGGAGGAGAAGGGTACCCCTCATACATTGGTTGTAGCTGGCGCTGGGCTCAGAGCGGCCGATGTGGTTAGGTAAGACAATGATCAAGCGCCCAGCCGTTCGTATCAAGATCGAAGCTAACAATTGACAATATAGATCACTACGGGGCTTCCAGAACAAGGAGGCGATTGTCGGAAAACTGTTCGCAAAACACATCAAGCTCGAGGAAGCTAAGCAGTTCCTCCAACGCGCGAGGTATGATCTATCTTCCAATAATGAACCACTTGGTATATTATACTGACTACTTGTGTAGGATGGGCATTGGTGCTGGCACCCCGGCCAGAATTTCTGATTTGATCGAGTCTGGTAAGAACCACAGCATTGCATTTCAACCACATATTTGCTGATCTCAACCGTGTCTAGGAGATCTCAAGCTGAATGAACTGGAGCGCATCGTTATTGACGGGTCACATATTGATCAGAAACAGCGTGGAATCTTCGACATGAAAGATACCCATTTGCCTCTTCTGAAGCTGCTCACTCGGCCGGAGCTGCGTGAGCGATACGACGCTGGGAAGAAGAAGTTGCAGATCTTGGTTTTCTGATTGTACCAAATACCTTAATGATAGAACTCATCTGAAGAAAAGTGTTTTGACTAGTTTCGAGAAATTCCAAACTTATTCTTGAGGCTGCAACTGATTCGTTCTGTCGATCTATATCTTGGTTTTTTATATAGCGTGTTTGGCGCTAGCTAAGCCAGAAGCTTATCTGCAAAGAAACTGGCTTCTGACCGGTCATCCAGATCGCATTGATTATTTACTGAGTAACTTCAAATGTTAACAAACAACATCAGCTCAAATGATAGCTGACTGCCCAATCTGGCAAGCCGCGATAGAGACTCACCGCCCTGAGCGGACGGCAAAAACGGAATTTCTCTGCGTCTCCGCCCAATTTTTTCGGAGCTAGCATCTTTTACAACATTTCATTTTCACCCCAATTTTTCTTTTATTCCGGTACTCTCTGATCCGAAGAGAGGCCTTACATTTTGACCAAAATCGCCCCGTTCTATCTTCCAGAAACCCGACACTCTCAAAATGGGCGACAAAAAGCGCAAGGTCGTCGAGGACCCGACTGAGCCCATTGCTCCCGAGGGCAAGAAGCTGAAGAAGGAGAAGAAGGAGAAGGAAGAAAAGAAGGAAAATCTCAAGGCTGAGAAAGAGGTCGAGGTCGTACCCGTCCAGACTGCTCCGGTGCAGGACAAGGTGAAGGAGAAGAAATGGAGGAAGGAAAGAAAGGAGAAGAAGGAGGAAAAGAAGGAAAAGAAGAAGGAGAAGAAGGAGAAGAAGAAGAAGGAAAAGAAGGCCAATGCCGACGCCGGCAAGTCCGAGGAAGCCCCTCTGTTCACGATAGACACGGAAGGCGACAAGGCCACCAAGGACAAGATTGCGAAGGAGAAGAAGGAGAGGAAGAAGGAAAAGTACGGGAAGAAGGCCAAGGCCACCGAGGAGGATGCTCCTAAGGAAGAGTCTGCGAACACCGAGGAGGCCGAAGAAACTGCGAACGGCTCTGAAGAAGCCGTGAACCAGAAGAACTCCCGGTTTATTTGTTTCGTCGGTACGCGCGACTCATCGCCCAACATTCAATCGACAAAGTTGAAGCAATAACTAACATATGACTGCAGGCAACCTGCCCTACTCTGCAACTCAAGAGTCTCTCAAGAAGCACTTTGAGAAGAATCCTCCCGCCTCAATCCGCGTCGCAACCAAGCCCGAGGCCCCCACGAAGTGCCGCGGCTTCGCCTTCATTGAGTTCGACAACTACGACCGCATGAAGACCTGCCTCAAGCTCTACCACCACTCCACCTTCGACGACGGCAAGTATCCGCCTCGCCGCATCAACGTCGAGCTGACGTGAGTACTCCCCCAATCCCTCTGCGCACGAAATGACTTAACATGAATTCAGTGCTGGCGGCGGTGGTGCCAACTCCGAACACCGCAAGGAGAAGATCAGAGCTAAGAACGAGAAGCTCAACGATGAGCGTTCGCGCGACGCCAAGAAGATCAAGAAGGATAAGAAGAAGCACGACAAGCGCCCTGCTGATGGCCCTACCGGTGTCAATGCCGTGGAGATGCCCGAGGATGACAAGTGGGCTGGTGTGCACCCCAGCCGCAGGCCGCGCGTGATGCAGTAGATGCAGCTTGGTTGTCTTGGAGTCGAATATGCCCGGTTGATATCCCCGAGCTTCTTTCTTTTTTTACTGTACATCCTAGGCAAGGGGCAAAAGTCATGTTTTCATGTTTTTTTTGATGATTTGATAGAGGATACCATTTTCCTGTCTGTGCATAGTTGCAATGTCATGAATACTGAATATTCAAGCTTTACCTTTCCAACCATGATCATGCAATCAGGGACATAGATTTGCCAAGGCTAGAATCTATACTTCGAACGCTTACTCAAGCTCTAAACATAGATCAAGTAAAGAATCAACATTTGAACAACAATTCAAAACTACCCGATTCTATCAAAACAAAACAAGACAAGCTTCCCAGCAAAAACAAAAAAACAAGTCAATGGATTCATCAAAAAAAGGCCCACGAAGCATCCGGCTACCGGGACGCCGTATTAACTATGAATTATTCATTATAGCATACGAGAAAGGGAGAGAAAAGCGATGCACACAAGCCCTTACAAGATCATGCACCTGTTTCTCTTCCCAGACTTGGCAGCGGGGCGGGGGTTCAGAACAGCCCTACACACATTAGCTCGGGGATTCCGAATTTCTTTCAAGAGTTCTTACCGGATAGCTTCGTCGAACACGCTCTTCAGGTTACGTTGTGTCAGGGCGGAACACTCAAGGTACTTATGTGCGCGGATCTCCTTGGCCACGGACAGCGCCTGCTCGTACGAGACGGGTTCCATCTTCCGCGATCGGAGGGCTTCAGTCGTGGCGCGGTCGTCGCGGAGGTCCAGCTTGGTGCCGACCAGGATAATGGGGACGTTGGGGGCGTGGTGTTCGATTTCGGGGAACCACTGAGATGGGGGGTTAGATTTGGGAGGTGTGAAGGCTGGGGGGAGTGAGCTGACCTTGGCTTTCACGTTATCGAAGGACGGGGGGCTGACGATCGAGAAGCAGATCAGGAAGACGTCGGTTTGTGGGTAGGAGAGCGGGCGCAGGCGGTCGTAATCTTCTTGTCCGGCTGTATCCCACAGTCCCAAGCTGATCGGTCGCCCGTCGACCATCACGCTGGCCGTGTAGTTGTCGAAGCTGCGGGGGCTGTTAGCATCGTCGGGGTCTTGGTATCGGGGGATAGCGTGGGCTGCACGGCACGTACACGGTCGGGATGTACTCTCCCGGGAAGGCGTTCGTTGTGTAGGAAATCAGAAGACATGTCTAGCGGTCGGGGGAATGTCAATTTCTCTCTCTTGGGGGTGGTCGGAGTCGTTCGAACTGACTTTGCCCACTGCACCGTCACCGGTCACCACGCACTGCAATCTTCAATTAGCTGGCGCGTTCGAGAAGAAGCTCGTAGCTAGAGCAGCTTACCTTCAGCGATTGAGTAGCCGGACCCGTCGCCATGGTTGCGAAAGTATGTACACCGAAAAGGGGGCGACGATAAGGGGAAGGTTCACTCCGGATGAACCGACAACACGCAGAGCTCAGACGAAGATCGCTTCAGGGGAGAAGGAGAGGGGGAAGGAAAGAAACGAGGTGGAGAATGGAAGATCTCGAAAAAAGGAGGGGCGTTGCAAATGGGTGGAGGTCGAAGAGGCGAGCGGATCAACTTTTGGATGTGTGAGTTCCCCACATCCTTTTATTGATCTCTTACTCGTTGCGGCACATAATCGTCTTATACTCCTATTTACATGGGGATCAACCCAGCCCCCTATAACATGACCATCTCCCTGTTTGGCTGCCACTGTGCACTAACCCTGCACCAATCGCATGAGAAATCTGTCACGGGCGACTCGAGGCGCCTACAACCGCATCGAATCGGGGCTTCCTCTATTTATATCTTTCTCGGTTCTCCTACAATCGTGAGACCCCCCGCGAGCCGCCCAGGAATCCGCCCGCGCGCAGCTCCCAGGGCTTCGCCAATAGACCCGGGAGCTTAGCGGAGAACTCGCGGAAATAAGGGGCTTTGGTGTGCGTCTTGACCGCCGCCTGGTTCTTGTATCTGATCGGGGCGTTAGTACGGAATCCTGGTGGCGGGTTTTCCTGGATCCGCCATCACTGCCGAGGCACGGGCTGGAATGGGGCCAAGTGAAGCTGAATGGGTATTCGCCATCGCGATAAATGATCACTGACCTCTCCACGATGATGATCTCTTTCTTGTCTTGGAATGCGTAGTAGAGCAGTGTGTCAGGTTCATGTTCTTGCACTTGCTTGGTGACTTCGGTGACGAGCGCGGCGACCTGGAAAGCTGATAAGTATGAGGTGACGCACAAATTATGGAGTATCATTCGAACCTCGTCGAAGTTCTCGGGCTTGGGTGTAAGCACCGCGGCGACGTTGAGTTCGGACATGGTCTGCGCCAGGTTATCAATATGGGGCGATTCGGCCGTGCTGGGAAAGGCAAGTTGGAGAGTTAGAGACTGACTTGAATGTTTACTGAGTAAAAGCGGTTAAACCGGGAATGGAGTGTTCTTTGTAAAATCATGGCCGGATAGCAGAGGACTTTATCATCAAGCCGAGCGCATCTCGAACCTCGGGCCATGCAATGTGGGGCGCACGACTCAGCCCCGATTTCTCCGGATCTCGTGCTTTATCATTCTATACCTTAACTTGTATTATACCCTTATAGCTTCTCCGAGGTGCTTTTTCTCCGTATCATTCTAGAATCTCCTAAAGCCGAAAATGGCACTACTCCGTTTGCTCCACCTTCACACTCTCGAATTGCAATCGGAGGAAGAGACAAGCCATGCCAAATCTATTTCGATACGTGCTCAGACAGGATCGAGAAAAGTTCCTCATTGCCACTCTGACAAGGCATCGGCAATGCGTCCTCGCAGGCCCAAAGCAATTCAGAGGTATTCGAGTATTCCCGTACGAGCAAATTCGTCGTTCTTTGAGGACTCTGTCCTTTAATTGCTTGCTTGACCACATATTCACCAGGAGACGCATACATCCCTAGTGACCAAAGCGTGCCGATGCTTGGAGAGCAAGGCGGTAGTAATGCCCACGGATGTTGGCGTCGGCCCCTATCAATAAGAAGCTGTTTAAACTCAATGTCACCAGTTGCTGCAAGCATCTGCGGTAACAGTCCAGATCGTTTGTCCGTGGCACGAATCTCTGGCCGAGACAAGGGAAGAACTTTGATGACAGTCCCTGGTCCAGACGGAAGTATGTCCCTGCAATGCAACTACCCTGAGTAGTCCCATCATGATGTTGTGCCGGTCGTTTCACCTGGTGGCTCGATTGACTGGTTAGGGCTCGAGAACATTGCCGACTCATCGACGACTCAGTGCCCAATGTTTAACGTCACATGTCGACATAGTTCAACCTTTGCGCAGCTTAGTATTATGGCAGTGCCTAACAATGAAGTCCTGGACACGTAGATTGAACTGGATGGTGCGATGAGTCGCAACGGTGCGCCGTATGCGTCCGCGTAACGACATTCAAGCACCTGGTGAAAAGCCTCACATCGTGAACTTCCCCAGGAGACTAAGATTGTGGCTCAGCGTTGCGTTACCCCTGGCGCCACAACCTTGACAGGCTCCCACATTCCCGTGGACTGACCTCATTGATCGTCGAGCCCGCTCCCCACCGCCAAGCCTTGGGTCTCCGGTGTCATCGATAATAATAGCTCCTTCCCCCGACTTCCTCTTCCTTTCACTCTTTCGCACTCTTTCGCGGGACTGCTGGCTCTGTGACAATGTCTGATACAGCGCTCCCGGAGCCTACCGCTCCCCCCAACCCGTCCGATGTGCCCCCATCAAGCTCCGGTCGCGAGTCCGCCCACTCGGGGGCCGTTGACCAAGCGGCCATCCCCGACGAGCTCAAGGCTCGCCTGGACAAGGTCACGCACTCTGAGGTGAGTCGTCATGAGTGGCGCCAGCTTGGGTTCTGCGCAGTATGAAGTCCGTGTGAATTCCGTGCTAACGAGGACCGTGTCGCATGCAGATCGGTATCACCACCCTCCTCGCTCGGTTGAAGCAGAGCGTGGCCTCCGCTAGAGTGAGTCCCCGCCTCGATGATTCGGATGTAAACACGTATGCGCTAACACTTGCCGACAGGATTTCTCGACCTTCCTGAAGAAGAGAGGAGCTCTGGAGGAGGAGCATGCTCAGGGGCTTCGGAAGCTGTCCAAGGCCGTTAACGACGCCGCGAACCGCAACGAGAACCGCCAGGGAACATACAGCTCCAGCTATAAGGAGATTCACCGGCTCCATGAGCGCATGGCTGATCATGGTCTTCAATTCTCCGTTTCCCTTCAGCAGATGTCGGATGATCTGCACGAGCTCGCGACCAACATTGAACGTGGTCGCAAGCAGTGGAAGCAGACTGGCTTGGCCGCGGAGAAGAAGGTCGTCGATGCAGAAGCCCAGGCTGAGAAGGCCAAGGCCAAGTACGACTCGTTCGCCGAACAGTATGACCGTGTCCGCACCGGTGACAAGACTGGCGGTAAGTTTGGTCTGAAGGGTCACAAGTCAGCGGCGCAGCATGAGGAGGATCTTCTGCGCAAGGTTCAGAATGCGGATAGCGACTATCAGTCCAAGGTTCAGGCAGCGCAGGCTGCTCGTCAGGAACTGGTGTCGACTCACCGGCCTCAGGCCGTGCACAATCTGCAATTGTTGATCTCGGAGTGCGACTCGGGCTTGACTCTGCAGCAGCAGAAGTTTGGTAAGAATTGTTCCGGAATGAGGGTTGGCGGTGCCGACTGACAATTTGTAGCTACTTTCAGTGAGAAGTTGCTGCTGGGCCAGGGTCTTTGCATTAGCCCTCTTAAGGCTGGCGCTGAAACCGGAGCATTGGCACCCAAGAGCCTTGCGGAGGTTGTGCGCCAGGTCGACAACCAAAAAGACCTGCACGACTATATCTTGAGTCATGAAGGAAACCCGGGTGCTGTTACCTCGGAGCAGGTCCAATATGAGCGTCACCCCGTACGTTGAACACGCCCACTGGATGAACATGAATGAATCAATTGCTGACCTTCTGATCAGACTCTTGGCGGAGCAGCTGCTTCATCGCAACCAAGCACCGCGAACAAGCGACAGTCCGCTATTCCCGCTTCTTTCTCAACTGCGAGCGTTTCATCGCCCAGCCAACCACTTCAGCCTACCGATCGCTACCAGCCCACCCCGTATCCAGGATCTGTGGATGCCAGTTCGGCAAACCCGTCGCTTCAGCTTCCTTACCAACCCTCTGCGCCTCCGTCAAATGAGCCATCTACGGCTGCTGTACCTATGGCCGGTCCTCCTCCAATGGAGAAGGGCTCCCTACCTCCCTTGAAACCGGTGTTCGGCGTGCCTCTGGAGGAACTGTACGCTCGCGATGGTACTGCAGTACCGTTCCTTGTGTACCAGTGCTTCCAGGCCGTCGAATTGTTCGGTCTGAACATGGAGGGTATCTACCGACTCTCCGGCAGCGCAAACCATATCAGCCATATGAAGGCCGTGTTCGACAATGGTAAGTCATCAAAAGTCCTCTGCAAAAAAGAATTCACACTAAATTGCATCCGCAGACTCCTCACAAGTCGACTTCACCAACCCGGAGAACTTCTATCACGATGTCAATAGTGTTGCCGGACTGGTGAAGCAATTCTTCAGGGATCTGCCAGACCCGCTCTTTACCACGCAGTACTATTCCCAGTTTGTCGACGCCGCCCGTAAGTCCTGATCCCGGTATCCATCTTATCTCAACACTGACCATCTACAGGAATTGATGATGATATCCAACGCCGCGACTCGCTGCACGCCCTCATCAACAGCTTGCCCGATGCTCACTACGCCACTCTCCGCGCCGTTATCCTCGTATGTCCATTCAATACCCTTCAAACAATGAAGTATACTAAACAACATGACAGCACCTCAACAAGATCCAGGAACACTACACCGAGAACCGCATGAACGCCGGCAACCTGGCCATCTGCTTCGGGTACCTTCTTCCCCATATCCACTATACCCACAACCCAGCTAATCACATCCAGACCGACCCTAATGGGCGCCAACTCCGGGGGCAACATCGCCGACGCAGGCTGGCAAGTGCGCGTGATCGAGACAATCCTCAACAACACGTTCCAGATCTTCGACGACGACTAAATTCCCTGACGATATGCCTTTTCCTTGTTTCGATTTCTGTTCTGTTTCGATACTCCCTGGGTTGCAGAATGTGGCCACCTAATAATGGTCCTTTGCCTTTCCTGGTTTTTTTTTCCTTTTTTCATGGCACTCTGTGCCCCTGGTTTCGCGTTTTCTGGCATGATCTGTTCCGATTCATGTGCTGCGTTTTCAAAATGAGGTTTGTCATGTGTCACATTCCTAATGTTGTACTGTACATATACATGATTGTTTTCGAATGTGGTATCTGTTTTGCCGTGACAATATTGCTCCTTTGGTATGGACCGTACGTAGTACATTCTGTGTATATCTCAGTAGCAGGAAGGTTTGAACTTGATGACATATTTTGCTATGGTACATGGAAGGATAGATGCTCTATATAACTGGCTTGACAAAACCGGAGGTAAAAAGAAAAGGTTGCAGCCGCATTTTAGTGGAGGGCTGAGGGCAGTAGATCTTAAAACAAGTAAGAAAACGAAGATCGGCGATTCATCTCAATCCTTTGGATATACAGTGCCGAGTTTGAAGTCGGATATGCGGGGACTGAGCGGTTTATTTGGAGCCGCCCATTTGCTCTTTGATGAGTTCAAACCGTTCCCACGCCTTCAATCCAGGTGCGAAGAAAGGATCGGTAAGGACAGTATCCATGGTGGTTGGGCTGGCGTGGCCCCAGACTCGCCATTCAGTAGGCTTTCCACTCCAGATGAGGTGCTGGATGACGATATACTCGCGGCAGTCCTGCACCTTCTTCGGTTCCTCAACGAGCTCTGTCTTCCGAGGAGCATGGCGCACAACTGTGGCCTTGCCCATGGTCTGTCGGGATGTGATGCGGAAGACTATCTGGCGGATACCGGAGTTGGGGATTTCGGGAATTGCAGTCGCGCGGTCGGAGAGGATGCGGATTCCTCTGAACAAGGTGTCGGGTCCGCGGAGCCAGCTGTCGCGGGTCCAGGTGACCTTTTGATTCGGCGGGCGGCGCTCGACTTGGTTGACGAGCTTGGTGGCGAGACCATCACAGCATAGGGCGCGCAGAGCGCGAACATCGCCCCTAAAATAAATATGAGCTGTGAACGGGAACATGGCCGGGTCTGCATGCTTACCTGGCGAGGGCAGTGTACATATCTTCATGCAACTGACTCACAATCTGCCGGCGCTTTCCCCACAGCAAAGATTCACCCTTCATATCATATTTCGTATACTTCACCAGACTGCGAGGAAGTTAGCTTTGCCATTGCGACTTTCCTAGTCGTGGTCTTCGAGAATCCGAAGTCTCGAGCTGGACTCAACAAGCGGAGAGTGACGACGCACCTGGCAAAGTTCTGAAAAACGCTCTTCATCCAAGTCCATTGCATCCGCAACGCATTTTTCGGTTCCTTGAAGACCGAGGGCATATCGCGCCACAAGGGGCGCACGAATGTCCCCGGCAACAATCCAATATCATTCGGCATAGCCTGTCCCCGCATTGCCTCTTTCGTGCGAGTCTTCATCGATGGCTGCGTCATGCTCGGCGCGTTAAAGTTTTGAGACCGGATCGCTGCCCATCGTTGAGGCACCTGCGAGAAGGACCGGATGTGCGAGGCGGATGGTTGAGGTATCATGATGCTTGAACGTGCACTAGAAGCGAAGCTGCCCGCGGGCAGTCGTAGTGAGGACGCCATAGCGCGCTGCGACTCGAGGTGGACGTGGTCTGTCGCGAGTCGGCGGCGGAGGATAAAACCCGCAGGTCACGTGCAGCTCTCCGCGATTTCCATGTATGGAGCTCGGCCATAGCGCGGTCCTCACTGACGTTTCTCTCCCTCTCCAATCTTCATTTCGCATTCTTTCGAGCAGTTGGTACTTGTTTCGTGTTTGAAATACTGCGCCGCACCAAAAGAAACCTGGCAGATACACAGGTCTTGATATCCTCTTTGCAAATCATCAATTAGGGGACCCGTGACCACCTCGACGCCCCAGTCTCCGAACGAACATTCCCGCTTTCTACGCAAATCTTCTAGAGCGGCCTCGACCCTTCATAGAAACGTTCCCGATCGTTGCGCGGCGGCCGCATTTGCCGTGATTGTGTTTAAAGGCTGGCTCCGCGACGCAATGCCTCTCCTCCGCCCTACTCTCCCCCCGCCGCTGCGCCTAGCGAGCCAGACCTGAACCTGGGGCCGAGTGTACCATCAGAGCTCCTCCGGTCTCCGGCACCGGCACCGGCAGGCCAATTTGCCAAAGAGATGGCTTCCGAACGCTTGGCTGCTGTCTCGCCCTCCCCGACCTCCTCGACGTCCCATACCCCACTCGGCAGCGATGCTGGCCAGGCTGGTTCCTCACCGCTTCATCCGCGAGTAGCTGTTATCTTGGGCGTTGACCGCCGGTGGTACTTACCTCTTTTGGTGTGCCGGGCTTTGAGCACGTTGCCTGCTGCTTGGTGGGGCTTAAGATGTGCTTTTACCTTCCTGGCTGAGTTGCTGCATATTCGGCCGGGTATGGGACGGGAGGGCTGGGCGGCGGCGATTGTAGGAAGTGTAGGGCAGGAGTGGGATGTTGAGAGGAGGTTTAGGGTTACTGAGGTGGCATTGGCTATTATGTGGGTATGTAAATCTTGCGGTTGATGCTGCTCAGGGCTTTGATACGTCCATCCAGCTTGATGTGTCTCTACATGCTAACTTCTTTTCCAGTGCTGCGCATCCGCCTATCTTTCCTATTTCTTTGCAGACTGTATGATGTCTCGATGGTACGTGCCCCGTTCTCGAACCCCATAACCTCATCACTAACTCTCTCAGGCTTCTGAATTACTCCCCGCCGGCAGTTGTAATCCGTCTTTTGACAACAAATGGCTTAATTGCATATATAACTTCCTGGGTCCTTTATCTATCCGGTGCATCCTCCGACCCCCGACATCTTCTCCCCGCCTGGATTTCCATTACCACCGTAAGTTGCACCAGAGTTCCACCTCGACGAGTCCCAATGCTCATGCTCACTCTATCAGACCTTAACATTCGTCTACCACGCCACCCAAAACCACGCAACAATCAAACGCGAAACCGCAGCATCACTCCTAGTCGTCTCCGTCGCCAGTTTCCTAAGCATGTCCTCGCTGCTCCTCCAGCTCCACCTAACCCGCGAGAACGAACCCGAGGTTCCCTTATTCGTGATCACCCGCAAGATATGGGACTTGGCCGTTGCGATCTTCCTGCGCATGCGTGTTGCCGATGATCGCGTCGCTGGGGAATTGTAACTTGCTGCTTTGCGCATTTCGGCGTTTCTTCGTTTCACTCGGTCTCTTCATTGATCAGGCCCTATCTGGCTTACAGTATAACAGGCCCCCGTATCTTCTGGAGATAGGGTTGGACTTTTGTATATTTTCGGGATTCCCATTTTCATCGGGCTTGATCCATGGATGGCAAGATGTATCGTTCTCTTTGAGTGATCTTTGATAGATCGAATCTATTTCCTTCGGATCTCACCTTGGCGGTGCATCGGACACATACTATGATAGTCACAATTAGGAAGATGTTATGTTCAACTTGGCTCTAGCTCGGCGTCCTTTTCGGTATTCCCAATAGTCCAGGTGGGATCATATAATTTGGAATAGCATGCAGATATCAACCGGAAATAGCGACCCATATGTCAACATACGCGGGCCAGAGGGACTATGACTACGGAAATACAGATTGCGAGCGCGTTTCAATGACCAGTTCATATTCCTTGTCTTCAAGCAACACTACTGACAGAATCGAAAGGGACAGAAATGAGCAAGAAAAGGAGAGAATAAGGAAGACGCAAGAGACGACGATCTGGGTCAGCAGAGCACCCTCCGAATTCCAACCCATTTCTCCTCGAGCCCTGTCAAGAAAGTGACAATTGCGAGGCAATGACATTCTGTGACACGGGGAGTCCCTGGGAAAGAAAGATAAAGCAATAGAAAAAGCACACCCGAAAGTGGTGAATAAGAAAAATAGCATCGTCTGTCTATGCAGATATGGGTATCTACCAACGCCTCGTTCCGTCATGATCCCGTCCTAAAAATGAATAAACGTCGAGAGATGGGCACGCTTTCCTGTCGATCATGCTTGACAGAAAGACAAATGAAGGAGCGTGCCTTCTCGACATGGGCCCAGGTCTAGCACGCCAGGCACCGAGTGGCTGGGAGAGAAAGCAAGACATTTGACCGAAGGATGGACCGGCTAGGGTGCACGGCCGGCGGTTGAAGGACACATTGCGTGCTTCCTATCTCACCGCTCACAGGGCAAAGTAGACTGGGAAGAAGGGACCGGAACAAGGCTTGGTGACGGTGACGGTGCTGGATTAGAAGCCGTGGACCTGAATAATGTGGGTTAGATAGATTTGGAAGATTGGGAACAAAGAGCAACTAACCTTGATGGTCTTGGCATCAAGCTCGAGGCCTTCCTTCTTGTCGGTCAAGAACTCCTGGACATCTTTACGCTGATCTCCTTGCAGCTGAATCACCTCACCCATCTCAGTGTCTGCGACGATGGTGCCATTGCAGGCTAAATGTGGGTTAGCGACGGGTTTTCAGATGACTCAGAGGCGACGGCGAGGAACATACCGAACTTCTTCTTGATCACCTTGAGAATCTTCTTCTGGTCGAACTTCTTGGGGAGACCCTGAACAGTGGTCAGAGTCTTACGACCATTACGCTCTGTATGTGGGAACGGCGGTTAGCATGCGACTCCTTTAAATGGCCGATGCGGGGCGACCGTGACGGTCGACGGCAAGGGATGGAGTATGAAAACGTACGCTGAATTCGTATGTGGATGTAGTCTTGAGACTGTTTAGTCTCGCCGGTGTCTTCGTCCGCGTCGGCGAAGGGGTCTGAGAGTGAGATGTCAGCCCGCTCCAGTACCAAATTTACCCCGCCGCAGCGATCTACGCTGAGGCTGAGCGATGAGCGCCGTCAACATGGGCAGCCAGATACCGCAAGCAGTTGCGAACAGTGTCTTGACTGGACTGAGGTATCTGGAGACCAGAGGGCGGTTGTGTTGAGGAGGGCTGGACACGCGCTCTTGAGGAGGGGGAAAGGTGGCGACCCAACTTACCATGGGACTTGAGGTTTTCGATGGACATAAACTCGGCCTTTTGTCGTGAAAGCTCTTGAAAGCGGTTTTGGTAACGAGAACGAGAGGGGAGATGTAGTATCTCTGTAAAAGGAACTGTGTGGGGAGAGAGGAGTGTGTTTGAACTGATGGTCGGAAAGAATCAGAGAGAAGAGCGGCAAAGCCTTTTGAGCCTGTCACACGTTGTGGGGAAGGCGGTGTGTGACTAAGCGGGCACTGGCCTTTAGTTCGTACAGCACACTTCACTTTCACTGGCTTAACTGATGATATTCTGTTTGAAGTGCTTGAATTGCTCGGAATGAGTAGTTACAGGTGCGATTACAAGACACGAATCTCTTGGTGTATTGGTACAGCATAAACCCACGGGTGCGGCATCCCACCACGGAAATGCCGGCCTAACAACGTGCGACACTTGACAACATCTGCGACTAGAGTAACTGGATAGAAGAGGTACAGAGAATAGTATTATACTCGTAGGATCCGCATATAAAGGTATCACAGATTTTCGAAGACTCGGACTCAAGGAGAGGGCGCAGGGGGTCCAGCAGCGGTGGCACCCTTGGGAACCTGAGGAGGCATGAAGAGAGGGAAGTAGGTCTGTCCAAATGGTTAGGAGAGTATTGCAGGTAGAGTTTAAATAAACGTACGACAACGAGAGCCATCACTAGAGTGTCATGAGATTAGCTTGGCTCATCCGGGGCGAGGGAGGGGATCACTAACGGGACATGCCGACGGACATATAGGCCGGGGTAGCAGCGGTCTTCTTCTGCTCCTCGGACTCGCCGAGCCAGGACTGGAGGGAGAAGACGAAGGACACCCTGGATCAGCGTTAGAGGACCCGAGCTCGTCTGGGGACCTAGCAGCTTCGGGGATGCTCACCATCCAATCATTCTGTAGCGCGACCGTTGTTAACGTGTTGCATGATTCCATCAAGGGCATAGCCGGCTCACCTGTTGCGCGTGAACATCTAGCATTGCCGCATGTTAGCAAAGTCCTGTCCTTGGAGACCTGGGCGCCATTGACCTACCGCTGCCATCGGCATGGTGCTCGACATGGTGCCTATTCGCGTATACCAGTCAGATCCTTGTCCTCCAGTTCCCCCATGGCGCGATACGTCTCGGGCGGTGGATGGTGTGGCTGCGTACTAGAGATGTCGGCATCGCTGCTGCTCTTGGGCGGGTCGACATAGGGGATCGCTGTGGTGGTGCGACATTAGCCAGAGAACCGGATTTAGTAAGAGGGAAACATACCGAGATCAGCCCTCCGCATGTCCTTGTTTGACGCCATTGTGAATTATAGTGGTGGTGAGTGGGAGATGAGAAGTCTCGAAGTCGCCCCCCGGTGCCAAGGCGGTCGCCCGAGCGGGACTAGACTCGATGGATGGGGAACTCCGGAAATCGTGGGGACTGCGCACTGCTACACAGAGATACCTATCGTGATCGTGATCGTGATCGTGATCGTGATGGCCATTACTTATCTATGCTACGTGTCATGGAATTGATATCGTCGAATCGGATCGTCGTACTGGGCGATCCAAGATCTGACGACGCAACAAGTTGTCGGTGAGAAAGGCGGAACATGATGTGTCGATCAATGTGACGGCTGTACATGCTCGTCGTACTCCGTACATTGATCGCCTTGCAGATGTACGACATGGCCCTCAAACACGCCATCTTCGACGGCTCCCTATGGTGCCACCGGCCTTGGCCCCAGAAGATGAAAGGCAGACTGTGAGATAGCGTGTAATGCAACGACCCGGCAGTGGGCCGAGACGGAATGTGGACATGGGCGAGATAGAGCGCCAGTTGAACAAAGAAGGGCGGGTCGGAACGAGCCCAGCTGTTTGCTTTGATCCTAGCACGGGGCTGATTCCGGCTTCCGCGAGGAAGAGGAATGGGCTGATTGGGGAAAGCGGATGCGAGATGCCATTTGCCGGAGTCGAGTTATTTGGGGTTTTGGGGTGCCGGGGGGGGGGAAACAGACTGCTATGGTACCCTCCGATACCTTAGGGGGATGTACTGTACTGTATCACCCCAAGGTTTATTCGGATCCTTTGATAGTCAATGGCCCATTAGTCCATTTAGTCCGATTCCTAGGCGCTCGGCAATGACTCGGCTCAAAGGGTCGACAGGCCCGAATCTGAGGTTTCTACTATGAATTGCATACGGAATAGAAACTCGGCAAGAACCTGCGGCCCTGACACAGTAGAACATACCACCATCATGCAATAATACCAACCTTAGAAATGTGGAGGTAGAAAAAAAACCCCCCGTCGATCGGCAGTGGAGACGAAACGGAGAGCGACGGAGTGCTGTGCTGATTTGGCCCGTGACTTACGTTATCTTCCATAAACACCTTCCCCGATAACGCCTTCTTCTTCTATTCACTCTACCTACTGTCGTTTTGATCCGATCCGACTTTATTTTCTCTTTCTTATTCCCGAGTACACAAGTCGCTAGGCCGTGGACCTTGATTCGCCCTTCTTCGGCCCGCCACATCTACCTAGCTGGTCAATCCGTCCGCTCTCAACCCTAGCACCGATGCTCTGAACGGCTCGAGATCCCCCATTTCGCATCTTGCTTTTCCAATCGATACATATCGCGAGCCTTCCTTTCCGCTGCCGACTTTCCGGCGATTCGAATGACACCCCTCCGATTATATACCGATCCAAAATGAACCCGAGATGATACCCCATTCCTCTGCCGGTGGCCAATCGTGGGGCCACCAGATGCGATCATTCAATGGTGGCCCCGGGCGGATTGATCTGACGCAGATGTCTGGCCAGTATGATCCTTCCTCGGACATCTCGCAGCCGCTGTCGCAAGCTCAGCCGCCACCTCAGACCCATCAACGGGCCTTCGTCGACCTAACCGGCGCCGGACTCGAGTCGCACGACACAGAACCTCCGCCGAAACGACCCAAACTCGATGTTTCCGGTGTATCGAATGTGGGGGACGCGGTGACAGTGAATGGTGCCGAGGCAAGGAGTACTCCGGGAAGCGCGGGCTCGCGACCTCCACTCTCATGGCGCGGCCGGCCACTGTGGTCTTTTCAGGCCGTCATGTCGGAAATCCCGGGAATCGAGAGCCGTGGTGATAATGCGACTGGATCCAGGCCGTCCTCGCCACCCCCGTTCCCTGCTCAGCCCTGGAGTATTGCCCCGCCTGATCGTCAAGTTACCGGGTCGAGATCTAGGGACAGCTCTCCGGACAAGAAGGTCCAAACAACTCCGTATCGCATTCAGACCCCTTCTGTGGCTCCAAAGTTCAAAGGCGAGAGTAAGTGAGCACGTTCCCTGAGGAGTGGTTGCATAGCTGATCTCCGTATTTAGAAGTTGCCGATTTCACCCCGTGGACCGGTAACCATCCCGAAGACGTTCTGAACGAGCAAACTGCGAAGCAAGGATATTACGATCGTACGCAGGTCTCTCAAAACGAGTCAAACACGGCACGACCCGCATTATACGGACAATTAAAGCACCGTACTGGTCTGCATGTTCTCTCCTCTCTCTTTGCCGCTGCTTTGGAAAAACGACAAGACCACAACACTGTCCATGCGCCCTCGAGCTTCAAGCCACCGCCGAGAGTCACGCTCACCGATAATAAGCGGGAGGCCTGGCTCCGAGACCTTGCCAACCCATCTGTGCCGCTGCGCAAATTGAGCCGTACCATCCCTCACGGTATCCGAGGCAAGGTTCTTTTGGACCAATGTCTGGGCAAGTGGATCCCAGTGGGCAGGGCAGTATGGCTTGCGAAGTGTGTGGGTGCAAATGAAATTCGTGCCTTTAAACGGAAAGGAACCAGTGGCGCTTTGGCTGTGGGTTTGGAAGCCAAGTGGGTGCGAGACTGGACAACCAACGTTCACCAATTTAATGAGGGAGTGTTCAGTTCTCCTAAGTCTGCGGATTGGAAAGCCCGGATGACCTATGCGTAAGTTAAATTTATCATTCTAGTGTGACTTCAACTAACAGTTTCTAGCATTGGATTGACCGCCCGTCTGTTCTTTGAGAACTTATTGGACCACGATCATTTCATCGAGTGGTTCCTTTCATCCTTCGAAACAGCGTCTCTTACCACCGTGCCTGTCTGGCTCTTGATGCTGGGTATATACTGGAACAACATCATGCGATATAGGCGCAGAGGCCGACGCTTGGCTGAAATCCTGCTGGCGAAGCTGCGTCTGGTACGTGGAACTTTTACTCCATATCTGCATTTCGGACTGACCCGAGAACAGGCTACCGAAGCCAAATTGGAGCCTCTTCAGCCTCTTGTCGCACGGCTATCTCGCTTCATCAAAAAGCTCGTCCTTGAACATACCTCATCCATGATTTTGCCGAATACCTGGGACATGTACAAAGACCAGGTCTCATCATGCCTCGACCTATCAAACAAAGTTGACCGTGCCCTGTTCCAGAGCATTGCAGAACGCAATGTGCGAGTTCAGAGACCCCGGAACTCCAAACAACCATCACACCATTCCCCTCATCAACGCATTATCCGTCTTCTCGATTCCATTCACTCTGCACATGATATCACCTCCGTCTCATCAGCTTGTTTGGAAGCCGTCGACGACAAGCCAGCCTTGGTCTCCAAGTTGCTGGAATGGCTCTCCACCCCGTTCCGATACGGCATCTGCCGAATCTATGTTGGCGCTCGCCTCTTGCGAAAGTGGAAGTCATGCGGCGTGGATGTGGACGAGCATATCCTCTCTTTCCTCACCCGTTTCCGGGATAACAAGGGAATGAACATGGAAAATGTATACCATGTCATTTCTGAGCTTGTCAGGTCGCAGACATTTTCGGTTGGTCGCTACTTACAGTGGCTTATGGCAAAAGGTGCCACGAGCTCTCCAAGTGAGGGGCAAACAGTGCGCGACTTGCCCTGTGATGTTGGACTCATAGCTCAACTGCCCATCAGCCGTCTTCCAGAACATGTTAGCAACCTACGCAGCACTTTGTTGGCCCGCACTGGACTCTCTGTTTCGGATGAGACCGCAATGGTTGCCGACATCAAGGACCTTATCAGCCAGCACCTTCCGGGAATCTTTGAAGTTGATATGCATGACGATTTGTCGCTTACTTCATTGCCAGTGGACTTGACCTGGACTGTCAAGGCCCAAATCGGCCAATGGTTGCGACGCGGGGTTGCTGAGCATACTCGTGAGACCACAACTATCCGAGCGAGTCTGCCAGGTGGTACTGCCTTGTCGGTTTCCGCCCTCACGCCGGACGAGTTCTATAGTGTCCGCGAGATTCTGGAGACTTTTGGTGACATCTCTATGCTGGCAGATGTGCTAAAGTGTGCCTCGAGCTCCGACGACAGCACTGTACTCGCGTCGGTTGCTGACACCACAAATTACCAGTTCGACTCATTGTCTGTGATTGGTGCCACCACCGACCTGTTTCGCAAGCTGGTTGATTCGTATGCGGCTCTGAAGCGCTTCAGCACGCCCAGTCTGGATCTCATGTTCTCGCTCATTGAACTCGGTCTACGGATCCCCAATGAGCTCAACACTGTCTCCATCCTCCGTCAGGACCTTTCTCGCATGGAAAACAAGTCGGTGATGTCTGCATCATCGCCAGTATCTGATCACATTCCTGACGCTTTTGTCAACACGGACCCTCTATTCCGGGAGAAGCTGGATCAGCTCCTCATGTCTGGCAATATCATGGACGAGCCCACTCTGGACTCGGTCTTCAACACTTTGATCAAGCACCTGGAGTCCGATGATGGCAAAGCACATCTCTCGGTTAACGACACCTGTCGCTATCTGGCACAGTTGCGGTCTTTCCAGCCCAAGCATTTCGATGGAATACTTACTCGTTGGGTCTGTGGTCATCTTCGAGCTCCTGATCGTGCCACTTTGCTCCGTACGCTTCCACCACTGATTGGGGTCGGATGCGTCACGATTCCCTCGTTCTTGTCCCTGGTCAGGAGACTTGGGTCTTCCTCAACGGCTATTCCCAATGCGAAGGATTTACCTGCAGATCTCGTTGAACTTCTCGTGTCTCGCACGGAGAATGACAAGTATCTTGATCTGGTCTCCTATCGATTCCAATTGGCGCAACATGAATTCTTATCCAAGAACTCTGAAGAAGCCCTGAGAATTGTCTGCGATGCCGCGACGTGTCTCAGCGCTGGTGATAGCAAGCGAAAGGACTTGGAGACATCAATAGTAATGCTGTTGAGGGAACTTCTTGTGCGAAATCCCGAATGTACGGACCGGAACTACATCCAGAAGCTCGTCGATCAATACCCGGCAGCCATAAGTGTTCTCCGAAAGGCACTTGACCTGTTGCTTGGAGTAGACTCACAAGAAGGAAACTCGGTGATCTCGGAGGTCGAAAAGCTTGCAGGTACCACTGATGATTTCTCGCTCCCATTCTGCCAGTTGAAGCTTCAAGTTCTCTTCACTGGAGACCCCGAGAACGAGGACCGCAACAGCATCGTGGATGCAATGTTCAAGAGTGTCGTGGTATCCTCTCGTGCGCACAACCTCAACTGGGTCGATCTCGTTGCCCTTATGAACCCAGATGCGGTACGTCTGATTCGTGAACGTGCCGAGAAGGAGTTCTTCGCTATCCCGCTACTCGAAGAGCCCAATGATGCCCTGCCAGCGCCGCACGACGTGCCGTCCTTGAATTCAGCCAAGTTATACCTCACTATCATTGATCAGCTGGCTAGCAGCATCCCAGAATCTGGGACTCCGTCGGTTGCCTCGGTGCTCGTGGAGAAAATGGACTCGCTTCTTCACAAGATCATCACCATGCAAGCCAACTTCAACAATGGTGAGCACCACTCTGGATTCACAGCTGACCAGGCACGTGCCAATTTTGAGCGCTCTCTTGCCTTCTGGTTCTCGGCCCTCTTGAGAATGGTAGTCCTCCATCGCGCCTCGTTCATGCAGCCATCTTCCACACTGAAGATCAACTCCGCCCACGAGCAATCCCGGCTCTTGATCTCGATTTTCTGCATCGCACTATCTCGTCTTCCGGGCGATGTGCTCCGCCTTTTCCCTGGAGCCGACTACTTCCCTCACTCCGGCGCCGTCGAAGATTATCGTCTTTGTCCAGGCATCTTATTGCAAACACACGCCCTAGACGTTGCCGCCTCCCTGATCGACGTATTCCCGGACGAAGTTCGCCACCAGTGTGCCCGCTTCCTCAAGGAGAAGTGTCCACCATTTGTCCCGCTCCAAAACGACTCCCGCTTCCTGTACCTTCTAGGTCCGATGTCGGATTCTCACGCAGCTGCTCTCGCTCAGTCTGCCTCGGCTCCCTCCCCAGCCGCTTCCACGTCAACTCCCACTCCGTCGCCTGCCAATTTCCCTACTTCTGGCTCTACACAACAGCCTGCTACATCGTCGGCACTATTTGCTGGGGCGAGCGAAGGGTCGAATTGCATGAGTGGGCTCCGTCTTCAACGCGGTGGTCGGATTGTTGGTCCGTATCCAATTCGGCCTTGGGAGCTTTTGGAAGACGCGGCTCCCTTTGTGGGCGTCAATGACACTGCTGTGAATCTGGGCTACTTCGATGCGCGACGAGTCAGAGTCTAGATACCCCTAGTATCCTCTCCTCTCTCAGTTCAACCTCACCACCTCCTCTATTCCTATCCATATCCCTCCATCACCGCACCATATCCACCCGCCCAACTATCCTCAACCTTGCATCTATTCCCTTCCCCATAAGCATCCTCACCACGAACGCATCAGCCTTACGCACTTGCATTGCCGTTTGGATTCGTTTCTTCATGCAGAGAGGGGTTAGTATCTGTCATTTGTCATACACGCATTGACAGCGCTTCCACATTCGTCTTTTGTAAATATATTCATCGTTCCATATCCCGGCGTTGTTGGGCCTTGGTTCAATTCGTTATACGCCCTGGCTGTTTTGGGTGGTTTTTATCATAGCACGTCGAGTTTCTCTTGAGTATTTCTAATATCCAGCATCGGGGCTTTGGGTCTCATAAGTATTTTTTATTGGACCAAGTCGTTCTCCAGTCTTTAATGAAGTGATGCCCGGTATGTAGTCCAAGGCTTGGCTCACGCCAATTCAAGGTGTTTGCTGTGATGCAGCTGGTCATGATTCTTTACATCTGGTTCTTCGAGTATCCTGTTTGGCCCCATCAATCGTTCACTACTTTTCCTGGGGTAAAAATTCTCGGAAAATCTCAGCTTCTAAAACCAAGGAATTAATTGGGATGAAAATGCGAAGAATCTTCACCCGGCATAGCGTTGTCCTGAGGGTGACACTGGTCGAGTTCTATGAAGCAGTGCTTCTTCCCATTGAGAGAGATGGACCAGATAAATAGTATGAAAAAAAAAAAAAAACAAAAACATACAACAGCAGGGATTCGCTGGTGGTCACCCACCCAACTACTAACCTGCCGGCGTGTGGCTTAAGTACGGCTGAGCGGACGGGAAGCCCTGTTCTCCACACCCTATGGTCGTATGTACTGACTGCGTCAGTAATAAATAGCTTCTAAGATCTATCTTTGCAGAAGACGATATAGTTGTTGGCAAGAAGGGTAAGTGCGCAATAGACAGGGTGAGAAGCAGGGTGAGAGCGGGTAAGGATTACTCTCTGTCGCGCGACCACACGTATTGGCCATCTCACCTGAGCTTAGGTACAGCGTTATTAGCTTACCTTTGACTCGGCTCAAACCACGGTCTCTTGGCGCTTGCATATCCTATCGAATCCCACCCGCACCGTCGAGATTCGTCAAAATTGGCGGTTTTAGGTATAGTGGGTGGAAGATATTGTTTTGAGAAGTGTGGTAGTAGGAGAAATAGCAAAAGCGACTGTGACTGACGGTTACGTGTGGCGCACCCACAACAGGACGGTGTGGGTGGGCGGAAAGGCACAGATACTTTATGTCTGGTGAGATTTAGTTCATGTATATGAGCCTATTTATATCGCTAGGTAGGGATCCTTTAGCAATTCAGACCTATTGTCCGCCTTATGTGTACCAGTATGGTCCATTTCAAACACTACTTTGCCTGAGGAATCCCAGGTACGTCCTCACAAATTGACAAGACGATCGAAGGCGTGCTGGTCTTGGCTATAAAGCTGAAAGAGTTGTTAGGGTGGCTGAGCAGCAAGTTGACAGCGTGCCGGCTAAGCAGACGATCTGCTTTGCTATCACGAAAGTGATATTTTAGTATATTCTTAAAAGCCATTCAATTAGCCACAGCGGCCCAAGCCCCGAAGTATTAGAAGCCCCAGTTTTTGCAACCACCAGGAGGGCCTCAATACACAGATAGGCCACCTCGAGCCAACCAAACCAGGGACCAGTTCCTTGTAGAAAGTAAGCGAAGTATTAGGGCTAACGCGGAAGGGACGGGCCGAGTCTTTGCTTGAAAAATCAAATAAACCTTAATCAGGTTGTGTCCTTTAGTAGGCACTATAGTGTCTTGCAAACAGTGTCGTTATTGCTAAGTCTTCCTAGGAGGGGGCCTTGTCGTGGGTTAGAACTTATAGTTCACATAGTGGATCTTCCAAGGCAGTGGAGGATCATTTATTAACAGGCTTCTCAACCGCGTCACATATCACCCGCATGGCAGTTCCCAATTACCGATGCGCTAGTAGACTACTGTGACTACTATAACTTTTGTAGTATTTCCGGTTTGAACCCTCCACTCTCACAGAGAGCTTGGCGTTGGGGGCGGAAGTCTATTCGGGCTATGCGCGTCAATAAAACCTAAGAGTATCTCCTCATTTGCTCTTAGCAAAGGGGAGAATACATGAGGTATACTAGTGTCTATAAAGTCTGTGTATGTCGCTGTCCAGTGTATGGATTTTTTCCAAGTTCATATCTTCAATGGTTATATTGACGATCGAAATTATATGCACATGGCCGATTGCGATTATCTGTTTGCGCAACGTTGGGTCCCGAGGAATAGGCATTGCACGGAACCTTTTGCCTCCTGTACAACTCTAGGCTCTCGATATAGATCCAAGCTCCTTTTGTAGGGTCTTCCATGATTCCATTCCCCTCATTGCAGCAGTCTCCGGTTGACTGCTCCTATCCCGCATGCCGCGGTCAAAGATCTCCATCGAGACCCAGCCATTGAAACCTGTCGCAAGGATCCAAGCCTTGGAAATCTCGGTAATAGGCAAATAGGCGCCACGGCCATGCTCAAAAGGGAATGGCCGTGCATGTTTGGACCAAGTAAATTGTGGCGCCTCCCCTTCGACAAACCACGGGTGATCTTCGGAGAATGGAGGATCGAATCTTTCGCCATCAGATAGCTGGAGAAAGAAGATTTTCTCAACGGGGCAATTGGAAATAAAGCGATTGAGTGATTCGCGAAGGGCTTTATCAGAGTTAGGGAAGCGACCAGATGCAGCGAAAAGGTCACCCCATAGCTTCGTAGCTTCATGAAACGTGTCTAGACAGAGACCAAAGTTCGGTCGATTGACTTCGTTGACATATTGTAAAGCGGCTTCCCATGTAGAGCAGTGTGTTCCCCAGGACAAATACTCATATGCAATTGATACAACCGGCTGCTCCGCACTTCCGATATCAGCCAACTGCTTTAGTTCACCGATGACCACGTCTTTATCGCCGATAGCGTCTGGTTTATAATTTGACGGAATCTGCAAATATGGCGCGCTAAGGACTCTAGCGACCCGAATCCAATGCCTGGCCTTCTGTATTCTGTCGCAAAGAGGCGACCGGTCTCCTTCGTAATTTTCAAAAGGTGCCAAAGACAGAATGTCCAAGTTGAGTTTTTGGCATAACACGCGGATCTTCTCAGCGCCCTCAAGAATCGAAATGTTCTGAGTATGAGAAAACGCTTCTAACTCGAAATAGATAATTTCAATGCCTTTGTATCCGGCTTCCGCCGCAGCATGAATTTTGTGGTCCAGGTGATGAGAAGGGTGTTGGCCTAGAGATAAGCTGGCTATAGCCAGTTTATTCGGGAGCATGATGTGGGCGTCTGGGAAGTGATAATGACAAAAATCCGGCCGCCAAAATAAGAGAATCGATCAAAGCAGGACTTTTGTTAAAGCTGCACGCAATATATAACAGAAAATGAATGCGGGTGAGTTCGGATTCCGTTCTCCGCGGGACATGAGACAGAGGTTAGTGGGTCTTTTGACTATGTGACTCTCAAAGTGAATTCGGATAGGACGCGAACATTAGGATCAGATTTTGTTAAGGTCATCTGTTAGGGTACAAGTGTCCTACGTATGATAAAATTATGATACAGGTTCTTTCACTTTTCCTCACGTTGGTCCCACATTATTGCGAAGAGTAGAATTTTCCTATCTTGGGATTAGCTGCAGATATTTCAATTATCTCAATCACGAGCCTAGGTTTGCTCATTCATTTGTAAGCAGAAACTAGAGGTTGTTATTCTCCGGACACGATTTTCCGTCTCCACCGGAGGTGTGAGCACAACCGCAGAACTATATTGCATTTTCCGAATGCCTGAAATGGCACTATTCTCTCTAACCTACTCAGAATGCTTTGAAATGGCTGCCCCTGGAAAGCGTTTTCCGCCTCCTGTTGCAGTTTCAAGAATGATGGATCCTATAAATCCGGCGGAATGTTCGAGGCGAGTTCTCTCGTTGAATCATCACTCGTCTCTGCAGTTTTATTCCATACTTCGTTGACAATCAAGTGTTTCAAAATGGTATCCGCTGTCGTTCATCCAGTTTCGGCAAATATCGAAGCCACTTCGGACAATATCGACGCCGTCAATGTCCTCGAGGCAAACGCAAAGCAAGCCGCAAAGGGGCTGTACGATGAGTCCGAATTCGACAAAACCAAGGACAAGTCAACTTTCCGCCAGTTCAATGATGCTTGCGACCAAGTCAAGAATTTCTATGCTCAGCAGCACACCCTACAAACGGTGGCGTTCAACTTGAAGGCCCGTAATGACTTCCACAACAAGACCCGCGCACACATGACTGTTTGGGAAGCAATGGAGAAATTAAACACCTTCGTTGACGAATGTGACCCCGACACCCAACAATCCCAGGTGACACACCTACTCCAGTCCGCTGAAGCTATTCGCAAAGAGGGTAAGCCACGCTGGATGCAACTTGTTGGGTTGATCCATGATCTTGGCAAGCTCCTTTTCTTCTTCGGTGCTCAGGGCCAATGGGACGTTGTGGGAGACACCTTCCCCGTTGGGTGTGCGTTCGATGATAGAATCATCTTCGGGACTGAGTCTTTCAAGAAGAACGAGGATTTCGAGAACCCAATCTACAGCACCAAGTTCGGCATTTACTCCCCTGGCTGTGGTCTAGACAACGTTATGCTCTCTTGGGGACATGATGAATACCTCTATCATATCGTGAAGGACCAGTCAACCATTCCCGATGAGGGGCTCGCTATGATTCGGTACCACTCGTTTTATCCATGGCATGGTGAGAACGCCTATCATGAACTTATGAACGAGCATGACAAGAAGATGCTTGAAGCTGTACGGGCTTTCAATCCGTATGACTTGTACTCTAAGAGTGATGAGGTGCCAAACGTTGAAGAATTGAAGGTGAGAATTATTTCTTAATCACGTCGCCTTTTACAGCTGTATGCTAACATGATTCTAGCCTTACTATCTTGAACTCATTGATGAGTATTTCCCAACAAAGGTTCTGAGATGGTAATAGCTCGTCTCCATGGATTTCTCTCTAGTTTGCAGTATTTATATGTGCATGGCATCGATGCAAACTATTGAGGCCGCTCACATAGCAAACACGGCATCCCATTTTATGCTTTTAGTTCGCTCGTTAGAACCAATTCAATTGCTTGGCAGTACGCTATTCAGTTTCATAGAAATAGGTGCTCGAAATGATACTCTTCGGTGTTTCTGGCTTTCATAGAGCATTTGGAAATCAAGCCAGGCAGGATGTAGTGGCCGTGACTGCCCGATGTTCTCGGCTTCTTTCTCTAGTTTTCAGGAGAATACTCTATGCTTGAAAAGAGTTACAGCGGAGAGATTTGTTTCTGAGATCCCTTTATATTGGCCTCTATTTGACAATCTATCAGTCCGGATACGTCAACTTCTGGGAGGATATACTTGACTTGGGGTTTGCCTCTAAGACTACATGGAAGCCCACAGTATGGCAATTGGCTATTTAGTACTCTGTTAGGTGAGATGAAGTGATGTGATTTCTTCATGGAGATTTGACTCACGTGATATCTCTACTCATTTAAGCGTTTGCATATCAAAGCATGGCAGGGGCTGTCGGAAATTATATTCCTGTGCGGTTGAAATGTTGTCATGATGGGAAATGAAACACATACTATTGGCCTGTGTAGCATTTAGCATTCCGCGGCAAAATTTCCCCAGCTATGGGGCCCAATAGGGGTTAGCACCGAAATGCGGGGTACCTAAGATATCGCATTGAGTGGCGTTCGGTCCGGCGACCTAATACCGCCTTGTCCGCTGGGTAATTTAATTTCCAATTTGTTGACCGTGCCAAAAGAAACTCTCCCGAGGGAAAGAGAGCTCGGAGATGCTACTTGGGATGTCTGAGAAGACCTTGCGACCACCCTAAGATTCTCGGTAATGGGCTGATTGATTTTTTCAAACACCCACATCACGCAGTCAGTACAAAATTCTACATAGTATTATTATTAAATCAAGCTTATTGTCCATACCGAGCCCTGAAGCTATGCTAGACCGATCTACGTAGTAATCATTCTTAGAATGGAATATACGAAGAGACATAATTATCTTGGCTAAGAAGCTGAACTCCTCTGTGCGTTCTGTGCACCTGATGAAAACCATAGGACAAGTCGATACCGGGTAATAAAGAGGTACAATCTAGTTTTTGATGGCTCTTCCATCGAAGTAAATCTTCTCGCCGCTAATAAGACTTCGCTACAAGGCTTGCCCGATAGAAACCGCTTTGACGGAGCTTTGCAAGCTTATCGGAGGCGGGGTGTTATCCAGGCAGCATGCCGTGAACTCGTAAGCCTCGGTGATGAACGCTTCCCGGAACCTCTCATAATAATGCTGTGGCAGCTCACGTCTGGCCCCCTGCGAGTCATGAATTTCGACGTGATTCTTTCTCACTTGCATATTCACCCTCACTGAACCTTTCTCGCAGATGATTTCCGAGGTGTCCTCCTGTCCAGCCGCCATCATACGCGAACAATACAACGCCGCTATCTTTCCACCTTCAAACTCCACGGTCGCGATTGCATTGTCCCGGTCGTTGCTCGTCTCCAGTCCTGGATGGACGGCACAAACACCGACTGCTTGCAAGCTCTTGATCTTACGGTTCTCGCCCAGGAACCAAAGCATGAGGTCGATATCGTGGATGGAACAGTCCACGAAAATACCACCACTCGTCTTCGCGTACTCAACGAAGAATCCCGATGAATCATGCAGATCTGCTGTTTGAGATCGGAAAAGCACCGGTGATCCAAATTCGCCCTTCTCGACTCTCTCATGGGCTTCGCGATATGAAGCGTCGAAACGACGAGAGAAGGCGCACATTACTTTTTGCTGCGGGTATATTTTGAGCGACTGTTCGTATGCGGAGACCACGGATTGGGCCTGTGCCATAGTATCGCTCGTCAGCATCAAAACTTCACAAGGATAAGTGGCAAATCAACATACCACTTCAATATCAATGCTCAATGGCTTCTCGCAGAGAACATGAAGGCCTTTCTTGATTGCTTTCAGAGCTTGCTCTGCGTGCACGGCGGTGACACTCGCAACCACAACAGCTTCCAGGTCAGCTTTTTCAAGCATTTCATCGTAGTCCTGGAAGATTTGCACCCCTTTAAGGTTCTCCGCTGCCCATT
Source organism: Penicillium silybi (assembly GCA_027569585.1). Classification (NCBI taxonomy): domain Eukaryota; kingdom Fungi; phylum Ascomycota; class Eurotiomycetes; order Eurotiales; family Aspergillaceae; genus Penicillium; species Penicillium silybi. The sequence goes on from JAPDFI010000029.1 coordinate 117,966, forward strand.
CACGCTCGTTATGATCGGGAGTACTCGCAGCTACCACGTTTGCGCGGGCAGTGAGCTCGTGGAAGTTGATCGCATGGCGCTTGCCTGTTTGTGGTTAGATATACTGCCAATCCCACAAGGATGGGAATACGTACCCATACGGCCAAGGCCTGCGATACCGACACGAAGTTTTTGGGTGACCATTATTCTGAACGAGAGATTTCAAAGAAGGAAGAAGATGTCAAGAACTTGAGGAGACATAGAAAAGGGTGAGGACGGTCAAGGTTATATACGTAGGGAAGCTCATTTGTCCTGTGGTTCTGGTGTTCTAGCGTGGGACCTTTAGCTAAAGATTTCGGATTTCGATGTCCGATGTGAATCTAGGAAATTATACGAATGGGCTGGTCATGACTACCTGACACCCAAAGCTTTGAATTATACCATTTTAGCGGGGAAATGGATCCGAGCTAAGTAGAAATCGAACGAAAGGACAATTGGCAGAGCTATGTATTCCTTACTAAGTAACTGGATATACACGATGTTCAAAGTAAACGTTTTCACTCCGTATCCATCTCGCTAGTATTTGGATCCTGCCATGGCATGGCTCCAGGGATATTTCAACATTGCTCAGGGAGCAATTTCGCAGTGCTCTGTAGCAGTGGCATCCTTCTCCACATAACTCTGCAAATCATCACTCTCAGTACGAGCGATCCGTGTTGCGTCTGCCCAACTCATAGCTTTTCCTGCGTCGTGCTTGATTTCAAAGAGCCTATCAACTTGTTCAAGAGACAATGTCGCAGTCTCAACATAGAAGTAGTAAATGAGTGGGATGAAGCAAAAGTTGAAAATGGCGTAGAGCATATAATACCGCCACTTGATATTTTGGATGGCGGTAGGGGTGGCCACAACAACAACGTAGACGAAAAGCCAATTGACCGTTGTGGCAAAAGACGTGCCGATGTTGCGCATTTTCTGAGAATTGATCTCGGCGGGGTATATGTAGGGAATCGAGAGCAGCGACATTCCGTAGAAGACGTAATAGATGAAAATGAAAACCACGGCCATGATCGACATACCCTTGTTGTCTGGCCCGCCGTATCGCAAACCCACAGCAACAAGAGCAAAACAAACGCTACTGGCAGCTACGCCCATGAGCATCAGCCTCTTTCGCCCAACACGGTCGATCAAGAGCGCTGCCATTGAGCCCCAGAACATGAGGGACATGGAGTCCACAGCGGACAAGATCAAAGCCATGCGACCGCTCAGACCAACTGATCGTGTAAGGACCACTGGGAGATAATATGCAATAACGTTGGTACCTCCCACCTGTTGGAAGAAAGCGGTACCAGCTCCCAGAAGCATACGGCGAAGTGTTTGCTGCTTACTATTCCGAGTGAAGATTTCTTTCAGGGCCACCGACTTCTGCACTTCGGCCTCATGATGAACAGCGGCAACTAAATTTTGAATCTCGCTGGTAACGAAAGGATCGTTCTCTGGCTTCGATAAGAGCCTAGCGAAAATGGTTTGTGCCTCGCTAACGCGATTCTTCATAATAAGCCAGCGAGGCGACTCCGGTGTGACAAGAACCAAGGCAACGGTGATGATGGCAAAGAAGCACTGGAATGCCAGAGGAAAGCGCCAGCTCACATCTGAGTGCGGAATAAAAGTAAAGCCGTAGTTCATCCACTACATCCCGGTGAGCGATCGGGTTTGGTCGTTTGAGGTTGATAAGTACTTACATTCGTGATCACAATTCCAAAAATATTGGTGACCAGCTGAAAAACGATGAGTTTACCCCGATCTTTTGGCCGCGCAGTTTCAGTCTGCCAAATAGGTATAGCGATGGTATTCATTCCGTTCCCAATTCCCGCGACCACGCGACCGACAATCATTTGCGCGAGAGAATATGAAGCCGTTTGGAGGATTGCACCAATAATCAAAATCACGCAGCCGATCAGAATACATCTTCTGCGACCCAATTTGTCACCAGCATACATAGACACGAGTGTTCCGATAATGCAGCCGATATCGTATGTTGCCACGATCTGACCTTGGATCGTAGCCCCCGGGAAGCCGAAGGTCCTCAGAAAGGGTTCATTGTCTAGGAGGCCACCAAAGACCCCCTGGTCATAGCCGAAGAGAAGGAACCCAGCACCACAGGCAGCAGTGATTCCATACTGAAGCGATTTTCCCTGGGCGTCCTGTAGGAACATCGTAAAAGGGGGTTAAAAGGATGGTGTGGTAGTATCAGTATCGACAAGAAAGAGCGAGATAGCAGATCCAATTTCAAAGTCCATCCAGCCAATGCCGGATACTTGATTTATATTAGATTTATAATTTATATTAGCTGGATGAGATGTACTAATCTGAAGAGAAACTTGGTCGGAATCCTATCACCGAAAGTCATTGTCACGCTGGAGCTGAGCCGGGTTTATGACCGATTGGATCCGCAGAACGGGCAAACTCCACAATCGTGGGGTATGCTGCGTACCCCGGATTTTTCCATCTCATTCGCATTCTGCCGCTGTTTCCATCTTGACAGTGTACGGCATAATGAGCTCTATGAAACATTATATGAAGCGACGACATGCCACCATGGCATGCGTCTCGTGTCGGGAGAGCAAAGTGAAGGTATTTCCTGCCCCCAATTTCTTACTCCTCGGTAAATTAAATAAAAGAATAACAGTGTGATGGCCAAGTACCATCTTGCTCTCATTGTGCAAGCAAAAACAAAGAATGTCGTTATCAAGCTTTTGATAAGAGAAAGTGAGATAATTATACTAGCCCTACGATCATGATGGGGCCATCTCAAGACTAAGACTTCGTGATGATAGGTTACCTCTTCGTGTCGCAATAGAGCTGCTGAGCTGCAGAGTCGATCAATTGTGTCAATTTATCCATGAAAACGGCCTTCAGCCCCCGAAAATGCCTGATGATAAGGATGCTACCCTGCAAAAAATTCTCGACACCCTTGGAATGACAGAGCAAGCCATCAGCCCAATACCACCTCCGAATAATGCAACCATTAAGCCGCCAAGTATGGTCAAGCACGATGAGTGCTCTTTACCTACTTCTACTATGGCTCCTTTCGATGTCTCCTCAGAGGGATTTGGGGGCAGGAACTTGGATCAACAACATGCTACTAGTCTGCTCGTAACTGAGCAGGGTCACTGTTTACCAGATTCAGGTTTGTCGTCAATTCCGCAACATAACGACACTTCAATTATCGCGCTCGAAGGTGATCAGTCGGCCTTGACAGAAGACAGCCCGGGCAGTATTTTCAACGCCTGGCTTTTTGACCTAGACTTCGGTACACACATTACACCCTCTGCATCCGACATGCAAGAACAACAACAAGAACGACCACAACCACAACCTATCTTGGGATCTTCACCAAATGATGGCCTTGCTATATTACCGACGGCCCAGGCAGAATCTATCAAACCTGTTTATAGCGAAAGTGGCTCTACCCTTTTCAAGGAACCGGCCAGCACATCCGACATTGAAGGCCTGGTTGATGAGATCTCCGACCGGGTTGGTATCTTAAAAATCGGCCCTGGAGGGAAGACACGCTTTTATGGCCCAACATCCACATTCAATTTGAGGGAAATGCCAGTCTCGGACAGTTATGAAGCCGATCAGCCAAGCCCCAACTATCATTCTGGGTCAAAGGAAGAAATCCCTGCGGCTCTAGAAGATCATCTTCTCGACCTTTATTTCAGCTGGCAGGACCCATCATTCCATGTCGTTGATCGATATATCTACGAAGAAGCAAAAGAAAAGTGGAACAACCTGGAAGAGACTCCTTTCTATTCAGAGGCACTGCGGAATGCAATGTGAGTCATTTCTATTGCCAATGTTCTCCGAAGCACCCACCCTGATAATTCCAAAAAGGTGCGCGCTCGGCAGCGCTTTTGAATCTCGATACCATCCGACTATAATCACGTTCCCGAAGACGCTTGTTGAGTTTTTTGGCGATCGTGCGAAGTCAATACTCGAAACGGAATTAGATTCTCCTTGTGTAGCAACCGTTCAAGCAATGGTCATCTTGAGCAGCCATGAGATTGGAAACGGAAAAGATGCAAGAGGATGGTTATATAGCGGTAAGTCCACCTTGAAACCTGAATGATTTCATTCAAGAAAACTTATTTGCTGCCTAAGGATCGGCATTGAGGCTAGCATTCGATCTTGCTTTGCACCTTGACATGTCTAGCTACGTGTCTGCAGGGATAATATCAGCTGCCGATGCAGACCTTCGCAGGACTGTCTTCTGGACCGCATACATTGTTGACCAGTTTGTCATACCCTCCCCGATACATGTACTTTGAGTATGTCGGTTTTTCTGACTATTGTGTAGCCAATTAGGTTTCCATCTAGGTAGACCTTTTCGCACCAGCATGGAGGATGTGACAGTCGGAAAGCCCTGTCAAAATGCCGGTTCCAGAGAGCATTGCAGATGGACGCCCTGCGAGTCATCGTCTTCTGCCAGCCACGGCTCTGGGTTGCTGGACAGCAAAGACGCAATCAGCCAACAACTAGTTTCCCTCTGCGAGCTGATGGCTCCATGCGGGTATATCCTGTAAGAATCCCTGTCAATATTACGTCCCACCCCGATTGACATTTCAAACAGATACAGTACCTCCAGTATCTCAAAAGACATCCTTCAAGAGCTCAATGCCAAAATCGTCGCCGAGCTCCGCAAGTGGAAAGCTACCCTTCCACCTATTTTACAGATTAATCTTGACGACGTCACCTCGCCATACCTTCCGCATGTGCTGCTTCTCCAGTACGTAACTTATTATCTTGCCACCTCTCTCTTTCCTGCAATCTAACCGGAACCAAAGCATGCAATATCACCAGAACATAATCTACGCCCACAGGCCATGGATGTCAAAAAGTCACCTACAACCGCAACCACCAAGAGGACCTGGATACACGCACGCTCGCGAAATGTGCATCCAATCCGCCATCGCAATTTCCAAAATCCTCAATATGTATGAGTCTCGCTACACGCTGCGCAGAATCAACGTACAAGCAGTTTCTATCACATCCTCCGCCATCCTATTACTCCTCTTCGCAGCCGTCTCCAATTACCCCTGCCACTCTCGAGGCAATATCTCACTGTATCTAACGACATGTTTCAGAGCCTTGGATGAGTTCACTCTTTCCTGGAAAAGCGCCCAGAGAGCAAAAGACCTTTTAGTCGGTTTACAGCGTCAATGGGATCTGCGGATGCGGTCTAATAAACTGCCACAGCCGACTGACGGGGTATTGTATAGTCCGCGGAAACGGTCGAAAACTTCTAGCGGACTTCATCGGATGGCGCCTGTTTCCCGTGATCCGGCTTTGCAAATGGACTTTTATCTGGATAGTATGCTTAGGACAGAGGCGGAAGCTCTTTGCGGAAGGTATAGTCAGGATATTTTTGATTTGGCCCCTGATGCTGGTGGTTTGAATGGTCACAGCAGCAGGTAAGCGAGAATATCATTTGCGGACCTTGGGATATGGTAGATCGTGTACGGAGTATGCTACACACTATCTATACTTTTGTGTCAGACCAAATTCAAAACTGGCTGGATGCGAAAAGAGCGCAACGAAGCTTGAATGAAGACGTATAAGCATTTCAAATACCCCGCAGTCTCATGATAAATCTTGAGGTAAGAAAAATTGGATTACTTCAAATGGAATGATAGAGAACCCTAAATTTTGTAAACAGTTAATTATGTATTGAAACCCGATGTGACCCTCGGATGAACACCCAAGGAAGACAAATTCTCCCACGGCCAGCTCTAGCTTTTCCTGCCCAGCCTTGAGCCCACATTCCTCCAGAAGGGAGTCACAGAAAACTTTGTAGTTGTAGTAAGAGATGGTTCCGCAACGTAAATCACTCGCGGCTTTCTCAAATAATAGAACGTACGGCGGCAGATTGGGCAGCTGGCATCTTCAGATCGAAGCCAGCGATCAATGCATGGCAGGTGGAAAATATGCCCACAGGGCAGCCGGCGGTAAGAAGATTCAGCAGTACCTAGTGAATCACAGCACATAGTGCAATCATCAGGAATATCGAAGCCTGCTTCGGAGCAGAGGGAAAGACATATCAGTAATTATCGAAGGACAAACCTCCCTCCTCTGGACATGAGAACCTACCGTTTCTTATGTCCTGTAATCCGAAGTAACAGCGCATTCTAGCGTATAAGAGCTCCTTGGCCGTTAGGCCTCCTCTCTCTGTGGGAGATGGTATATGAATATAGTAGGTAGCCATGGCATTTAGATCGATGCTTAAGATCTGTGGAACACATAGAAGGGGAGGGGGTTGGTAACTTTTATCTTGGGCCTCATTCCCATATGAAATTCAGTTTCATTGCGCCAGCGCTGTGTCCCCTAGGCAGATTTGACGGGCAAAAAAACACTAGCTGAGGGACCAATTATAGAATTGCACTTACGTGGGCTGAGCAATGGATTCGAGTGGTGATAAGCTCGGTTGATAAAAGAAGTCCTCAGTGTAGGGAGCGACTTTCATTGGATCATTGGATGCATCTTCCTGAGGCTGTTCAAACCAAACTGGGAAAGTTTGACAGCACATCAATCTGAACAACTGAACCCGGGCGAAACAGCCTCGTTTCCAATCCCTCGTGAGAAGATCCCGCGTTGGCAGCGCGATGTGTCGGCTTAAGCCTTCCGCTGTCAAGCAAGAATTGAGTTCCCCGGATCTCCTAAGTTTCTTTTTCGTATGCTTCTTTGAAAATCGCGTTGGATTGGAGTTTTCTCTTTCCTTGTCGAGAAGAGATAACGAACTCTTGGTACACACCGCCATATCTCGCACGTGCATTTTTCGCATGAATTTGGGGGGCCTAAACTACGCTTTGATGCATTGGGGCCGGACAGGGGCTGTCGCCTGTGCGCAATTCGAGTCTCCTCAAGTGGGAAATGAGGCTCTTCTTGTGGAGGTGCCACGTCAAGCCTCTAGCGCGTTCCATATGTCCCTGAAATCTTGATCGCAAAAACGGTGATCAATTGGTAGATAGTCACAGGCAAACTGCGTCTTTCTCTGTCCACAATAAGCACGAGAAAGAGGGGGTAAAATCTGAACAGCTGACAGCCACGTAGGCTATTTCTTATCAGCCAGGTTTCCTATAGTGAACACTACATACGCTACCATGGACATAGTACACGGCAATGAGCGATTCATTGGCAAACTAAGTTTTGTCTGGCGTGATTCCCCATCCTCCATAGTCGACCTGACCTCAACGAGATCCTAAGGTAGTTCCCAATTAAGGCCAACTCGATGCATTCTTGTTCCGCTTGACGCATTCGATCTAGTCGACAAGATTCCATGAATATTCGTCAACCACGTCGTACCTATCGATCTCAACGTCCTGACCACTTTCCAATTTCATAAAGGCATCATCCTCATCCTCATCTCCTGTGAAATCGTAACATGAGCAATGGGTGAGCGAGTCAACCCTTCTTTGAATTACAACAGTGTTTCGGCCCTGTCAATTTATTACCCGACGAGTACCTTCCACCGCAAGAAAAAGGGACTTCCTCGGCTTTTTCCTTCTGTTGAACTCTGGTGCTTTTCACTGCACTGATTATGCGACAATCTTCCTTCGCCGGATTGGCAGAGATCTCGATACAGTTGGCAGCAGTCAATTGAAGGAATGACTCTGGAATGACTCTTTTATTCAGACAACTTCATTCAAGCATTCGAAAGTAAATTAAAAACCATATAGAAACCCATTGTCCTCCCATTTGTTATTTCCCCGATCCCAGACCTGGATCCATTAGAAAACAAAAACACACAAAAGGAGTGTCAAAATAGAATCAGAACAAAACAGTAAAATCGTAGGAGAAAGAGTTATTGCTCGCAAGGAAATACCAGAAGGGCCCTTCGAGGCGGCCTCTGACTTGAGTCCACTAGATTTAAGGGCACTGTCCCACGCGGACCTCTATGATTTTCATCAGTCAATCCTTCTGTAGTAACCAGTTAATTGAGAAGAAAATGAAACTCACCGCAACGCCAAGGTTTGTTATCGTCTCTAACCCACCACCCCTTCGAGTTCTTGTACCAGTTTCTATCATATTTTGTTAACACGAAGTAATATCCTTGAAAAATGGAATGGCACAAAGGTCTTACTGATACTTGCAGACGGGTGCAAAGGTGTCACCCACGTTGGCTTGCCCAACGGTCTCGCTGGAATCACAAGGGTACTTATGGTACCAGTAAGTCTTCTTCACTTTACAGAAGTCCTCGTGGCCATGGTGGCCACGGTTATTATCGTGGTCTTTATCGTGATCATTGCCCCAGCGATTGCCTCTCTCCTCAAGGGAAAACTCGGCAGGGTCCGCAACCGGGCTGGCCATTGCCATTCGCGAAGCAAGAGGAAGGAGAGCAGTAAGAATGTAGATGAAAGATTTCATTTTGAAAAGAAATGACCCTTGAGAATCTTCGAATTGTAAGTGCGGATCTTGTTGTCAATGTTGTTGGGAAATTATCAAAGGAGGAGTTTCAAGGGCCTTTATATACGCTCCATGGCAAATTTTGGTCCTTGAACACACCGACCGTTCAATGATGTAGCTGTCATTGATGAAGCGTTGATTCTAATTGATACTATGCGGAGAAAACAATGACTTGGCCGTTCCATGGTCATCTAGATCGTGGCGAATAGGCTATCGGCCTATGCGATAGGAACGCTGGAATTCTCAAAGTTTTGTTTACGGCAATATTGAAAGAAGCCACGGTCTAAAGCAAAACAAATAAAAGCAACCGTGGAAGGCTAGAGATGAGCAACAGAGAGTAAGTGCAGCCAAGATCTTGGCGATTAACAACTGCCGGAAATCTAGCTACACAAACCTGCGATGGAACCATGTGACTGTATTATCGATGGAACTAGACCAGAATATGGGCAAGAAATACGAGTCTGTCATTTGGCGGAAATATGAACCGTTGGGTGAATCGGACTAAAAATAAATTCGCGGCTCTAAAGCGATCGCCATCATTTACTTGGCGATCATGAATCAAGTCTTTCCAACTAGGGATAAGAGCTCCCATGGTATAGATCCAATGGAGAACTCAATTCTGCAAAGACCATGCTCGATCTATTTTTACGAGAAGCGCCGTTCCCCGCTAAGGCTTGGCATGGCTCGGCATACGTCAACACCCTTGTAGCTGAGCTATTGGATCCCCTGTTTGCTTGCGACCGCTAGAAAGAAAAGAGGAGTTAGATGGGGCCTATATTTTATTTGGATGCGACTCCGTCTTGACAAAATAACACGTATCTGATGTCCTGGGGATTCATATGAGTCTTCCGATTGAATTGGATATCGCTTATTCAAAGACTACCAGTAGGCCCCGGCGTAAGCGGAATTCAATGTAGCTCTAACGATCCAGATAATACGGAGTGTCAAGACTTGTAGCTCTCAGTGGCAGACGGCGCACATCCACACACGACAGAGAGATAGCTAGGGGGAACGAGACTAAAGCAAAGATTCTTGTTTGGATACGAGACGGAACCGAGCTAGAAAGACCCAAGGGAATGCCCCCACAATACCAGTTCTCCGAACCACTATGAAACACGGGACTCTACACCGCCTCAAAACCGCTGAGTGGTTGATATTTTAGGAACACGCGGCCTAGTATCAGTGAATATAGATCACTTGGGGGTTGGGTTGCCTCTATTCCACAAGCCTCCTCGGGTTGATCTCTATGGGCGCCTAGGACTTTTTACGGCAATCTATCCTTGCATCTTGAATATAATACTAAGAAAAATATGCGGATCTTTTCAATGTATTTATATTTTAGGCCACTAATTTAAATAGGAAGAAATAAATATATAGCCTCTACTCTTCGATCCGCTATTAAGTAAACTAGTTACTTTAAAATATACGATACTCTTTACAGAAGAATATCTTCGCCACTATAGTTGTTATCTATAACTCGCTCTTTACCTTATTATAGCTCTTTTATCTTTATTTAGCTAGGCATCCAACATTAAGGTTAAGAGGCACCTACTATCTTCAGCCTTCGCGCTATCTTATAGAACAAATCAAGGCTCTTAGACGTACCACCCTTCTAGGGCCTAGAACACTTTAGTAGGATCTCCAATGTCATCACTTTCTAAGATATCTTTGATGTCTCTCTCATCAACGTAAGCAAAGCCCGTTATTCCTTCTCTCGATTCCTCGCCTGATTAACGTTTTGACATTAATTTTGACAAGACAATCAATATTTACCGGCTCGCCTACGCTCCGCTCCAAATATTGCATCTTTTGATGAGAATCCGTATATAAATATTGGAACATTTATCCAGCAGTAGGATGGCAGAATCGGTATCTCGAAAGAAAACGGATAGCCGATACAGCCCATTGATAAATCATGATATTCTGCTCTGTGGCTGAGAGGGAGAATCCGTAATCCTGGGTCAGGAGTTCCTGTGGATCTATCAAGTGCTAGCATCGTGAGCGAGGGTATAGTAGCAGATATGTCTGGGAGAAGGAGTGAAGCTGTTTCCAGCCTCCCAGGCGGCCGAAAATAGCCTGCTCAGCACTGCTCGGAGTACCGAGGCACCTCCGCTTATCCCAACGGCGTAATGTTCTATAATCCAGGGTCTGCCGATGCGCCCATATTAGCCATTTGTTCAAGTGCAGCCCGCGCTGAAACTGAGAGAGATGGATGCAGATATTCTGATTTTGCTGCGTACAGACGGTTAGCCTTGCCTGTCGGCTGTCCAGCGCCCTCGTATTCGCTTGTTGTTGCTTGGGCTTTTGTGATGCCAAGGGTGAGTTTGGCGCCAGTCGGATTATGGGCATCCTGGGGCCCATGGGCATGTCAATGTCTAACCCTAGGCTCCCCTTGAAGAATAGAACCTTGCTATCGCTAATCCGGCGAGTCTGACTTTGGCAGAATTATTTAATATTGGGCATACCGCCTTTAACTTGCTGGATGAAGCTGTAGTTTTGACATCATGCGGCTACCGACCCACTACACTCTCACTTTCAGCCGCTTCTATATCCACTTCTACATCCATATCCATATCCACTCCATCCACTTCTACATATATAATGTCGGATAGGGGATACCTTAAGCCTTTTAAGGGGAAGATGATCACTGTCCTCGCTAGAGGAGACTAGGTTCTTAATAGGTACCTTTTAGGGAGTTCTTTCTAAAGGAGGAAGAAGGAGCTTAGGCCTAAGTCTAGGCCTTATTACGCTTAAGCTAAGTTTGCCTACTACCATAAAGGCGATAAAAGTAAGCGGGGTTTCTTTTAAATATATCGCTAAGTTCCCCTTAATAGTACTAAGAGACGGAGACTAGCAGAGAGGAGGAAGTAGGCTATTAAAGCGCTAGAAGAGTATTTAGAGCTAAAGGCGCTATTACGGCATGACTATTGAATATAAGGTTATTTGGAGACCTCTTGAAACGCCACCGAATCACCACCGGATCGTATATACTCTAGCTCTTAACGCTTGCTTATTAAGTTTCTTAATAGTAGCCCCTCTTAGTGACCACCAAAGGAAACCCTATAGCTCTTAGGGGGTGGCGTATATAAAGAAGAAAGAAAGTGGTATATATAGAAAGAAAGAAAGGAAAGAAAGAAGCGAGAGGTATATAATTATGTAAAGAAATAAAAGAGAGGGTAGAATCCTTAATATATATCATCTTTTCAAGGATTAGTTCAGTTACAATCCTATATCGATTCGTGGCCTTTTCAGTAGCAAACCGGATCATTATCTCTTCCCTTACCTGGTCAACCCCCTCCTTAACACTATCTAGCTACTTTTTATGCTTAAGGGCTAAGGTAAAGCCAATAGGAACTTATTAGAGGTAGAGCCCGCAGTGCTTAGCGCCTGATACTGGAGACTTGCTCTCTTTAGAGTATGTGATGGAACTGCTTTGTTTTGTTCTTCCTATACTATAGCGAAATATTGGCTAGACATTGACATCTGACTCCTATAGGGCTAATTTTCGTCCCGTGTCCCACCTATGGGAATATCTATGGGATTATGGGTACCAATGGGACTAAAATTGGCCTGAATTTGGCCTGATCTAGCCTGAATTTCCACATAATCTACTGATTAATTTCTGTTATTTACACCTGTTCTGGTCTGAATAAGTAATATTACCGATTTTTAGCCTCCCCAGTAGGTAATTATAAGAAATAAATTTATTCATAAGCTTTTAAGGGTCAGTTTTATAGGTCGCATTAATATTTTAAAGTAAATTTAGTGAAAATTAAAAAGTGGTAGAATTATAGTTACGTGTGATGATATATATTATATGCGACCATATCACAACTTTTCTTTAGATTACCTATACTTAAATACTGTTGAGATAAAAAGCTGGAAAGGGAGTAATGATGAAGGTAAAAATAAAAAGGGAGAAAAGTATAAGCAAGGCAAACTTTTAATTCTTATCTAATTATTTCAACTGTGTTCTTGAGGGGATTTTTATATCATTTCCCTCGAGAACAACTTTCTGTGCGGAACGCATACAAACTAATTTCAAACTAAGTTGCACAGCAGCTTACATTTAGGACATATAAACAAAATACAGAGCAAACGCTGGAGTCTCGGCAGCTTGCCAGAGTCTTGGCTGCATGCCGGAACTTGAGACACTGCCTGCTCAGGCCTCCCCAGGAGAAAAGAATGACCGACCGAAAGGTGCTGCCTTACGGAAAAAGCCACCAAATGCGCTTTTCTTCAACAAATACTACTTGAATGCTACTTAAATATCACCTTTTTATCTTATATTTATAGACTAGTAGATTAACTTATTTAATATTTCACTTATTAAACTGAAATCCCTATTATTTTATCTAATTTAATCATATTTAAAATTATTAGTTAGTTAGTACGGCGGGAATTACGTTAGCATTTAGCTGAGGTCCTCCTCTCCGGGGAAGGACAATCAATTACTCCGTTCCATTCTCTCAACTGCTGCCTGAGAACCTTGCCAGACGAATCGACTAATTAGTTCAGTGAACTAAATCACTTCCACTTCCCGCAATTTTCTTCCCAGTGACTCAGTGCTGTTCAGCCAAGAGTTCAATTTTCACGGGTAAACTCGAGCCACAGCTTCTCGCTGAAGGCGAAGCCCAGAACCACCGGCTGGCAACCAGCAGCATGTTATTTCTCAAATGTACTTTACTTTTTCAGTCCATTTCGTTTCAGGGCCACAGCGTGCGCAGCGCGCCTCCCCAGTTTTATTACTGGACCCTCATTATAAAGGGAGTAGTTTATTAGGGTTGCCTCACGTGATGATCACACGAGCTTACTGAGGGGTTTCTTCCCTCCTGCAACTGACTCCTATGAGGCAGTTGCTCCCTCTGCAGTTGCCTCGTCATCCCTCACGTAGTGAAATCTCGATTTGTCCCTCCAATCTTCGCTCTGTATATAGAAACCACTGCAATATACAGACATTGCCTCCCTACAAGGTAGCGCGGACGGGCCCCGCCTGCCGCTACGGTCTAATGCGTTCACGTATGACCGTGGCGACGGTTGGCCCATTACGGCCAAACTATAGACTCCTTATCCCTCTTGACTGCGTGAGGTCACCAATAGATGATAATTTATGAAAGGGGCCGGTTACAGAGCAAGCTAGATAGGTCGAATCGGCGACGATTCCGTAACGGCGAACCTTTCTCGGGAGCATGCACTGAACTCGGGTACATGTACCCTGACCAGCACAGACCTGTAATTTTTGACTCACCGGACATAAAAAGCTAGATAGGTCGAATCGGCGACGATTCCGTAACGGCTAAAGTTTCTCGGATGCATGCACTGAACTCGGGTACATGTACCCCGACTAGCAAAGAGCTGAAATTTTTCTCACCGGACCTAAAAAAAAGCAACTTAGTAAATTTGAAATCATCCTGTTGATTGGTTAACAACCCCCGTAATTATCTATGTACTAGGAATTCTCTAACATATGACATCCTGCAGTGATTTGAAAGGAACCCGTAAACTCAACCGACAAAGATTGAACAACTTTCCTGTAAGCTAGGGGAACTGATCGCATACATAATATCTCTCTTTCAATTTTCCGGCCAAGACAAGAGTGGATCAGGAGTCTTCCATGTTGAACCAAGGCTATCACTCGGAGTCAGTTATCATATTATTTGACGATAAGCAAAAAACTTACATTTTCCAGGAGTTTTAGCAATCATTTAGCTTGGCAACGCAGAGAGGATAAAGAAGTATCACTTTCTTAGAGAAAGCAAAAATATGGATTTAGACAGGACCCAAAGCTCTTTCAAGACAGAAAACAAATGAAACCGAAAGTAATTCTGGCTTAGGAAGGTCCCGGGGGTCAGTTGACCCCCCAAAAACCCCCTCCTTCCAGCCGAAGAGAAGATCCACATTGCATTGGATAGCAAACACGGGATCAGTCGAAGATTTTGAGCAGGACCGCTGTTGACGTAAAGAGGCCTGCTGATCTCCGTCTTAGAGATCAGGCATCCAGGCTTCCGCCTTGGAGCTCTGGCTCCCATCAACACAAGGTTGTCTAAGTTCCAGCATCGCAGGAACTTCACTTTCACATCCCAAGACCTGCATCCCGGATGATTTCAAATCCTCTAAGTGTCTCATCCCAACGTACTCTTGATGGATGCCCGTTTGCATAGAACTCGTCTTCAAGATTTTACTTTATTCCATCTTCAACCGGAGCCTGCCCTAGACACAATCCCCTCCCTTTGGGCAATATCTTGTGCTTGTGAATCTTCAACTTTGTAGAGGACTTATACTCAGTGCTTTCCCCTCCTCCAAGAGTTTGAAATAGCACTTTACCTATCTAAGAAAACTTGTATGTAAATCTGATGACTGATTAGAGAATAACGTTCAACGCGAAAAGATTCAAGCATCGAATTATCTGCCGTAATGGCTGTTTTCCAGCAGTGGTTCAGGGGCTACGCTATATCTTTGCCTTGCCGACCCAAAGGGGCGCTAAAGAATCCTCCAATGGGCTGTGCTTAGACTTGTTCCTCTTTTTTGTTGTCTCGAAAACGCGAGGCAAGCCTGTTTCCCCAAACGAAGCGCCATCTCGTATCATAGCAGCAAGACCTTTTCCGGAAAGAAGAATTTTGGGCATGCCATAACCCGTGAATCCTGCGATAACAAACTGGCCAGGTTTACCCGGCACTTCTCCAACGTGGGGCATGAAATCAAAACTGTAGCCCAAGACTGTAATACCAATGAATGCCAGCATTAGTAAATAAAACAACCACACAATAAGCAAGACCAACTCACTTCCAGTCCAGATCAGCTTGGTCGCCATTTCACTATTCTCCCAACCTCGGAAGCGGTGTTGCATATAGTTGGAAAAGTATGATGTTGCTTCATCCACCAATTCGTCGTCTCGGGTGTTATCGAACCATCGATGTTTATTGTGCCAGAACGTCTGTCTTGCTCCACCGACAATAATACTGCCATCTGAACGGGGAACCAGATAGTCGTTATTGACTTCGTCGATCCGGATACCGTATGTGTTGACCAGATGAGGAGTGCTTTTGCCCTTTGGACTTTCAATGTGGCAGCAGACACCACGAACCGGAGTAATAGCCCTAGCGTACTCTGGCAAAAGATGGGAAGTGTACGCGTTGGTGGCGTATACCACTTTTGCAGTGTTGATGGTTCCACGAGCAGTATTGATCGACCACATGCCATCCTTCTTACTCGAAGATGATACCGATGACACGGGAGTGTGGGCTTGGATGTTTAATCCATTGCTGATCAGTTTTTCGAGCAGTTGGTGAACCATCTTGGAAGGCCATAGATGAGCTGCTGTATAAGATATGCAGCACTGGGCATCTTTGACTCCAGAGACCTATAAGTATGGAGTTATGTCAAGTAAATCAATTCTGTCGCAATAAAAATGGTGAAAATGTTAGGTTGTTTGACTTACCCTTTCGGCATCTCTCCTTGAAGTGAAGGCAACATCGGTTAAATCAACGGCCCCAGCCTTGACAAGCTTTTTATGTGTTTCCTCAACTTCCTTCGCATGTGCAGCATCAAGATACACGTCAATGGCTCGGGTAAGATGGAAATCACAATCCAAATCCTCTTTCTCAACAAGCTCTTTGATAGCATGGACATGCCTCGCCTCGAAGTCAGCCAGCTGGGCAGCTGTCTCCATGCTGAAGAGCTTCGCAAACTTAGGTATGTCGGAGTATGTATCGGGCTTCACGTGGCCCCCGTTACGGCCAGTTGCTCCGGAGCATATTTTTCTGGCCTCAACCAACACAATGGAAGGAGGATTCGGATTATCTTTGAGAATGAAGTACGCAGTAGCCACACCGGATAAACCAGATCCGATGATCACAATGTCGGCCGTCGACGGTAACTCAGGGGTGCTTCGATAGTCGTCGAGTCTTTTAGAGTCTGCATTCCAGAATGAGGAAACAGGGTCAGGGACTGGCATACGCCCGGCTTGGTGAGTGGCCATTGTATGAAATATCACTAAGTTTGCAAAATAAAAGGATGAAGTGATGAATCAAAATTTCTCGGGCTGCTGATTTCATTATATAGCGAAAAGGGAAGTGAGTATCTTAAAACACCGAACGAAGTATTACCGGAAGATGGAGCTTTCTCTCCGAGGTTGACCTGTACGGAGCAGAATATTAAATTCAATGTGGCCCACTCGGTAGGGCGTCCGAGTCCAGGGTCCGAAATATTTCCATCTCCCATCCCTTACTATCCCTAGTTTTACCGGGTGATGAGACCCGACCCGACTGCAAAATGCACTCTACTATCGAGTGAAAACTTGTACCAGTCGCATCGGAGCTCCAACCGGTTATTTATTTACCTGCGGGATTGAGAGACAAAGATGTTGACTCACAACTGCAATATATAAATAAGTCCAGTTACCCCCTCTACATTGCTTGCTCTGGGCAATCGAAGCACAATTAGCTACCTCATCTCAACAGTTTATCAGCCCTAAAAGGAGTCCTATCTTAACTTCAAACTGAAAATGCCCCGCCTCTCGGATTATCGTCTTCTATCATTTGATGTCTATGGTACCCTCATTGACAGGGAAACCGGCACGCTGAATGGGATGAAGCCTTTAATGGAGGCCAGTGGAATTCACCCAACTCGGAGCCAAATCCTTGACGCCTACTATAAATGCGAACGAAATCAACAGAGCAAGGCCCCGGAAATGAGATACGCCGACCTGGTCGCTACTATTTACCCGCAAATGGCAGCTCTTCTGGGGCTTCCCGACCCAACCCCGGAACAAAGCGCTGCGTTCGGTAACTCTGTGCGAAACTGGCCTGTTTTCCCGGACACCGTCGAGGCTCTCCAGCGCCTCAAGAAGCATTATAAGCTTGTTTGTCTATCCAACGTCGACGTGGAATCTTTCAGGGGATCAAACTCGGGCTCATTGGAAAACTTTGAATTCGACCTCGTGATCACTGCAGAGGAAGTTGGAAGTTATAAACCGAACCCTCGCAACTTTGAATACATGCTACGCGAGGTGAAGGAAAGTTTTGGCGTTTCCAAGGACCAAGTGATCCAGACGGCCCAGAGCCAGTTTCACGATCATCATGCGGCGGCGAAAATGGGGATTTGCTCAAGCTGGATTGTCAGGCCTGGCTCGATCATGGGTAACTTGGACGAGCAAGTGTATGACTGGAAATTCGATACTTTGGGCGAAATGGCAGACGCTGTGGACAAGGAACTTGGGGTTCAACGCGACATCTAGGCCGGTAAATCTAAGCCAGGACTGTCGCCAGTCGTGCCGATTTATTTCTGTAAGGTATTCTATCTTACAATATTCCGATAGCTAGCACAAGAACTAGCCCTTTGACCATTTGGTCCGCGATTGTCTTTTTGCTCGTACCACACTGATTCCCACTGAAAGTTGCTTGCTCAACAAAGTCTTCTTGGGAGATGAGGCTGCTGAATTTAGAGAGGATGACGAAGAAATAATTGATGCCTTCGTCTTCACCGATTCGTGGTTTGCACGTTGTGTGAGACGGTGAATGCGGAAGAGTTTGGGTGTTCATCAAAAAGCTGCTGGGCAAGTGGGTGACGGCGCTTTTGATTGGCGTCACCCTGCACACCCTGGGTGGGGGTGAGATACGGAAACGCCTTGGGCACCGGATCGTGTCCTCCGACCCCTAAAGGCAGAGCCTCTGCCATTGGGTCAGCTCAGGATTCGTGCTGTGTGATCAAGCAGGCAGCTCCTCAGTCGCTCTATCATCAGAGAGGTTGATCTATGAGCCATTCGGTATCTTCAGGTCGAGGGCCACTCAACCATTCCTGGGCTAGTGAAATATCGTAATTTAATCCCGGGATGGCGGCAAATTCCCCCAGCTCATTGGGAAAAGACGAGAAAAATCCATCAAAAGAAGGAACAGCGTTGGGAGAATGCTGCTCAAACGGCACGTCCAAATTTGACGAGACGAGATCGCTACCATCCAGCGGATCACCTCGCCAAAGCTTCGCCCATTCTTTGAATTGATCATAGCCTGTTGTATCCTCTGTCATACCTCTCTGCTCTGCCACGGTGTGACTATGCAGTCGTTGCCTTGCCCGTTCAAGTGCTTCGATGACCGCCACTTCAGACCGCGCGGACTCCAGCCCGGCGCAAGTCTGGCGGATAAGCCCCATACCTTGATTCAATGCACTGGATATCCTGCTTGCTGGTTCGTTGATGCTGTGGGCAATAAGCGCCAATAAAGCAACGCGGCACCCACTGAATTCGGTGTATGAGACACGCGCGAGGCCGACAGAGTCTTGTAGGAGCTGACACAGCTCGATCACTCTAAGTGCCGCATGAAGTGAGTCGCGGCGGAGAGTGTTCACAATATCTGGGAGTTCATAAATGGTTGAACCCGAGTCCGGATTGGGTGACCCAGACGATGCTTGAGATATGATGAAAGGACGGCCCATATAGATCAAAGTTGTTGTGTAATAGATTTCAAGGTGCACATTGCAACGAAAGAATGGTCCGTCAGGAGCGAGGTCTCGACAGTGGGTCTGAGTGGGAAGACTGTCCCACCATGAGCTTAGTCGATCGCGGGTGGCGGCAAGTTGCCGAAGGTATTTCTTTTTTTTGGCCCTCTGACAACGCCTCAGAGATCTCATCGCCTCCGAAGCTTTTGCCAAATGATTCGTCAAGATAATTGCAGCGGTGAAGTTGGGTAAATTGGTAAATTGGTCAACCGGTCGTAGAGCCGGCAGGTCGAGTGGCATGGGAGCATCGATTTCGGCAAGAGAGACAGTTACAGGGCGGCCATGTAGAATACCGATGCGACTGTCCGACGAAGTTAGAACGTTTTGGATTTAATATTTGGATATTCTGGGCTAGCTGAAGTATTCGTACCTTTCCAGCGAATATGCAGACCACCAAAGGCGATTTCGCACCTCAATAATCTCTGGGGCAACGTTACCGTCAACTAGCTTGCGGTGCATGCCATTTTGGATTGCCATCTTAATTGCCAGGCCGTAGTATATGTACGCCAAACCTGCTGTGTCGATCGGCAAAGTATACACACCCAGAAGTAAGAATGCCTGGACAGTCTCCACACTTGCAACAGTAATAAGATCCGGAATGAGTCGACATGAAAACCGATAGAGTTCCAACCCGATTACATCATCGGGAGTATTTTCAGTAGCAGAGGCACTACTACCAGGTGTCGATTTGGTCTGCATATGGGCAAACTGTGTACCAATTGCGAAAGTCATGAGAAGAGTGCATATCCAACCAGCGTCATTGATCGACAGCTGGTGCTCAGTGGCATAGTAGAAATCCAGTTTCCCGCGAAAGGTTGCTTCGTGGAAATAAAAATAATTCGTCTGACTGAATTTCAGAAACGCACTTGTCAAGAATTCCGCGATATGTTTTGGGGGAAAATATGACTTTGCAAGGGCGACGCAAGAGCCAGGTGATTGCAGAGCAGTGGCCCGAAAGAAACCGTCGGTGTGGTCAAGGCTCTGAATTTCCTTCGTTAGCAGCGTACATCACAAATTCGACCGATGCCCTTGCAAGCTGGTAACAGAGTTCACTCGACGAACCTTGGTTTGCCCTGTCCTGTCCCCAAGACTTCGCAGTCGCCGTTCGAGCATTCTGGAGAAGTTCCAATGCGACAACTCCCCTGAATAATCTTTGCAGTCACGTTAACTTGGTAAAAACCAAAATCAAGATAGCGAACGTACGCATTGTGCTAGTTGAAAGAGGATCCATAGAGTAGCCATTGGTGGGGGTGGCATCGTGTGATTTGATTGAATCACTATCCGACCGTTCCTGATCTTGACCCTGATTTAGTGAGTCTGCAATTTCCTGGAGGGCACTAGTCTCGAAAGAGATATCACCCAAAAAGTGAGTGATAATTCGCTTCATTTGAAGTTCGTTGGCGTGCCGTTCTAAAGACGCCCCGTCACTGCTACAAAAATGAGTTGTTGGTTCCAGCAATATTCTTGAGAAAAGCTCACCCTGATGGGCCATTCCTGGCTCCTGCTGATAGTCGGTGGCCGGCACTCTCAAAACGACATGTCCTTTGATGCTGTTCGCAGCGAGTACAAGGATTGCCGCCTCCGCCTTTCAAGTGAAATGAGTCAGCCGGTATTAAAAAATGGCAACTATCCCAAGTTATGGCAAGGAAATGGGTCTTGAAGTACATTTCTCCTTATGCTGGCGACAAGGCAAGCATCTGAATCGCAGACAGTTAGCACTCGTAGAACTTTGATGTCCCTACCAGCATATGGCGTTACTTACGCTTGTGCAGCCCTCTTTCGCAGCGACTCCGGTACACGGGGCCGCCTTTGTCTACCCTTATGTATCCTGGTGCTTGGCTCGGTCATTGTCACACAGGGCAAGAATCTCTATGTTCCAGGCGCGTCAAAGATTAAGATTGCGGAGAACAACGGCTGGCTTTGTGGGTTGCATCGTCAAATGACGTAAGCGATTTCTTGATAAGAGATAGACGATAACCGATGGGCTATAGCAGATAACAGATAACGCCTAGCGACGAAAGAAATGTACAGCTTGATGGACCAAAACGAGCTTCCATTAGTGAAATTACAGCCTTGGAGAGGGACCGCCCAAGGCTGTAATTTAATTTGGATTTGTTTGCATCTGATAGTATGCTGGCATGGGTGGGAACTCATGCCGGCCAGATTTTGCCCACCACGTATGCAAGATCATCATATCTCTACTTTGTCAACTCACTGACCTAGAAAAATGTAGAAAGATAAACCAATAGTATCCCAATGTTATCTACCGCGTCTCAGATATAAAAATTCAAATATTATGTGTGAGAGAGCTTTGAGCCCAGGCGGGTACGCGTACCCGGACCGGAAGTCTAAAAAAGGTGGTAATGTCTCGCTGTTATTGCGAAACAATAGCCTGAAAGCTAGCGACATCACCTGACTTTAGAAAAACCGCAACAGATATTCCTGGTTGGACCTTAATAGCTCATTTTCAGTCACCATGGAGCACGTGTTCCGTGAAGCAAGGTTTCCGTCATTGCGGCCGTTGGGTTATGATGTCTACGTCCTCTGAATCTTACAATTGCTGATAGTCATTAGGGCATGCGGAAAAATATTCGACGACACGGAGTCACTTGGGGATCTATCTCAACGTGGGTCTGACAGCCCGCTACAAGCGGCTAAGCGGAGTACCCGTGAGACCGGCACTCTTTCACGCTCTCTCGGTGCTCATCTCGAAGCATCCTATACTTTCGGCTATTCCACTTGCCATTGAAACAACAGATCCGTATTTTGTCCGACTTCCCAAGATTGCACTGAGTGAGGTCGTGACTTTCGTGGAAGAAGATGCGAATCCTTTGAGCCCTGATTGGCAAGAGATCCTCGATAAAGTCCTTGAGGAGCAACACAATTGCCCCTTCGAGGTTCAGTCCAACAGAATGCTTCCATTCTGGAGAATTTGCGTTCTAGAGAGCAATAATGGCCCCAAAAGCTTTACGCTTGTGTTCATATTTCACCATTCACTCATGGACACCAAAAGTGCTCTTTCGTTCCATGATGAAATGGAAGGATACATGGCGCAATATTCCGGTGTTGAGCCAAGCGACACGGTTTATAGCTTTCCCAGCGCCCTTGTTCCCCCACTAGAAGGGTTATATACTCTCCCTGTATCGCAAGAATTCTTACGATCTCAAGAGAAGTATAGCGAGCCATCACCCGGTAGCTGGACGGCTGCCCCCCAGTTCACGCCCGTGAAGACTCGCTTTTCTTCTTTATGGCTGTCTGATGTTGACACAAAAATGCTCATGACACTGAGTAAGAAGGAGCAGACTACCGTCACGACGGCGCTTCAAGCCCTCATTGCTACCTGCATTTTCTCTGTTCTTCCGTCAACATATCGTACGCTCCAGGCCGACTGTGCAGTATCACTACGAAAGTTCCTCCCGAAGACAATCGCTGCTACCACTTTGGGCTGCTATGTCGGATCGTCATCCACCACGTACCGCAGGATGCCATCTTTTGATTGGGATGAAGCCCGCCGCACCAAGATTGCCATCGAACATGCCATGGCACAGAAAGGGGCTGACATGCCAGTTGGATACTTGGCATTTATTCAAAACCAGCATCACTGGATGTTGCAAAAGCTGGGCCAAAAGAGAATGAGTGCCTTTGAGTTATCCAACGTCGGGGCAAGTTCTACTTGACGAGGAGGTCCGAACTTCGAGATTGAGAGTATGTTGTTCAGCCAAAGCTCTAGTGCTTGCAGCGCCGCGGTCAAGGTCAGTGCTGTAACAGGGCGGGATGGAAGGCTGACATTGGGATTTACCTGGCAAGAAGGGGTTATCGAAGCCGACATGATTGAACGGGTCAAAAGGGCTCTCAAGGGAGAGGTAGAAAGATTAGCAGTGTTGAGGTAGATTTACTGGGTAGAATTACCGAATGGCTACTGAGAATATCGTTTTATTCTTGAACTCCGATTGAGTAGACTTTTACCAATATCTTTTGACAAGACGTGCTATGTCTATGAATGAAAAGTAATGACTCACATGGAGAGCCCGACTTGTGGGATTGTGGTAGTATACACAAAACAGATAATGCAGGAAAGGGTTCGGGGCTGATTCCTTTGAAGTTTCTAGTGACAATAAGAGTACTGTCATCGTGGTTTGATAGCCCTACATCCAATGGATGTCTTTATCTCGGGTCTCAGTACCCGGGCGGGTGCGGTTAATAGGCAACGCCCATCTTCGATCTTCAGTCTGTTCATTTATCGTGCCATTGTCAATCACCATCAGCTATTCGCAATGGCTCGACTTTCTGACTACCGTGCGCTGTCCTTTGATGTCTACGGCACCCTTGTGGACTGGGAGGGAGGCATTCTGGCTGCTGTTCAGCCCACTCTGGACAAGAATAATGCCCAATTCTCGCGCAAACACCTCCTTACCATCTATCACGAGCTGGAGCGAGAGCAGCAGACCAAGACACCCGAGATGCCCTACCACCAGTTATTGACCACTGTGCTCCCGCAGTTCGCCAATCGCCTGGGCCTGGCGGCCCCGTCTCAGGAAGAATGCAACCAGTTCGGGGAGTCAGTCGGCAGCTGGCCCGCCTTCCCGGACACTGTTGATGCTCTCAAGCGCCTCTCGAAGCACTACAAGCTGGTCGTTCTATCGAATGTTGATCGTGCATCTTTCGCCAAGACCAACGCAAGCAGCCTAGAGGGCTTCCCTTTCGATTTGATCATCACTGCTCAAGATGTGGGCTCCTACAAGCCTGATCTCCGCAACTTCGAATACATGCTCAAATCGGTGAAATCGACCTTCGATATTGAGCCTTCGCAGGTCCTCCAAACCGCCCAGAGCCAGTTCCATGACCATCACCCTGCCAGCAAGATTGGAATCAAGTCCGCCTGGATTGAGCGACCCGGCGCCACTATGGGAAATCTGTCGGATAATATTTATGATTGGCGGTTTGACACTATGGGCGATATGGCCAAAGCATTTGAGGGCGGACAGTAGATGTTGATGCATGAATTAATATCTCTCTAGCTACGTGGCGTTCCAAAACGGCCCTTCTTCCTGTATTCCTTTACGTGTAAATGATTGATTTCTCAAAGTTGAATTTCGCATTGACTGTTCTTTCAAGCTCGTCCCGACGAGTCTCCATATATAGGTGCTGCTTTTCCAGGTTATCTTCACCAATTTGCTCATAAGATTCTTATTCATCGACTAGAGAGCTTGATCTTGTAGATCGAAGGAAGATCTACCTACACTCTGTTATATTTGGTGTCACTAAACAGTTTAGAGTGTGGTGGCTTTGGTGCCTCATTCCATATGCTTCCAAATCTCCAGAGATAGTCTTTCCATACCTAAAGGTTTCTTCAACCCACCAATACATTGCTTTCACTACTGCACTGTATTGTTTTATCTAATCGTTCATTCCAGATAGCCTTCAGCGTTCTACCGAGGAGGTTGTGAGCCCGAAAGCTCCTCGTAAACTCCTGCGCGGGAACTGTTGATTTGCTAAACCAATAAGTTATACCAGACCAAATGCACGTGAACAGATCTTCTAATTCGATAACGTATTTTACTCGCCGACAATTACATACGACGATTTATATCAGCAAGGTGTCTTGCCCGGTATCACCACCCAGGGCCCCGGGTACATGCACCCGAGCTATAGGACATCGTCACTCGAGCCTCGCGGTGCATACACCCGAGGGCATCGCATTATCGACCGTGGGACAAAAGCGAGCGGGTATTACCAGACCCTGGGGAGCCTTTACCCAGCTCGAAATGTTCACCTAGTGTCCCCACCTTACGCTAGTGTTTCCCACCAAATGTACGTGAACGATAGGCGAGTATATCGCCGTCATTGCTCTATATCTAAACCCGGCCCGAGTCCACCGGTATCGCCAAAGAAGCCGGCGGGTAGGAACAGACCGAATAAATATGGTGCATTGTAAATAATAAATACAATCTAAACATATGTGCTCTTCTATCGCAATTAAGGCAACACGCACATTCCTTGATACTCCATGCGTCTCATCGGCTTTGGCTTTCTACGACTTTCGCTTCGCCAAACAAGAATACGAGCGTTCACCATGACTCATACCGTCCCACAAGTAAGTCTAGGGCTGCGTGTTCTATTAGTTTGAACTGAGGTTCCGAGGTTGACGTGTGGCTTTAGTTAAAAGACAAGTCTTTGTTCATTGGAAAATGCCAGATCAACGGTGAATGGGTTGGGGCACAATCGGGCAAAACATTTGAGGTCACTGGTAATGAAATTCCCAAGTCTCTGTCGCTACGCTCCTGACGACGGATGAATAGATCCGGCCACCAATAAAGTCATCGGAACATGCCCAGAATTCAGCGCAAAAGACACCGAGAGAGCCATCAAGGCAGCTTCAGATGCATTCCCAGTCTTTCGCAAGACCCTAGTACGCGAAAGGTCTCGACTGCTGAGGCGTTGGAATGACCTCATCCTGCAAAACATGGACGACTTGGCGACCCTAATAACCTGGGAGAATGGAAAACCATTTGCCGAGGCGCAAGGCGAGGTCAAATATGCAGCAGCCTTCATTGAATGGTTCAGTGAGGAAGCTCCCCGGTTGTACGCCGATACGATTCCTGTATCCATTCCCGGGAACCGAGTTCTGACTGTCAAAGAACCCGTGGGTGTCTGCGGCTTGATCACTCCATGGAACTTCCCTGCCGCTATGATCACCCGTAAGATTGGCCCGGCATTGGCGGCTGGCTGTACAATTGTCGCGAAAAGTCCTGGGGAGACTCCATTTACTGCCAATGCTCTCGCAGAACTAGCCCTTCGAGCGGGTATTCCTAAAGGTGCGGTAAATATCGTGACTGCTCTTGAAAATACCGCTGAGGTCGGCCAAACTCTTACCACTCATTCGGGTATCAAGAAGGTCTCGTTTACGGGCTCGACTCGTGTGGGTAAGCTCCTTATGGGACAAGCCTCTTCTAGCGTCAAAAGAGTTTCTTGGGAGCTTGGCGGTAATGCTCCATTCATCGTCTTTGATGACGTAGAGGATATTGATGCTGCGGTAACTGGTGCTCTTGCGTCGAAGTTTCGAGGTACTGGACAGACCTGCGTCTGCGCCAATCGAATCTATATTCACCGATCACACTACGGAGCTTTCGCGGAGCGACTTGTCAAGCGCATTAGGGACTTCAAGGTCGGACCTGGATTCGCCGAAGGTGTCACCCATGGGCCTCTTATCCACCCCGCAGCTGCACAAAAAGTTGCTGACCACGTTGCGGACGCCAAATCCAAAGGTGCTCGTGTTCTTCTGGGAGGAAACCCTATTCAGGAGCTAGGACCAACATTCTTTCAGCCTACGGTCTTGGCTGACATGACTCACGATATGCGCATTGCCTCTGAAGAAACCTTCGGACCCGTGGCAGCCCTGTTCCCCTTCGACACTGAGGACGAGGTGATCCGGCTAGCCAATCGCTGCGAAGTTGGCCTGGCGGCGTATATCTTCAGTGATAACATCAGAAGAGTCTTCCGTGTAGCGGAAGCTCTCGAGGTCGGTATGGTCGGTGCCAACACCGGCTCTGTCAGTGACGTTGCTGCCCCGTAAGCATCCCCCCCCCCCCCCCCAAACCCACCAAAACAACCCAATACGCATTCTTGGATTGCTGCTTAACATGACCATTTATCTTGCAGATTTGGTGGAGTGAAAGAGAGCGGATTTGGCCGCGAGGGAAGCAAGTATGGAATCGAGGAATTTGTGAATGTCAAGAGTATCACCCTGGGTGGAATCTTCTAAGTTAACTAGATGTGGCTTCTAACATGGAGTGTATGGAGGATCGGTTGAAGCGGTTCAACGGCCGGGTTAGACCTATATTCTGTTGAAAAATTCAAGGCGAATTCACATGAAAACAAGCCTTCTGGCACACAAAGCATTCCGTATTTCCTGCGCACGGACTATAATGCTTTGTCGGCTAAATTGTAGCGGAAATTCCTCGCAAGGAGTTGACACCTTCTGCTCTATGATCTTTCGGCAGGTAGAAGCTTTTAGCTGCTTCTGTTTGCCACGTGGTAAAAAATAGTAAGTAATCTGCTTGATTATAACTGACGAGAGTAAAGAACAACTGTTGGCATTGCTATAGAAACTGGTACCAGCACTGCTACCTGTTCATGTTCTGTGCGTGCAATGAAGACCTGAAACATTAATCACCGCGGAGAATTCTCAGCAGTAACTATCCAAAGTCAATATAAGGGATAATATCTAGGTATTGAGGTTTGACGAATTTCAATTTCAATATCAATTCATACATATTGGCAAAAAAAAACCCCCCCACACTATACCAGACTGCGACGCTCAATCTCCTCGCAAATTGCATTCACAACATCCTGTGTATTCGCATGCCCCCAAGATCCGCCGTCAAGATACCTGCTCGACAGACGGTCTTCACGCATTCCATTAGATGGTCAGCTGCCGCCGCCTCACCTAGCCATGTCAGCATCTCAGCGGCTGACCAGATAGCTCCAACGGGGTTGGCCACTCCCTTCCCGGTGATATCAAACGCGCTACCGTGGACCGGCTCGAACGTGGAGGGATTCTTTCGGGTCGGATCCAAGTTACTGGATGCAGCAATGCCAATTGATCCCGCAAGAGGAGCGACCAGGTCAGACAGAATATCCATATGGAGATTTGTGCCCACAATAGTGTCAGTAGTATGGGGCTTGTTGACCATGCGGATGGTCATGGCATCCACCAAAGTCTTGATCAGGGAAGTCCCGGGCCACTTCTGCTGCCACCTCATCCCAAAGAACAAGTCCGTTGCGCAGGGAGTTGCTTTTACTAACGACCGTCAAGTGCTCTCCCGGCCGGGATTGCGCAGTCTCGAATGCAAATCGAAGAATGCGATCCACTCCCACACGTGTAAATATGGCCACTTCAGTCGCTACTTCCCAAGGCTGACCAACATGAGAGCGGCCGCCATGCCCCGAATATTCGCCTTCGGAATTCTCGCACAAGGGCCCAGTCGATCCCTTCGGGGGGGGTGCATTCGCGAGAGGGCTTTTAGCTCCGGGTAACGTTCGCACTGGACGGACATTGGCGAACAGCTTCAAAGAACTCCGAATGGCAAGAAGAAGACCCCAAAGTGAAATATGATCCGGAACATCTGTGGATTCGTTAACCAGCTGACCATGTTGCAGAAGGCATATACTGATTCACTTACCGGGTGCGCCCACAGATCCAAATAGGCTGGCGTCGAACTTCCGGTAAGTTTCCAGATAATCCTCAGATACATAGGAGTCAGTCTTCTTCCAGTAATCAGATCCCCATGGAAAATGGGTGAATTCAATCGAGAACGTCTTCAACGCCGAGGAAAGCTTCGTAACTACCTCGATGGCAGCTGAGATGACCTCAGGGCGAATCCCGTCTCCAGAAATAGATCCAATACGATAGGATGGCACTGTCATTTGTGCTGATGGGTTATATTCTTGGATCATTTTGAGAAAAATAACACGCGATCTCTCTACTCTTTAAGGACCGGATGGAGGGCCCGAAAGTGTTCGGTCTGTTCTGTATAATACGGGTAAATTGAAGTTCACGGGTATATTTATTGAAGTTGCCGGCGTGTAGTTAGTTCATCGCCACCAGGGCTAAATTGTTATCCTATTTGCCACTGGCAAGATACACCGAGGTTTTAAGGTTACCCGGCTCCAGTAGGATAGGCCGGGGGCGGCCGGGTACGCGTACCCGTGTCGTGTTGGGGAAACTCCCAATGTCGCCGAGCCTTTACTAAAAAGCGAGAAACATTGAAAGTACCAATCGCCAGTACCTGAAGAGGTATTGAATTCCGTTCTTTTTAATCTCTTCAACTTTCTTACATTCTCAAAGGAACTACTAATTGTATGGAAAGCGTAACAGAGTGCGATTGGTATTTTTATTTATACACGCTGCCGCGTGTAGATTTTAACCTCTACTATATCGTCCAACATTGTCTCGACAACTTTTTGGATCACTCTAGGCCCTTGGATCTTTTTGTTTTTCCTTGCACTATGGAGCACAGTGCGTACAATGTGCACAAAATTGGGGTGGCCACGCCCACTACTTGCGCTTCTCGAATCACTTCTCCTAGGATGTTCTCGTGCTCGATCAAGTTGCCCTGCATATTGTTTTATCAGCAACTATTCATGCAACACATGGTTTAAAATTTTCTTTGCGCACCTTCTCCAAATCGACTTGCATGCTGGGAGAGATCTTTTCATCGATAGGATTGCTGAGAATAGTCTCTTGTATAATGTTTTCGGGAAGTGGGTATCCTTTGGCTTCAGATACTTGTGTCACTTCCTTCATGGCAGGAATCACAAGGCCATCAAAGGCGCCCTCTGTTAAGTGCAGATCCCCTGTGTTCACTCCGGTCAACGCACATATGGGATTTAGGGTCGCGTTGTAGACCAGCTTGCTCCAGCGATCGTGTGCCACGCCAGGCTCGTAAAGACAGGTAGTATGCTCGCCTGCATTGTAAAGTCTGACAAATCGCTCTGCGGCTCGTCTTTGGTCATCAATATGTAGTCGCGCATTGTCGAAGGCGCCAATATGCAAGTTGTCCTTCTGTTTTTGTTCGATCACACCCGGTGTGACCTCGTGGGCATCAACCCGGCTCACTCCAGATAATATAATGTTTTCGGGGAAGCGCGATAGGAACTGTCTCTCAATATTTAATCCATTTTGGATCAAAACAATCACTGTATGACCAGTGGTAGTCCCGGGAGCTATAATTTCCAATAGTGAGGGTCCAGCGTCAGGCACATTTTTAGTGCAGCACACAATGTATTCAAATGGTCTATCGCTTTCAGTGACGTAGGGGACAGTGTTCAAAACTAGAAGAGGTTAAATCTATCAGCAACAGGAGACAACCTCCCTCGTATATAGCATCACTTACTTTCGGTTGGACGCCAATTTTGGATTTTACCGTGCTCGCATGAATTAATTTGGAATCCTCTCTTCACAACCGTGGCATAATTTGAACGTAATACGCAGGAAACTTCGGCTTGCTTCCCGTGCTCAAGATTCAGGGCGGCGATGGTGCCGATTCCACCACTTCCAACCAAAAGAACCCGGGCCTTCGATGACATTGATAAAGACGAATAGATTTAGAGAGCATGTAATATCTCGAGTCATACTACAGAAAAGAAACATCTCAGGTTATGATATTGCGGGAAAAAAAAAGAAAATAAAGTTCCCGGGTACCGTCACCCGGCCTTCTATATGCACACAATCCATTTAAAAAAGTTAGATCGGCAACTTTCGCCCGTCAACAAGCATTTTAATTACCTGGAATTTGTGAATTCCTGTACGGTCTTTGGTTTTATTTCTCTTTCTTTCGTTTCCACTGGGTCTCAGGTTGCCTACCCGGTCCGAGTCGGCTAGCTATGTGCCTGGAGTCCCATATAAGTGCACCGAGTCACCACCTTTGGGGTTTTCCATTCCAGACAACACCGACGGATCTCTGTTGTCTTTTTGTGATCACTTCCCTTCTTTCTTTTTCGTTTTCATCATGTCTTCTGTATCTGAACCATCCGCGCCCTCAATCCGCACAGCGGTCCCTGGACCTGAGACGCACAGAATCAAAGAGGATTTAGATGCGGTCATTGATGCCCGCACTGTGCAAATGGTCATTAATTATGACCAAAGCTTTGGAAACTAGTAAGTCCTCGACCTAATTTGGCCTCCAGGCTCATTTCCTGACAGTCCCCCTAGCATCACCGACGTTGACGGCAACACCTACCTTGACGTATATGCGCAAATCGCCTCTATTCCTGTCGGATACAACAACCCCACTTTGGTAAAGGCCGCACAATCACCAGAGATTGTCTCTGCTCTAGTCAACCGCCCAGCTGTTGGAAATTTCCCTTCCCGCCAATGGCTTGCCCTATTGCGCGATGGTCTGATGCGGGCAGCGCCTCCTGGATGCACACAGGTGTTCCCAGCGCAATCCGGGTCTGAGGCCAATGATCTCGCTTTTAAGGCGGCTTTCATGGCCTATCGTCGGCAGCAACGCGCCGGCAGCCCTTGGACCGAGCATGAGCAGGCAACAGCAATGAAAAACCAGGCTCCTGGCTCACCAGATCTGGCTATTCTCAGCTTCCGTAACTCCTTCCACGGTCGCAGCTTTGGCAGTTTGTCTACCACCCGCTCTAAGCCCATCCACAAGGTAGATATTCCTGCTTTTAAGTGGCCCCAGGCCACTTTCCCCCAACTCAAATATCCCTTGGAAGACTACGTTCACGAGAACGCACGGGAAGAGGAGCGCTGCTTACAAGAGGTTGAGAACATCATTTCTTCCTGGCACTGCCCTGTGGCTGGTATCATCGTTGAGCCCATTCAAAGCGAAGGAGGCGACAACCATGCCTCACCAGACTTTTTCCAGAAGCTTCAGGCTATCACTAAGAAACACGATATCACCCTGATTGTCGATGAGGTCCAGACCGGCTTCGGAGCAACAGGCAGATTCTGGGCGCATGAGCACTGGGAGCTTCCTTCACCCGCGGATATTGTTACATTCTCTAAGAAGGCCCAAACTGCTGGATACTTCTTCAGCGACGATAGCCTTCGCCCCGACAAGGCCTATCGGCAATTCAACACGTGAGAGATCCTGAATTCGGGAATTTTATGATTCTTCTGTTGAATAAGATCAACTGACCACATTAACCAGATGGATGGGAGATGCCGCCCGAATTATCATCTGCAATGCCGTTATTGACGAGATTCTGAGCAAGAAGCTGGTCGAAAAGACGGTAAACTTCACCTTCCTATCCGATGAAGTCAATAGCTAACAAGGTCTCTTTCCTGACAGGCTCATGTTGGTGCAGTCCTCTACGACAGCCTGGCTACTCTGGCAGCCAAGTATCCCAACAGGATGCAGAGACTCCGTGGCAGGGACAAGGGTACATATATTGCCTTTGACACGCCTGACACAAGCAGTCTGCTGAAGAAGATGCGCGAGTTGGGCATCAACATTGGTAGCTGCGGCGTGCAAACCATTCGGCTGCGACCCATGCTGATCTTCGAGGAGTCTCATGTTGCTCCTCTTTTGGCAGCGTTTGAGACTGCTTTTTCACAGTTGTCATAGATCTAGCAAAAGAAGAATAGAACTTTGTTTTTATGCCGATGGTAGAATCCATGGCACCACAGCCTGGGAAGACGAGATTGTAATATGATGGCGATAATACGCTCATTGTTCTTAATTCTATTGATCTGCTTTCACACGTTTTCAGGCGGAATTACGACTTAACTAAAAACCCCTGAGAGGGTGTAAATTTCCGTCCCTGCTTTTCTCTATTCCCATCAGGCATTTATTGGTATGACTGGTTCCTGATAGCCTTACCATAATTGTTCTTATCCAAAATTGGCATATTCATTTTAGCATGATCTTCCCAAAATTCTCATTCGTATGAATTTTTTTTGCGTTGCTATATTAAATATTCGTTTGAATTCAATTGTACAGACTTGATCAAGAGATTTCGTTTGGAAATCTAGCTAAAAATGCATGATCTCATCTAAAAGGCCAGGCAAGGCGTCAATGCTACTACGGCATACCCGACCCTCCTTCATCACGAGCTGAATTTCCTCATCAGAGCGTTCAAAAACGGTGATGTCGTCTAGAGGGTTGTTTTTGATAATGAGTAGGTCCGCAAAGAAACCGGGCTTGATCTGGCCCAATTGAGGCTGACCCATCATCTTAGCTGGGTTGATGGTCGCGCTTTGCAAAATATCCAAAGCCGACAACACTTGTGAACGCAATCCAAATTCCCGGTTCTGATACTTACCCAGTGGACCCAGAAGATCCGAACCATAGCACATAGTAACGTTGCACTCCTTGGCAATCCGTAGCGCATCGAGCCCCATGTTCATTACATCAACGTTCTTTGTGCGCGAGTCTGGAGGCAAAAAATGCGCCACCGCCGGATCACCCATTGAGAAGAATGTCACGAGCGTTGGTGTCAGATAGCAGTCTTTCTCTGCCATCAATAGGGCAGTATCCCGATCTATAAGGTTGCCGTGCTCAATTCCGCGTACTCCGTTGTCGATAGCGATTCGAATCGACTGGGGGCTGTAGGCGTGGCACGTCACGTATGTGTGCGCGTTATTGGCCACCATGACCATGGCCAGGATCTCTTCCGGGGAGAACTGGTGGTTCTCCAGTTTGTCTGTCGGGCTGACCACTCCCCCGCTACCCATGATCTTGATAAAGTCCGCGCCTCGACGGAGCTCGTCCCGGGCAACAGCAATACAAGCCGCCACTCCGTCACATACGCGACCCAAACCAGAGACGAAGCTCGAAGAGCAGTGCGAATGGTCATGCTGATGACGGAAATCGCCATGGCCGCCTGTTTGACTGAGGGCATGACCACTTATAAAGAGACGTGGTCCTGGGACAAGCCATTCTGAGCATGATTGTTTCAACGCACCAGGCGCTCCACCGCAGTCCCGGACCGAAGTGAACCCCCTGTATAGCATGTCTCTACAGACGTAGGTCATCCGCAGCAGAGCCTCGGACTCCGGCATTGCCATGATGTGGCGGAAGTCCATCTCTCCTGGCACGGCAGAAATGTGGACATGGGCGTCAATCAAGCCAGGGCAGAGGTATTGGCCCCCAAGTTTGACATTGACGGTGTTTCCTGGAGTTTCAATGGGCTCCCCGTTTAGCGAGACGGCCCTAATGATGCCCTGATTGATGTGTACGGAGGCATTTGGATGCACCTGCCCGTCTACCGGATCAACCAACTGAGCACCGGTGAATAAGATAGAGGGGTGCTCGGTTTTGGGTAGCCATGGCTTCACAAATGCTGGAGAAAGTGACATTGTGGTTGTTCAAATTGATAAGATGGATTGGTTTAGAGATGACAAGAAGTGTCAGACGTGAGCAATGATATATGTATCCTGAATGACAATAAATGGAGAGAATACCTGTCACGTGCTAGCTCCCGGAAGGAATATATAGATAGCATTAGATAGCTTCATTGACTTTGATAGGTTCACAGGCATGACTTCCATGTTTCCGAAACAGATGAGTGTCACAAGCGCCTATAGGATAGGGCCTAGCAATGTCACTCGGATCGAGTGCCCGGCTGAAGTGTGCGTCCGAAAACCAGTACATGCCATGAGCCCGGGTACAGGCTCCCGAGTGGACCAAATGGCCATTTAGCCTTTTCCAAATTATCACTGTATCCCATATATTATTCTGACAATCTGCGGGGTAACGGACATATGGATCGAGACAGCCAGATAAGCAGCATAGTCAATGTCGTCAAAACTTAGTAGGGAACATGTGAAATTCTAGGTATAAAAGGGTAGCCATGTTAAAGTAGTTCCAGTACTTCGCAAATACGAAATTAAATAGCGCGATTGCTATACATTCTTTTACGAAATTTTGTTTTATTGAAAAGTTATAATCGCAGCTTCTCTGGCACAGTCATGTCAGATATCAAACATTCTTCTTATCCCTCTCAGTCCGGGGTGTCCGACAACCCTCTGGAACCGGACGAAGACAAGATCGGAGAAGTACTCGACTATAACGGTGATCTCCCAGGGAGTCAAGAAGACAAGTTCCTCCGATGCTCAGATGCCAATTTGGAGACCATCGACCCGGCAGAGGCTCGACGGGTGCTATGGAAGATTGACCTACTCATTATCCCCCTGATCTCAGGGAGTATTATTCTCAGCGCCGTCGACAAAGTCATAATCTCCAACGCCGCCATCTACGGCATGATGACCGATACCCGTCTGACGAGCAGCATGTTCTCCTGGATAGCAAGCATCTTCTACTTTGGCTATCTCCTATTCGAATATCCTTCGGCCCTCCTGATCCAACGTCTGCCCGTCGCCAAGTTATTGGCCTTCACGGTGTTTTTGTGGGCTTTTCTGATGGGCTGCACTGCGGCCACTCAGAACTTCGCCGGCTTGATGGCGGTCCGCTTCATTATGGGAATGTCAGAGGCCACATGCAACCCGATCGCCACTATCGTGACCGTCATGTGGTATACCAAGTCCGAACAGCCTGTCCGTGTGGCATTCTGGTATAATCAGGTGGGTAGATCGCTTGACCCCCTTCAAGCAATTACTAATGCCTTGGGAGTTCATCAGCTCTCGTCGGTGTTCTCAGGCCTAGTCTCGTACGGAATTGGGCATGCGAATTCCGCCCTTGCGCCATGGCGCCTTCTCTTCATTGCCTTGGCGGCCATTTCAGCACTGTGGGCAATCCTAATATGGGTTTTCCTTCCCGATAGTCCAGTCAAGTGCTGGTGGCTGTCGGATCGAGAGAAATATATCGCCATCCGACGCATTCGCGCAAACAACACGGGTATTGAAGACCGAACATTCAAGTGGTACCAGCTGAGAGAGTGTCTCTCGGACCCAAAGACCTGGCTACTGGCGATTTTTGTATGCGCACAAAATATCCCCAACGGATGCCTGGTGACCTTTTCCGCGCTCATTGTTTCCGGGCTGAACTATTCGCGGCTTCTCACCACAGTTCTGGGAATCCCAACAGGTGTCATAGCCACCATCTGGCAGTTGGTGCTGTCGCTGCCTACCTCCAGATTGAAAAATCGGCGCTGTATCATCATCGCACTGGGAAATATAATTCCTATAATCAGCGCTATTCTATTGTGGCAGATACCTGATGAAAATAGGAATGGTCGCCTTGCTGCATATTATGTCTTCTATACATACTGGGGCCCGTATGTCATGTCGACAACCTTGCCCATGGCAAATACCTCGGGCCATACGAAGAAAGTCACGATGAACGCCGTCTTCTTTCTTGCCTATTGCCTTGGTAATATCATTGGGCCCCAGATTTTCCAAGGTTCCGACGCTCCCAACTATCCTAAAGGCTATATCGGCCTGCTCGCCAGCTTAATCGTCGCAAGTGTAAGCATTTGCCTTTATGGAATACTATGTTCGTTGGAGAACATACGACGGGCGAAGGAGAGGGGTATCGAGGAATTACCGGAGGCGACGGATCCATTTTCCGACTTGACGGACAACCAGAAGGCTTCGTTCCGTTATACGTATTGACAAAGCGAGATCCAGATCGCCCTAAGCAGAAATCCAAATCGGCAATTAAGCATTATCACCATTGGAGAAAATGGATCACACAGGAGACGTAGGAAATAAGAAGCAAAGAAAATGGGGATGAGAGGGAATGAAACGCCAAGCTAGACAAACACACAAGGGAAAAATAACAAACTACCGATATGAGCTCAACAGCCCATATAGGCACGGAAGAAAGATAGTAGAAACACCGTCCATACAGATACGAGTACACCTCGCCAGCTTTCTCTATGCAACGCCATCACCAATTAAGAGAGGAGAACCGCTGCTGATACCAAGAAACGAGACTTAAACAAAGAAGCATGGCCAGTTTGTTCAACAATACCCGTTCCGTCACATTAAGGCAAAAACCCCTTATGTCGCAACTGGCCAAGCAACTCGCTGGGAACGATTTAAATCCTAGAATGGGATCAAAATAACACATTGGATCCAGTTAGACTATTTCATGGACAGGAATACATGTTATCGTGATATCAAGACCAGATTCCTGTATTTCAGTACCCGGCGATAGCTAGAGCGAAATGGTTGGCGATTGCTGTCAGTTAGTCCGAGTAACCATC
Source organism: Penicillium silybi (assembly GCA_027569585.1). Lineage (NCBI taxonomy): Eukaryota > Fungi > Ascomycota > Eurotiomycetes > Eurotiales > Aspergillaceae > Penicillium > Penicillium silybi. The sequence continues at coordinate 154,524 of JAPDFI010000029.1, forward strand.
TCGGGCTCAAGGTTGCGTGCGGTTTCACCAACTGTTGCACTTTACGCACCCTGTGAACTTGACACAGACCCGGCAGAGAACCGAGAAAAGTAAATGTGTAAGGAATCTAAATCTTTCATCGCACCAGTCCATGCAACGTGTTGATCAGGTCGACAAAGAATCAGACACCCGCTGTGCTCGTTTATCCCATAGCTTTGGTAAGCTAGACAGGTGCTGTCGTCTGCAAATACCTTCGATGCTTGACAAGACACATTGTTTGGTGGATGGAAAAGGCACGGGAAATCCACGTATTTGACCGAACTCCTTGGAGTTGAATGAATGACGATCAATTCAAGAGCGGGTACTCCTTCCCCAGAGCGACCTGCCTTGGGTAAAGGGGTTGATTGTCTAGCAAAAGTGTGGATGAAGCGAGACAATTCGGCCATCTTGTTCGGTGTAGAAATATCCCCCGGGAAGACCAGTAGTTTCCAGGAACCGTCGCTAGTCAACATATCTCCCAGGTGTACACAGGATCCATCCCGTTGACTGATCGTAGGGGATGAAGGAAGGCGCATACCTAGGCGGACATGCTCTGCGCAAGCGTTGTTGCCGTCATTGTCACCGCTTTGAATCAAGACGTTGGGATGGTATGTAATTTCGACACCTGACATGAAACCAGCAGACTGGTTGCGGACCTGCTCCACCAAATTTTGGTTATTGCTTCCCGCGACATATGCTTGGACCAGCTGTTGGTCCAGCTTCATCAGCTTCTCAGCCACTGGTCGCCGTTCCGGTTCGAATGTATCGAGTATACAGGGATGCGCAACCCCAGTAATGACAGAGCCCAATTTCCATGTTAGGTTGTATGTGTCTTGGATGGATACATTCATGCCCTGTCCTCCCTTGGGAGAATGTGTATGTGCTGCATCCCCAGTAAGAAATACCCTGCACCTAATCAGCACAAAGTTCGCAACCGATTTATCCATCTTACCGCTCATGAGGCCGAAAGTCTTTGACAAGACGTTGGCCGATCTATTTTTTGGTCAGCCACCAGAATTGTAGGAGAGCGCAGCTTGACTTGCCGGATATATTGACCACCAGTCGCAATAGTTGCTCCGTAATTTGTATGGCTTCATGATCTTCGCGGCTATGTCGAACAGATCCTCGAATGAGTATTCCGAGGGCTTTCTGATGGTTTCCGTATCCGCCTCTTGAAGTTCAACGTAAAGGCGCACTAATTGTTTCTCTCTCGGGACGGTCATGATGCTGCCATATTTCTCTGATCGAATGACGCACGACTGGCGGATGTTTGCTGCAAATATGGGTTATGGAAGGCTTATAAAGGCAAAAGATTGGTAGCTTACGAAAATTTGTTACTGGTTTGAAATCGACAACCCCCCAGGTGGAACCTCCTGCTGTTGCCTCGCTTGGAACGCCGAGTTGCTCTCTAGTCCAGCTATGTGCTCCATCGCAACCCACGAGATAGCGTGCACATATAGTTTCATCATGTATCGGTAAATCTTCTGCGTGGCCTGGGTTGGTATTAAATCCGGCTGCGGAATAACATCAAAGGCAAGCATCTGGCCTCCTATAACGGGTAGTAAAACTCACCGTGATCTGCAACAGCCCCCACCACAACAACAACTGGAAAATCAGGGACCCGCCCGTCAACCGAAGGCCTTATCTCCAGCTTCATGGCCTTCTTTCCTCTCTCAACATGAACACGCCTGCCTCGACGCAGGTGATCGATAAAAACCTGCTCAATCATTCCTTGCCCGAGTAGTATCTGACCATATCTGGAAAGCTTTTCGCTCTGCATTGTGTGTATATCCTGGAGCTCAATATTTCCTGTGTTTTCGTTTACGCTCTTTGGGAGTCAGCACCGCTGAATATGATACTTTGACTTGCGCTCCTTACCCAGTAGCAAACGTCAGGGTCAGTCACCCCCTGTTGCAGAATTGAATGAACAAGACCGAAGCTCTGTAGAATTTCGAGCGTACGACTTTGCAAACCATCTGCATGCCCTGCCTGCGTACGCTCTGTCTTTTTGTCAATGATCCTTGTTGACATATTAAACTGTGATGCCCAGCAGGCAGCCATGAGACCAGCTGGTCCAGCGCCGACAATCAACAGATCAGTATACGATCGTTGTGGGACCATTTTTATGGTGATATCTTCAAAATCGCAATATAAGCAATGCTAGATATGGGGTAATGGTAACTTTATGAACTAATGGAATAATGGGTAGCAGAAATCTCGCTCAAAGTACAGCGGTGTCACATCATCGAGCTCCTTTCCCTCTTTTTACCTGATTCTCATCTCTTTCTTCAACACTGGCCTTCCAGGTCGGCCATCGACCACTCCAGCAGTTAGCAACGTCATTATGACCCATCCCTTGCTAAATCATGAAACTGTGGGGAAACATCCCTAGAAATATGTTCTGCCTTGATTTTCGAGTGGGTGGCTGACTTTGTGGTCTTCAGCAAAACCTGACATCATAGTGAGCGACCATGCGATGCTGAATACAGCCGGGTTAGTAGTCTAGAGTATCTGGCAGCAAACCGGCCCCACTTCGTGCAGAAAGAGATAAAATAGACCCAACTACTTTCTGGAAATTACGGCACTCTTCATACGACCTTTTCGATTTGTACTGATTCCGCAATCAACACAATGATGACCAAAGCAATCTCATCTGTCCGCGCTATGCAGCGCATGCAACTCCCAAACGCACCAAGTAAGATGTTTCGGTCATTCGTTAATGAAATCGCCTGATTGCTAACTTATATAGGACTGGCTTACACGGCGAGGGCTTACGGCAGTCCGGCCTCCCCTGGGCAGTCATCCAACGTGAAGAATCCGATTTCCAGCTCACCGGAATCAAAAGACGTGAATACTTCCCGCGGTTTGGAAGACCGGAGTTCCGACACTGCCGATACGCGGTCCACGCAGTCTCCAATATCTGGGCGCAATCGATTCGAGAAGGGCAGCGAAACACACGAGGGTGAGGAAGAAACATCGACAGATGAACTGATTAAGAACAACCCCAACAAGCCCGTGGAAGCCAAACGAGAGAATGTTGAGAAGGCCAGTCAGAAACCCATGGGACCTGAGGATCACCAGTAGATCATTCGGTCTTTACTCTTCACTTGTGTTACTCGTCTTAGTTGGGTCTTTAGCCGTTTGGTGTTAAATAGTATTCTGTGAAACTCAAAATGGGTCATTTCTCTACTACAAGCTCAGGTAATTATCAAATATCAGGCTATAAGCCAACCGTACATTCAGCAAACTTTTGCAAGGCAACGTGTTTGTACAGCATGAGCTGAGATTTTAAAACTTACTACTCCTAAAATCGCAAACGTCACAGAGGCCTGAAATATAGTGGGAAAATCCATCGCTAAGTTGGTGAATTTTTCGGCAAATCTAACGCATAAAGGCATCAGTTCTTCAGCCATGCCTCAAAGCTACATGTCATGAGTCCAAGCTTCTTTTCTTTTCACAGTTTCTTCAACTGGACACAGATAACACACACAATACTGTTCTGCAGAAGACCATTTATTGACAACTCGAAGGCCCGCGTCTCGGCACAGTGCGGAAAGATCCTCCTCGTCGTATTTGTGGCTCCAAGTAGCGCGCAAGGTCTGGTTCGCTGGGAGGGTTATACCATTCAGCTCGACTGTCGTGAGCGTGGTATACAGCTGTTCGTGGCGGCCATTGTGCTCGTCCCAACGGCCAGCAACATCCCACTTGCTAAGGTCGAATGCATTGTATGCGAGAAGCTTGTTTGCTCGTTCCAGTCCATGTTTGATGAATTTTCGGTTCAGGCCTTGGGGATCATTGTAAGCTTCGAATACCTTCTTACCGTCTTTACATCCATCCAAGCCGACCAGGAAGGAAGGTTGTGTCTGCCCGCCAGCTGAGTCGGGTGAAAAGAAGCTCGAAAGGAACTCCGAGCAACCGTGTCGCGAAAAGCTACCGAGAGTAGAACCCAGGCTCAGGATTGTTTTCTGTCGTTCACGAATGGCAGGCTGTTGCAACCATCTGCGACCATCGTCGTAAGTTCCCCAAAGACCAAAACATCGTACATGATTTAACGATGCAGCTGGTAACTGCCGTAGCGTACGCCGGAGCTCTGGAAGCGACACGTCGAGAGCAAAATAGTCGACTTCATATCCCAATTCATCAAGGGCCTGGAGAATGATGTTTGTCTTGCGCAGGTTGCTGGGGTATGGTATCAGTCTCATATCTCATGTGTGTCCCGAGAGTGGTAAAGGTCACAAGGATCACCTACCCGCTGCCGAGTTCAACTAGAAGCCCACCAGGTCCAATTTGCCGGGCAATCTGGTACTTATTTTCGTTCAAAATGTGAATTTCCGCATTGGTCAAATAATAATTTGTAGACCGGGTAATGTCCTCAAAATGGCGCAGGCCTTCTTCGTCCCATAGAAGAAGATCGGGCATGGCGGTCTTCAACGAGCACGCTGATTGTACGCTCTCCTTCAACTCCTGACACAAGCCAGAGTTCTCTTTATCTTGACGTATATCAAAAATGAAGTCCGCAGCGCCATCTATAGTCGCATTGTGCGGCCGGTCATGTACCAGAGTTGTCTTAGGGTGCTCGGCGATTTCAAGCATTTTGAGAGGCACAATAAGTTATAAGATGAATGTAAGGGTTGATTTCAGCTATGCGCGATTAAAAAGATAGATTCTGGGGCAGCTTTTACTATTAATGTGCTCTGTTCCTATCTTGCCTACTCAGTATCTAAAAGTTGACTTTTTGCGCTGAATGACGAAGTGTTCCTGAAATGATGACTTCGTATGATGCAAGACGGCTTCAATCAAGCTACTACCTAGGTAAACAAGATATGCGTTTTTGATTCCTGTAGCCTCAGTGGCGAATGCAAGTTTCAACCGCGGTTCTTGGCTATGTGCGGGATCTCGAATATCGCGTCAGACTTCCAAGATCCGGTACCGATACCGACTGGATGAAGAACATCCGCCGGCAAAACGGCAAAACGTGAGACACAGCCATAGAGGAGATGTAGAGAAAGGCGGTTATGCGCCTCTCCTGCCAAGTATTCACACTTTGGCCGCAATGATTCAGCCAATAACCCGCCAAGACCGGTTTCCCGGATTCTACTCCCGGACAACCTCGAACGACTATTGCAGCGATGGACATATCTCGACCACCTCCGGGTCTATAACCTCCTGCGCGGCCTAAATTGAATAGTGATTTTCATAGTTGGAATGATGCAATGGCCTTTTTTTGGGGTGACTAACTCACTCGGTGCTCATCCGGTACATTGGAGCAAGTCAATGAAGGCATCAGATTTGCGTAGCTATATTCTTTTCTATTTCGGCCCTGGCAACCATATAAGAGATAATCGATAACTGGAACCAGTACCAAACACCTGAGAAATCAAACAAGAAGAGATAAATAGAAACAACACGCCATGAAAGCAGGAAACAAACTATAAAAAAAATAAAAGGTAACATCACTAATAATAATTTTATGCCGACTTCGACGAGAAACTCCGGGCCAGCGACCCACTTCGAGTAGTTGAACCAGACTCGAACGCCTTCACAGTCTCGTCCTTGTCCTTCTGCTCCTGTTCCAGCTCGCGAATTATGGCAAGTATGGTCTCCTCGGTGTACTCATTGCGCTGGCCTTCTGCTCCCAGCCGCACGTAGTCTTCGATCGTTTTTCCGGTTCCCGGCTGGTATTTGTCGTCCAGGGGTTTGTGGAAGCAGGTCTGGGAGCTGGATTCACTGATCACGTCGCTGAGACTGGGGGATTTATCGCGGATGCTCTCAGAACTGCGAGCAATGTTGGCCTCTCTGCTCTTGTCCGAGTCGGACGACGGGCCGGTGTCGGATTCGGAGTTGGGCTCGGGTGTCGTGTAGTCTTCGATTTCTCCTGCCACCTGAACCGGGACCGGAATGGGACGGGTTGGCTTTGCGGGCTCAGACTTGGGGTTTGACTCTGGCTTTGGCGATGACTCGGATGTTTCTTCCTCACAGCCAGTATCTTCAGTGTCTGAGTCGTGAACACGGATCAGTCTGGGCTTTCCGGAGTCCTCCAGATTGAAGAGATCAATCTCGGTCTCGGTCTCCTTTTCTGCTCCAGAGTTCTCGGTCGATTTGGGCTTTTTGTCTGATTCGTCCTGCCCCTTGACCGAATCAGGGTTTCTGCTCGCCTTGATATCACCCTTGATTTTCACAATGGTCTTTGGTGGCGGCGTTGCCTTGTTGTGATTGTAAGGAACCGTGAGGTGGGTAACACTTTGGAGGTAGGGCTCATTGGAACACGCCTGGTTCGACTGGTTGAAGTACCCATCCGAGTGATTGGGCATATTGAATGGAGGGCTGTAATATCCATTGCTGAGCTGGTAAGGCTCACCCCAGCAAACCGGCGCAAGAGGACTGTACATCGGCTGGCCGCCCACGATGAAGGGGCCGTGGCTGCCGCCGGGGGGGAAGGTCCCTGGCGGGGGTTGAGGGAGGCCAGGTGGATGATGATTGCCGTATACCGGCTGGCCATTGAGAATGAATGGAGGAGGAGGGTCAAAGCCGTTGGCCAGAAGTGGAGGAGGGCAGAAGGGTGGATGGTCGCCGTATGGCATCCCATGGACCATGTTAGGCGCATTTTGGTATCCGCCACGATGGCCATTTTCGTATCCACCTTGAGGATGGACATTCTCCTGATAGTACTGTGAGTGACGGTACCTGGAGAACCCGCGATAGCCACCTCGAGGAGGTCCGTTGCGGTGCCCTCGCTGGTTGTGATATCCTCGCTGGGAGTGATTGCCCCGAAATGACTGATGCGAATTATATGATTTCGTCCGAGGCTGGTCGTTCCCTGACCCAGAGCCGGGAATCAGTGGACTGCCGTCCATGTCGAGAAGGGAGAGATAGTACGAGGGGTCTTTGGAGAAATGCTGGAGGGTGTCAGTTGCGGTCTGCAAGAGGGAAGAGTGGTACCTACCTTGATGGCGTCTCTGCAGTCATCGACATAGGCAAAAGTGACTTTGCCGACGTCGGTCCTGCAATTGTATCCCGACTGATGGGACTCGATGCACCAGGCCTCGAGAGGGCCGCGTCCTTCCAGAGCAGTTGTGATGTCGTGTTGAGTGATGGCCGCGCCAGAATGGAGACCGAGGAGGGCCGTCCCTGCCGTTGTGAGTTCAGAACAAAAAAGGTAGAAGGTGCGACATTACTTACGTCTTCCTTTTGCCCTTTCGATTCTTAACCAACGATCATGCAGTTGTGTACATTGGTCGCATCCCAAAGCTTCGTTAGCATCTGCGACTCGCTTCGATGTATTAGTTTGGTCAAATATAGAGTGAAGCCACACAACGTACCTCGAACTGCACAAAAGCGCCTGGTAGATTCTTCTTCTTGTCTTGTTTGATCTTAACGTGGCAAGGGCCAAACTGGGAGAAGACTTTCTTGAGGTCTTCAGCCAGCTGCTCGGTTGGGATTTTGGTCGAGAGACTGCAACAGGGTTAGTCCCTGGGTTATCATATCATAATTCAGTACTTACTTTCCGACGAATATACACGCATCAGGAGGAAACAGACCCTGTGCATTCTTGGCCGAAGGCTCCTCCTGCATGCGGTCTCCACGCCGAGGATAATTATCCCCGACGTTGGGAACCACAACCTGGATCGTCATCTTCTGGTCTATGTTTGTGCTAGGTGGGGTATAGTATGTCTGACAAGCAATGATGGGAACAATAGCGAGTGTAGATGGTCAGGAGGACCGATGTATGATGAGAAGATGTGTAGAAAAGGTGCAAGAGGAAGAAGGAATACCATCATCACGCTAAGCCCTCCGCCGACCATTTCAGTCTCGATATTCCAGCACAGCCAATACTAAGCCCGTTCGCGGGCCGCGCACCCTCCAAGCCATGAAAATCACGGCCATCCGTGGCAAGGTCCTGGGATCAGGGCCCTTGGTGGTTCCTTGACTCAGTACCATACCTTTCTGAGTTCTCCGACCACAGATGTGTACTTGGGCAATGTGTGCCGGCCGGCCGAACATTGTCCGCAAGGCAGCTCTTGATCGTTGGGATCTACCGTGGAATCCACGGTTCCATGTTTCGACAGAGGTAACTCTTCGGCACAGCTTATCCAGACACGCTTAGCTGCGGTCAGACAGGGACTATCGACCGTGGTCGAGGCCAACATTTCTACTCGGCAGAGCCGAGTTGCAGTGAGAAATGACCGGTATATTCATCATAGGCTGTCGGCATCTTACCTAGGTACTTGTCCCCATACCGAATGATAACTTAGACTGTATTCAGAGTAGGCAGTATAACGAGCAAGGAGAATACAAGGAATTTGATACATCTAATCTAATTTTTGTTTCTTCCACCCAAAGCCTGTCATATAATTCGTCGTCGTGGACATCAAGTTACTGGCTGTTTGACTAGCAATTGGACTTTCCCTGGCCAGAGTTAACCACTAAAAACTGACTTTTCTCAAAAGTATATCATCCCCTACCTCTAGAGTTTTGGCTAAGGTATCCGACCCTAGGATATGGTTCGTCTTCGTTCCCGTCAGAGCAGCATCGGTAAGCTGGCTCATAAACGAAGGAAGGTAACTGAAAATCATGAAATAAGAAGCATACTGGACTTGAGCCTACGCCCTCAACCTTTGCACCGTTTTTGGACGCCATTCCCAGCACTTGGGCCTCGTTTACACATCCCCGACAACCGCGAGAAGCTCGCGATGGCTTTCAAAAACCTTACCTGGCCAGTCCGATGGCCAGATAAGTCTCGGTTGTCCCCATCAACCACCGGCGTGGTCAATAATGCCGGCAGGTGGGCGCTCAAATAGTGCGGTGTTACCGCTGCACTATTTTGGGGAGTCGTGAGATCTTCAAGCTGGAGCTCGATGATATGCCCGTTTACTCTTTTTTATGGTTTAGCGTCTGCCCCTGCAGATTTAGCCCGTTACTGCGAATCACTTCATGAACAATCCCACTCCCCCAGAGCAAATTCTACGCCCTTGAAGGCTCAATGTTATTAAGGCTTACCTGCAGCGTCGGGGGAATGTCACAATTGATCATTTGCAGTGAATTCGGGTAAATATAGCAAGTCGATTCACGTAGTTCGGAGTTATCTTATCGCGGCTGATCGGCGAGTCCTCGCGCCACCTCGGGAAGCGACATCATCTCCGAGCTTCTTCCAACCTCTCTCCCTGCGTCTTCCTGGCACTCCAGATTAACCATGATTCCCACTCGGAGCTTGGCCGCTCAGGGCGGTTTCTTCAGGCGCAGTGCCGAGGAGCTCGGCCGCCTGTCGAGAATTGGTAGAGTCACCCCGATCCTCCCCCAGCTTGAAAATAACTAACGATCTCAGCGTGGAACACTGAAACCCTCCACACCCCTACCAAGCCTTATGTCCTTCTCGATTTCCAGGACCCAGAGACCGCCCAGGGCTGCAAGACCATGGCCGACCGCGTGGTCGGTGGATTCAGCACCGCCAGCATCGACTATGAGCCCGGCGATCCCTCTTCCAACACGCCGCCACACGCTCGATTCCACGGCTCGATCTCGACTAAACTCCCGGAGAACTGGCGTGTCGAGAGAACCGGTACTTTCTCCATCACCAACACCCCGATACCGTGACCTTGAAGCTGATCGCATTCGGATTGACAGGATACGCCGCGTTCCGCAACAAGGACCGCGGCATGTGGCTTTTCGGCCGTCTCTACTGGGACGTTGATCCCTACACCTACCTCGCACTCCGCATCAAGTCCGACGGCCGTCGCTACACCGTGAACATCCAGACAGACTCCGTCATTGAAACGGATATTCACCAGCACAGATTGTATACCCGACACCACCGTGTATACCAGAATGCGTACCAAAATGCGACACAGCAGGAGGAACCAGAACGCATTCAAACATTCGAAGACGAAGATATCGACAGTTACCCCGCCCCGCAGGGCGTTCCTGACGCCCTTTCTGAGATTCCGCCTGCGTCCACCATCATCGGTTCATCCTCTTCTTCAGCAACCACATCCGGCACGACGGGGTGGGAGACCGTTCTCCTACCGTTTAACTCGTTCGTTCGGACAAACCATGGCTACGTGGTCGAGCCGCAGACTTCTCTACTTCGTCAGCGGGTCAAGAGTATCGGTATAGGTCTTACAGACCGCGTCGAGGGCCCGTTCGACCTGCGCATTCACAAGATCTGGGCTACGAACGGTATGAGTGAGGCGGAGGTTGAGGAGGAGCGACGTATCTGCGGTGCGGATGCTTTGTCGGTTGATCAAGGTGTTGAGTCGGGATGGGTCGAAGGTAAAAAGAAGCCCAGATCTACTGACAGCCAGAAAAGTCCCGACGCCAAGGGACTGAAGGGACTCAAGTCTGAATGGGATGAGTGATTTGCAAACCGCAATTGGCCGCAGACTGTGTATATTTATTTAGCGAAGCCTCGCCCCATCTTCGCATGTAAAACATTGGACATGAATCTTTTCTTTTCGTTTATTGCAGTTTATCCTTGATCGTTCGTAAGACATGGGAAGTACTCCCTTTGGAGACACATCCCCGAAATATACAGCGAAGTATCCCATCTGCCCTCTCTAGTTACCACCAGTGATCTTCTCCCAAGCCTCCTTATACTTCTCGGCAGTCTTCTGCGCAATCTCATCGCTCATACGCACACCCTCCTTACCCTTGAGCCCCTCCTGGACCAGCCAGTCACGCAGGATCTGCTTGTCAAAGCTCGCCTGGCCACGGCCGATAGCGTAGGTGTCCTTGGGCCAGAAGCGGGACGAATCGGGGGTCAAGACCTCATCGGCCAGCACGACCTCATCAGTCTCCTCGTCCACGCCGAACTCGAACTTGGTATCGGCAATGATCACGCCGCGCTCCAGAGCATACGCGTGCGCAGCCTTGTACAGCTGCACAGCGAGCTCGGCAATCCGCGCGGCGTACCGCTCTCCAACAATCTTGACGGCTGTGGGATTTTGAGTCAGCTTTTATGGTATAACCTCAAGATTGGACGGAAACGTAAAGATTGGACGGAAACATACCCTGGTCGGGATGAATATTCTCATCGTGCTCGCCCAGCTCGGCCTTGGTGCTGGGTGTATAGATCGGGCCATTAGGGAAGGCCTCGCTCTCCTGCAGACCCGCGGGTACCGCCAAGCCGTGCACAGTGCCGGACTTCTGGTACTCCTTCCAGGCGGATCCGGTGATGTATCCACGGACAATAGCCTCAATTGGGAGAATGCGGAGCTTGCGGACCTGCATGCTGCGGTTCTGCAACACCGGGCGCAGCGAGGCGGGGATCTGGGGAGGGAGATCGAGGGTGAGGAAGTGGGTGCGCAGACCGGGGACGGCCTCTGTCAGGATCTTGAACCATGTCTTGGTGCAGAGGGTGAGCAGGACTCCCTTGTTCGGAATGCCCTATGATTGTAGACCGCGTCAGTAATCAATCCCAGAGGTCGAATGGAGCAGGGCGTACATTCTCCATGATCACATCGTAGGCGGAGATGCGATCAGTCGCAACGAAGAGTAGAGTCTTGTCGTCGACCTCGTACAGGTCGCGCACCTTGCCGCGGGCGACAAGAGGCAACGCGCCTTGCAGATCGGTGGTTGCCAGAGCTTCGGCCATGATTGATCGTTCAATTGAAGAAGAATGAGGGAAAAGTCGCTGATGCGTCATCTCGTTTTTGCCTTTTTTTTGGGCGGGGCACCGATTGCGGCCTGGCGGCCTCAGGCACTTATCGAAGTTATCAGCAACGCGCCTTCGCATCGACACTTTCGTCGTCAGGATGCGCCATCTCCAAACATGACGCGCTATCTGACACCGTGGAGGATCTCTCTGCTGTGCCTGATCACCGTCTACACGGATGGCGCCGTCCCCAATTCGTCCGCGATCCATGTGTTGTCCTTTCTGACCTCGGGTTTGTTCCCTTTAGATCCCGCCGATAAGCAATGGGAGAAACACTACCTGCCCAGCATCACCGAGCTCGAAGAGGTGCTCTCTGGCCATCAGTCGTCAGTTCCAGGGCGAACCCTTTGGGATTTGTTCCTCAAGAAGATCTGGACGCTCGACTCGCTTGATGCACTTGAGGAGTTCTTCAGCGATGTCCTGCCGTCCCTGCTCAGCAAGACGCGTGAGCAGTTGATGCAGGATCGAGACAATGGCCTCGCTCCGGAGGATGAGGGTATGCAGCTGTCGCGGAGCTCCCCGCTCGGCGCATTTGTCCGCAGGGCATACCTCGAGTACACGCGGCTGCAGTTCCACGACTCGGTGAAGTTGTGGTCTGGCTTTGTGAAGTACCGCCTGCCTACATACCATATGTGGGCGCGGAGGAATCCTTACCATGAACAGGCTCCTATCGATGTCAATCTGCTGGAGTCGAACAGCTACCTTTCTCAGGTGGTGTACGGCAATATTGAAGATGACGAGGAGGAAGAGGGCGTCGTCAGTGTTAAAGATGCTGAGCGGCTGGTTGAGTTCCAAGTTGGAGAGTTACAAAGTAGGTCTCTTTTGGCTCTGCTGTTTGCACCGGAACGGCTAACAATCGCAGGACTGGGAGGCAGAGTCCCCGACGAGATGAGGACCCAGCTCAAACACATCATGACATCGGAGTCGTCCGTGCCGGTGCTCATGTATTACCTGGAGTAAGCTTCCCAAATGCATTTGAATTGCATCATTTGTTCCTGACGCGGCCTAGGTACCTGGATGCTTGGCGAGCTGGCGACTATACATCAGCCTTTGACAATCTCCACCGATACTTCGACTACACCATGCACAGCAACCTCGATCGAAGCGCGTACCAGTTCGCGCTTCTGAATCTGGCTATCATACAGGCAGACTTTGAGTGCTTCAACGAAGCCATCTCCGCTGTGCAAGAAGCCGTTGCCATTGCTCGCGAGTCGCATGACATGAACTGCCTCAACTTTTGCATGAGTTGGCTCTATCACTTCGGCAAAGCCTTTCCAGAGCAAATGCGGGAGGTACAGAACAGCGGTATGCTGGGGAATGAGAAGGAGGGCCTCGCGTTTCTCAAGGCCAAGTCCAAGGAGACTGATATGTGGTCGCTCATGAGCACAACATTGCTGAGTGAGGCCAAGTTAGAAATGCAGCAGGTAGGTTTAAGCCTGTGGTTTACATCCAAGTGACTCATGCTTACCGACCGCCGCTAGGGAGAGAGCCTTGCCTCCATCGTCGAATCATTCGTGCGGGCATCACACGTCAATGTGACCAAGAGCCTCTCAACCCCTACGGGTGGGTACATGTTGCTGCAGAGTGCCATGTATGCTAGGATAGGTAATTATGCTCGAGGACTTCTCAAGGAAAGACGTTAATCACTGTCCGGCAGGGGCAACTCATCTTTCATGGCTAAACACCGAGGTCTTCCGCGAATGCTACAAGGAAGGCCAGCCATACGACGACTTTGTCAAGATCACGTTCCGCAATTGCCAAATCGTAGGCCAGCTCTATCGCCTCAGCATTGATCAAGAAGCTAACTCCACATGTAAAGCTGACACAAAAGGGCAACTACAAGGAAGCCTTCGCCCGCATGAACAAAATCGAGCCAGAAAGGCTCCGAGCCTTCAAATACAACAACTCCTGGACCTATTACTCAGGTCTCCTACAACTACGACGACAGATCTGCCGGTGAGCACCACAGAGCCCTTCCCTCACCTTCAACCCCCCTAACAATCCCAGCGACGACAAAGTAGCAGTCGAACATATCCTCGCCCAACTCCAAGCCGTCCAACTCCTCGATTTCGACATGCGCCTCCTCCTCGCCTTCTACACAATCGAATTCACCCTCCGCCAAGGCGACCACGGCCGCGCCCTCCGAATGCTCGAACAAGCCGCCCACTCCATGCAACCCGAAAACTTCGACGTCCACTCCCAAATCCAGCTCCTCACCCTCAAAGCCCGCATCCTCGAGAAAACTGGCCAACCACAAAGAGGCTTCTCCCTCGCCATGCGCGCCGCCAATATCGCCCACCGCTCCAAAGTCCTCTTCGACCTCTGGGAAGCTATCTGCACCCTATCAGCCGTCCTGCTCAGTCTGCGCGAGTTCGACGCCGCAGACCAGCTGGTTCAGAGTATTATGCCTCAGATCCTCGAAAGCGAGGACTCTGCTCTGGTCGCGCGCGCATACTCGCTACTCGTCGATGCGAATATGGGTATTGCGGGTGAGTTGTGGGCGCAACTTGGTAAAGAGAGCACGCCTGCGAGAAAGGAATATGTTAATCGTGCGCTTGGATATATCGATTCTGCGTACGATGCCTATGAGGAGATTGAGGATATCCTCGGCCAGACTGAGATGATGGCGAAGAAGGCTACCGTCATGCATTTGACGGGCGACCCGGTGTTGGCTAATGATTATGCTGCCAAGTATCTCGATCTCAGGAAGCGGCGTGGCGCTGAGGTGTGATGCGGTTTCTGGCTTTGTATTTTTAAGAGGCGTTTCTCATGTGTAACGGATGGGATTGGGTAGGTAGATATTGTCTTGAATATTGCATTCGCTTTGCGTCTTGTTTTCTCTGCTATGAGGTTCCCGATGAGTTTGCTGCTTAGTGGCATCTCTGTTAGGTAGTGGAACTTTGACGGCTCTGTACAACTCAAGTCCTCTTTCCTTCTTCTGGATTAAACCCCGGATGTCTACGGCTACTACTCCCTTGGGTTGGAGTGTCAAGATATGATACACCCAAAACCAATAAAATTGGATCTAGGCAAACACAATGGACAAAGGAAATAGTGGAAATGACGGGCTTCACTTCATTCTCTCGAGTACATCCCCAAGCTTCTGGCTCTAACACCTCCCCGATAGATATACATGTTACTGCACCAAAGACGATCTCGCAAACACTAGCTCACTGAACGGGCTTCTGTTGGTGGAGCTTAGTAGGGTAACAAGCTTAGGTAGCCTTGTCCTTGTTGTGGTAGTTGACCTCGGGGTTCCAGCTGCGGGGAGAAAGTTAGCTATCGGACTCTGGCATGACTTGTATCCGAGGAAGAGCTCTGGGTGGGCTGCAAGATGCAATTTCAAGTGTGCCCGCGACAGGGACAGCGTCTGGCTGTCTGCGGGGACTCGGGTATCACAAAGGTGTTTGTCGGAACTTACAAGAGGGTCTGTGTGGAAACGAGTTAGCTAGAGACTCTTGCAATATGCTGCAACGCGGGAAACTGAAACTCACCTGGTCACCGTCGCCCCAGGGGTAGTTCTTCACGCGGATGTTCTGGTAGGGGTACTCGGTGCGCTCTTCGAGAGGGGGCATGTGCTTCCAGTGCTCCCAGTGCTCGGTCCAAAGGCTGTAGGCGTTGAGACCGCCGCCGATCAGGCAGGGGATGACGGCGCTGTGTGATCGTTAGTTGTGGTCTGGATAGCTCGAGCTGTGGGACAATGGGTCCCTGCTGCACGGGGCAAAAACATACAAGATCGACAGCTTGCGCCAGAGGTCTGTAGAGCCATTGAGTCAGTACAAGCCACTCATAAAACGACATCCCCGTAGGAATCCTTGGCACAGGGCCAATTGAGGTTCACATACCGCTGGTGGAGGCGGCGTGGTGCTTGACAGCAGAGCGCTCGCGGTTGAACTCGTTGTCGACGATCCACGAGGGCTGGGCCTCGGAGGAGTTGAAGCGGCGCTGGACGGTCTGGCGGACCGGGGCCTGGCGGGCCTGCTGCGAGGCACGCTGAGAGAAGCGGGCAACGTTGCGGGAGAACATTGTGGTTGGTGGTGTTGGGCTGGAGGGGAGAGGTGTCGTACGTTGAAATCGAAGCCGCTTTAGTGGACCTTGAATTCCCGTGATCCCCCGGCTTAGTCAGTTGATGTCACTCCACACTCACGTGACATAAACGAAAGGGTGAAGGTCCGACGCTTCGTTGTTTTGCTCGCGACGAGTAGGTGATCTTGCTTCGTTTCGCTGCGGGATATGCTAGGCTTGACTGTGCCCTTGGCTGGCAATGGGGTTTCGCATCACCACGTGGAATGGTATGTCGTTGTTCTCGTCTGAGAGAGGTGTTTGGTCAAGGACCCGGTGCTAACAATGCGTAACAGTTAACGGGATTCGGTATGTTCAAGCTGGTCTGTGAACTGGAGATGAGTGCTGAGTGAACGCAAAGCAATCCGTTTTCCTATGAACCATGGAGAGGGAATCGGACCTTCGAGGTGAGCTTGCCGGTTTCGTGATGCACACGACTGTGATACTGACTCAAGATCAGTCCATGTTTGACATCCTCGAAGCCGATATCGTGGTGTTCCAGGAAACTAAAATCCAGCGGAAGGATCTCCGTGATGATATGGTACTCGTGCCCGGCTGGGACTGCTACTTCAGCCTACCCAAGTTCAAGAAGGGCAAGTCGCCATTCTGCATTGCTTCTCGAGTCAAGCTAACTCTTGATAGGATATTCTGGGGTGGTAATATACACGCGCAATGCCACATGCGCACCAATTCGTGCCGAAGAAGGCATCACGGGTGTTCTGTGCCCGCCCAGCTCAGCAGTGTCTTTCCGAGACCTGCCAGAGGAGCAGCAGATTGGCGGGTACCCGACGTCTGAGCAGCTCACAAGGCCTGCTTCTATGAATGAAGAGAACGAAGAAGATGGTTCAGATGACGAGAAGCCGGCACCAGATCCCAAGATTGATGCCACAGCACTCGACTCTGAAGGGCGAAGCGTCGTCCTCGAATTCCCGGCCTTTGTGCTCATCGGTGTCTACTGCCCAGCACACCGAGACGAAAGCCGTGCCTGTTTCCGCATGGACTTTCTCAGTGCATTGGATGCTCGGGTGCGCAACCTCGTTGCCATGGGAAAGCGGGTCTTCGTGACGGGGGACATCAACATTGCCAAGACAGGCCTTGACTCTGCGCATGCACTGGAGGCTATCCGCAAGGGGACCACGACGGAAGAAGGGTTCATCTCTGCACCACCGCGGAGACTGTTCAACTCGTTGCTTGCGGATGGGGTTGTTGTTGGAAAACGCGACGAAGGCAGAGAGCAGCCAGTCATGCACGATATCTGCAGATCGTTTCATCCAAGCCGCAGTGGCATGTATACGTGCTGGGATACGAGGCTCAACACTCGGCCAGGGAACTTTGGTGCCCGAATTGACTATGTGCTGTGTAGTCTAGATATGCAGGAATGGTTCTCCGACTCGAACATCCAAGAGGGATTGATGGTGCGTCTCCACTTGTACAGACTCACGCAAGCCTTGCTGACAGGCTCATCTTTAGGGATCAGATCATTGCCCCGTCTTCGCTGTCTTCAAGGACGAGGTGCCTTATGAGGGAGGTCTGTCACACATTCGCGACATCATGAATCCCCCGGGAGTGTTCAAGGACGGGGTGCGGCAGCAGGAATACTCGTCTCGGTTCATGTTGCCAGCGTCTGGTCGCCTGCTGCCGGAGTTTGATGTCGACAAGCGCCGCAGTATCAAGGACATGTTTACACGCAAGCCGTCAAGCACCCTCTCACGATCATCATCTACAGCCAGTGCACTCGAGAAGCCGGCTGCATCTCCAGATTCTGAACCCGCTACACCAGCAACTCTTACTCCTAATGAGACAATGAACCCACCAGTGTCTTGCGAGACCCAGGCACCGAAGGCTCCGCCTCTCAAACGGTCCCAGCCAACCCCCACAATGTCTGCCAAGCGCTCTAAAGCCACGCCTACCCCGTCGGCGTCGGCGTCGGGCCAGAAGTCGCTCATGGGCTTCTTCAAGCCGAAGACCGGCGATGGTGCGTAGCCCGTTTATGACCGGCGACATCAATATCCAGCACAGCACTCACGAAAGATTGCAGGAGCCTCGCCTAAGAAGAGCAGCACAGTCCCCGATCCCAGCATGGCCCCGGCCATATCACAACAACCCGAATCCACAACCGACATCCCTATTGCCTCAACAAGCACCTCACTCGCACAGACCTCCCCCAGCAAACTCAGAACAGACGACTCGGTGATTGATCCCATCGCCAGCAAGGAAGACTGGACGAAGCTGTTTACAAAGAAGCCCGTACCACGCTGCGAGAGCCACCAGGAGCCATGCGTCAGCCTTACAACCAAGAAGCCGGGCATGAACCGTGGCCGAGCATTCTGGATCTGCCCTCGCCCACTGGGTCCCAGCGGCGAGAAGGAAAAGGGTTCTCAGTGGCGGTGTCATACGTTCATCTGGGCCAGTGACTGGAACTCGACCTCGCAATCGGAGGCTTGATATCTATTCTAGCAGGATACCACTATCTTAGACCAATCCCACTGCATTGATACTCTACATGATCCTCCTCGTAGGCCTCTCTGGCTGTGGATGGCGTGTGCTGGAGTCACATGGGGACCTCGAGCATGAAGCCCTAAGCTCTCGTCCAATTCAGCTAGCCTGTGGAAGTCTGCAGATATCTCAATAGTGAAACACTAATCCCCTCACCCAATGCAGTTAGCTTCTGCAAGGCTCACGCAAGGGATGCAGGTGCCTGATTTACCTCAGGCACATCTCGATTTTGGATCTTGCGAATTGGTACAAGTAATGTACCTGCTGTACCAATTGAGGTACAATTCACATGGGATCCCCTCGCCCCCTAAAGCATGGGTCCTGAATGTGTTTCTTTGTGAAATTGAGCTCTACAGAGTGTGCAAGTAGTACTGGGGTGGTGATGACCCCACGCAAAAATAAAGTTGTGGAGGTCCGATCTGCAGGGTCCACCACGTGGGGTTCCCACGTTTGTCGTTGTACCACCATGCAATTCTCCAAGTCTAATTGTGGTGCTTGTCACTGTATGCAGGATGCAATCACCCGTGTGGGGTACATGTGTGTTTTGATGTATGGCCTTATCCAGGTGCGGTCACATGCCTTGAGGCAGAACAAAGAAAAGACGCTGGTGAGCCCTAAGTCTGGGCCTGATCGGGACATCGCCTATGTGAAAAGGGATACTTCCTGTGATATCTCCATGGCGATCTCCTTTGGGATGTCAATAGCTGTGCCAATAGAGGGTGGTCAATGTCTGAATGAGCACAATCTTCCCCTTTTGGTAAACACATCGCTGAGTCGCCCGAGACAACCCCCTCGGCATAAAGCTTTCCTCCTTTGTTTCTCTTTCTCTTTCTTTCTTCCCTTCCTCCGCCTCTCCCCTCGACTTCCTTCCTTCACTCCCAACTCCAACCTTTCGGTTACCCTTCTTTGTTCCATCCTTCTGTGACTCTCTCACTTGTTTCCCTTCACCCCACTCTCACTCGGTGTCAACTCTTCGTGGTTCACACCACTCTGCCGAGTCTGCTTCTGGATACTTTGTTTCTCCTTCTGTCAAACAACTGCATCATGTCCAATGAAACTTTTCTGGAAGACTGCCTTGCAGAATCCTCGCCTGCTGATCGGGCAGCTGAAGCTGTCTACCAGAATGCGTTGGCGAATCTCGACAAGACCAACAACGAGATCATCATCCCCTTGAACGTGGTCGACTTGATCACAACCGCCAACGTGCGAAAGTTGCAACACCGTTTCTCGTATGTTCCCTTGACAAGCAACTTAAAGCATTGATTGACTCACATGTTACAACAGGATTGCTCGCAATGTCCGCATTCGCGCTGTCAAGGACAAGGCTATCTCTGCGGTCCGCCTCATGGCTGTCGCCGATGAGTTCCTTCCTGTCAATCCCGATGTTCACCGCCATATCTCGGAACAGGTACATGATGCTGTCCACCACGTTGGGGTCAAGGTCCCTGGAATCCCGGCCAAAGTCCCGCGGCCGCCAAACTCGTTCATCCTCTACCGCCAGAGTCTGCATCAGTCCACCACAGCTGAGAACCCTGGTCTCCCCAACACTCAAATTTGTAAGTCTGATCAATTGCTTTCTTTCTCGATGGATTCTAATACACAATCTCCTAGCTCGTGTCATTGCCGACAAGTGGCGCAACGAGAGCCCCGAGGTTCGCGCTCATTTCAAGGCTTTGGCGGACGAGATGAAGCGTCAGCATGAACTCGACCACCCTGACTATCAGTACTCTCCTCGTCGCCCTGGTGAGCGACGCCGACGCCGGCCTCGCATCCATGCAAACGATCTGCGGTTCATTGGAGCAAATGTGGAAGGAACTCAGCGCTTGATCAACGCTTGGGCTGGCGGAGACCACGGCTGGCTTGATGTCGATGATCAGCTTCTCCGGATTTTCGACGGACACGGGATGGTATTCGGTCCCTCGACCGTGAGCCCTCAGCCGATCCCCAACAACGAGGATTTCAATGTCCTCATTGATGACCAGGTCCACCGACTTCCCTCGCAAGACCTGAGCTTTTCTCCTCTGAACAGCAACGACTTCGATGCCAATTTCAACATGGATGAGCTTCTCGCTCTTCACTGAACGCCATCTACGACTGCCGACCAAACCCCATCTCTACGACACACGGCAAACAAGAAGTGCCGAACCTGCACTTCCAACAACACACCATCATCAAAGCCGCGCAGTACCAGCCCAAGAGCTGGTACCTCGAACCGTCCCAAAAAAAAATTACACCCCAGAAACACCGGAAAACAAAACTCCCGCCAAAAAAAAAAAAAAGTGTCCGCGACTTAGCGACCCAGTCTTTTTCCTTTTTTCCCCGATGTCCAGATTCGCGTTTCGCCCATGCGCTTGAACCAGGATCCCTTCCCCAAGGTCGAACCTGGATCGCGCACGGACGCTGGACTTGCCTGCGTTCTTTGTTTCCATGCGCTGCGTCTGTTCTCCCATGAGGAGAGTAATGTGATCTCACATCCTGTTCAACGCCATCCGCTTCCTTTTCGCAGGGGTGGTGGGTTGTAGTTAGTGATCTCTTTGATAGTTACAAATTTAATTCGGCTTATATGCTGCTTGTGTTCTGGTGTAGGGATTGTAGATTGGAGATTGTAGATTGTAGATGGACGAGTCTAGACCTGATCACTTTCTTTGTTGAGGAGTCTTTGTTTGGGGTGCAGTGCCAAGACCGGATAGACTCGGTGTGGGGCCGAGTTTCTTTGAGTTTGGTTCGTGCAGTGTGCACTTCTTTGTGATCGGGGAGCTGGAATGGACTTGGACTAATACAGAGTGGACGATAACGGGTACATTTCGCTAACCTCTCGAGCAGCTACAAAGTATGGAAATAGACACGGACTCTCCCCACCCCCATGGGTTCCAGAATATACACAGTGAGCCAGGGAACGAGCTTAGTCTTCCTGGTACGAGATCTTGCGCATCTCGCCCAGACGTGTGCGGGCGCGGGCCAGGTTGTTCTCGAGTTGGAGGATCTCGACCTGTAGGGGGAAGGAGAGTCAGTAACTGTAGCGAGAGAAGGGCAGAGGGAGGGGGAAGGGGAAGGGGAAGGGGAAGGGGAAGGGGAAGGGAATGGCAAACGTACCTGCTGCTCCATCTCGCGCACCTTGAACTCGTGCGAGCTGAGCTTGCCGTAGTCCTCGGCGTCGTTGTCCGCGCCGTTCTTCTCCGAGATGATCTCCTGCACCTGTCGCACCAGTGCTCGGCATGCTGCGCCAACGGCCTTGCTGGCAGTCTCCAGGCGGTCCTGGGACTTGCTCATGAAGGTGGCCTTGACGCGGCTAGCAGCCACCAGCTGGGCAGTGCTGGCGGCGACGTCGTTGGAGGCGACGATGAGCTGTTCGGGCGAGTTGCGGCCGGAGATGACGCCGTCGGCAGTCTCGATGAGTGTGTTGGTCGATCCGGCCACGGCCTTGGCCGCGGAGATCAGACCCTCGGTCCAGCGGTTGTTCTTCTTGTAGAAGGCTGTGCGGGTTGAGCTGCCGCGACCCTCGCGCACGATCTCCTGTTGTGACTCGGTGGCGGCCTTGATCAGCTCGGCAATCGCGTTGGTCACGGCGATGGCAGCCGCCAGGATCGCGTCGTTGATCTTCAGCTCGTATGTCGAGTAGCCGTCGCGGGGCTTGTTCTTCAGCTTGGCCAGACGCTGGGCGGCGGCGTCAATGGCATCGGCCGCCTTGAGCAGCTCCTGGTCCACCAGGTCGCCCAGGTCGCCGTTGGTACGGATCTTGCTGCTCTTGGGCGCGAAGGACTCCACCATCTTCGACAATGTCTGCAGATCGCGCTGAACCTCGAGGTTGTTGTTGATGACGACATCTGTCTTCTGCAGCGGCTCCATACCATCGAGACGGAAGGACTGCAGGCCACGGAAGAAGCGCACGGTCGCCTGGGCTGACTTGCGGGCCGCGTTGAACAGCTGGTCGGAGCTCTTGTCATCGTTGGCGAAGCGGGAGAGACCCTTGGTGTTGCTGAGAGTGTCGGCAATCGATCCGGAGAAGACGGATACCGTGCGAATGATCTCGGCGTGTGGGCTGTTGGGGCCGTCGGCAATAAAGTTGTTGAACGCCGTGGAGAACTCGGTAGCCGAGGCCGAAGCCTTTTCGATCTGCGACAAGACATAGGGCGGCGAGGCGTTCGAGTTTCCGGCCTGCATGGACGAATCCATCTCATACAGAGCATCATCCACGCGCTGCACACCAGTCTGCAACACAGAGTCAATGATATCGTTGATCTTGGCCACCGTGCCGTGGAGAACAGTGTCGATCTGGCTATCGAGCGCATGGTCGGTATCGCCTTGGTTCTGGAGGGAGGTTTTCATTAGCACTCGAGCGTGGGCTCGTTTGAGATCTGCACTCACCAGCTTCAGCTCCTCGAGTTCCATCAGAGCCTGCTCCATGCCAGACTTGTACACCTCAATCTCCTCGTCCTTCTCGCGGAGAGCCAATTCATGGTCGCCGTCCCGTTCAGTGTGGCGGCTGGAGATGTCTTCAAGAGCGCGGTTTTTGTTCTACACGGGTCAGTCACACAATCCCTACAGTAGGGAGGAGAGCTACTTACTCTGAGGGCCTCCTCCAGATCAGCCATCTCACGGTTGTACTTGGATAGCATCGATGAGATTTCCGTGCCCTTTGAGCGCTCCGCATTCTCAGCACGCTCGAGCGCCAACCGAAGTTCCCGCTTCACCTTCTCCAACTCATCCTTGTTGGTGCCGGTCACACGGTCCCGATCGTGCAGGGCGCGATCACGCTCCCTAATCATATCGGCCAACTCCAGGTTCTTGGTTTTGAGCTCGCGCTCCAGCTTCTCGCGCCGGTCAATGGCCTCCTGCGCCGAAGCAGCCTTGAGCTTGAGGCTCTTGGTGGTCTGCAGGAGATCCAGGTGCTCCTGTCGCAATTGCGAGTACAGCTTGGCCAGAGCCTCATACTTGGACCGCCAGGTGTTGACCTGCTCTTGCAGAGACCGGATTTGCTCGTCCTTGGAGGCACTCTGCATGTTGAGGTTGTTGTTCAGCTGGTTCATCTGCTCCTCCAGGTCCTTGACTCGGCGGTCGTATTGCTGCAACATCAGCTGGTCACGCTCGTACTGAGCACGGGCATTGAGGTTCTCCTGCTCCAGCTCTGCCAGGCGGCCCTGGGTATGAGTCTGGAACTGGTCACGAAGCAATTGTTCCTGTGCCAAACGTTGCTGTTCAGCCTGCAGACGCTGTTGCTCCTCAAAGTCCAGCTGAGCCTGCTGTTGGGCAAGCATCTGCTGTCGCTGTTGCTCTTCCCACTGCTGCTGGAGGCGAGCTTGCTCGGCCTCATACTCTTCTTGTTGGCGTCTAGCCTCGGTGGTCCAGAAGTCGTTGATGGGTTCGGGCTCAGCAGCCATCTTGGGAGGCGGCGAGGGCTGCTCAACTTCCTTGGCCGGCCGCCTCGGCAGAGCGGGACGTTCATCTTCGTCGCCGAGCAGGCTAGGGGGGTCTTGCGGCAGCTTCGGAATGGTGATCAGACTGGTCAAATAACGCAAGTTAGAGCACTCGTAGTAGAACCGAACAAGACGGTAGTGTTGGGCATCATAACGACCACGGAGTGGCTCGAGAGCTTCGTCTTCACCGGTTGCTATACAACAATTTATCATCTTAGCGGTTGCTCCACTATAATCAATAAACTAGGGGGGTCATACTTGTGTGCATAGCTCGCAACATGCTAGTAATGAACTTGTAAATGCCATAACTTTCCTGCACCAGGGGCACCAGTGCGGAGATCCGGCACTCATTGTTAGTTCCGGACTGGAAGTGGGAAAAGATAAGCTTCTGGAAGGCATCAATTTGATCCTGCAGGGTCATGAGATCGGTGATGGTCTCGTAGCTACAAGTTCATTAGCATCTGATCGGCCAATCCCAAAAGTAGAGTTGAGACTTACCCTTCATTAGGATCATTGATGGTCTTCAAGCTAATATATTCCTCGTACTCGAACAAGCCTGCACCTGTTAGACAACGCTCTGCACCCGGCCCAAATAACCCGGAACAACATACCATTGAATTCAGGGTGGTTACGGTGGAAGGCCAGCTTCGACTCGAGGAAGAACACGTATTCGCGAATCAGCGGAGCGTATCCTATCCAGCATCGTCAACATCCACGTCCAACTCGCCCCTCACACTCGGGCCAAACGCGCAGTCCCAACATGCGGATAATCATACCTCGAATCCCGTCACCTCCAACACCGCGCATCAAGCTATCGATCCAATTGGAATGCTGCTGCGCCTCGCGCACCACAATGGGGTGGCCTTCTTGGAGAACCTTGTGGATCGTGATGAGGGCCTTGAACGTCTGGACCTCGTCGGCGAGAACAGGCTGCCTACAATGCGCAAACACAGGTCAGTTCCCGATATTCTGGTATCTCCGTTCTCGATATCCAGGGCCTCGCATACACTTTCATGCCTGCCCAAAAGGCCGCCGACGACTTGTGGTCCCACGTGTACACGATACAGCTTCGCACATGTTTCCCTGCAAGAATTCGTGTCAGTCGAGTCGACCGCCGAGATATCGATGGCGCGAATAGGGGTTCCTCGCAAGGAGCAATGGGTTCGCTATGCGGACGTACGTTTGGGCGCGGTTTCCTCTGTCGCGAGTCAAATGGTTAGCCCCCGTTCCTTTCCTTTCCAGGGCCGGCATCGCCGGACGAGTACTTACCGATGCTGGTGGCCTTGCGGATATTAATGGCCAGATCGGCCTCCGTCCTGCGCGATTGAGGTTATTCGGCTGCTCGAGGTGGTTTCGGGGGGGTTGTGGCAGTGTCCCGCTTACCGACTCATGGTGGCTGCGATGCGAGTTCAGGGGGAACAGAAGCACGAAGCAGTCGACGACTGAAGAGTCCGGGCAGCGCGGGAAATCCCAGAGACGAAGCGCTGACCCGAGAAAGAGAGAAAAGAGGTGTGAGAGCACAAAGTGTCGAGTGCACGTGGAGAGCAATGACGTTGGGGGGAAAGCTGGCGCCTGTCAGTCTTGGCGACGCCTAAGCCGCTTCGCTCGGCTCATCCCTTGTTCCTCCAACTGCTGGACCGCGCGTCGCCATTTAGGCAGCGTGAATCTACGTCTATGAGGGAGATACGTTTTACAATGTTCGTAATAGGAATTGTGTTATATGTTGCATACCTGGATCGCCACTGAGCGCCATCGAAGCATACTGCGACTCTATACATTGGGACCCTGAAATCACTAGCCTACGGGATATGCTTCTGTCCGGCAGATGCAACAGAGCCCGTGGAAATTGTCAAAGTCCTCCAAGCGCCTCTCAATCTCAAGATCACGTAGTTACACAAGGCCCTGGTTGGGTCGGCACAGATGCTCGGCTGCCCGTTGTCGAATAGGAAATTCAGTGTCCATATCATGCAGATGGAACTTCCATTTGTCCAGAGGGCGGCAGGGCCTCGTTGCTGTCTGGTGTGGAAGCCATAGTCTGGTCAACAGAGCGCAAGGATTGAGTGTCCGGGGTATCTTCAGCCATCCACTTGTGATTTGGCTCGGTTAGATCGGCTTTGGACGAGGCCTCGCTCTCCAGGAGGATAGCCTCCGTCGGACCATCTTCCGAGTCCACATCACCGACAGCCGGACTGTTCGGTCCAGAATCCAACGGAGCCTCGACCACGAGCACCTCGTCTGCACTATCAGTGCGCAAATGAGGGGGAATCGGCTTCCTGCGAGGCAAGGGCGGAGGCGGCACGGGTCGATGATCCCCCGTGCTGGACCATCCAGAGTAAGGTGGTGCCGCTACCAAGGGCTTACGCTTCGGCAGAGTGCCCGAGTCCCTCTTCAGGGCGTATTTGTCCGGGCGCGGCAAGGGGGCTCCAGGAGGAGGGTGTGGATGTCCACGCCCAATCGGCTGATCCGGGGTGCCTGCGGTTGTGCGAGAGAGATCTTGATCATGAGGCGTCTCTCCTTTCCCAAATACACTCATACCCCATCTCTTTGCAGCAGCGGTGGCTGACCCAATCGTCATATTGCCAGAAGCCTTGTCGTCGGACGTAGCTGATTGGAACGACCTAGTCAAGGTCTCGATGGTGCTGCGCCTGCGCGGCTTTTCACTCGAGATAGAGGTGGTCGAGCTTCCTCGAGAGCTTCGTGGGCCGGAGAAGGAAGACAAGTGTTCGAGGCGAGCAGATGAAGGGCTTGTAATGACATTATCATTACTGAAGCCGACACTGTCAATAGATTCCGCGATGGAGGAATCCCTGCTGTGAAAGGCATTCTCGGGCATCACGATGCCACCAGTGGGGGGCGAGTTGTTTGGAGTCCTATTCGGAGAAGTAGGCGGGGAGCGATTTGAGATTTCAATCATGGCGCTAGTTGCACTGCTCTTGTCGTCCTTCTTGGTTTCTGATGCAACCTTGTTTGCATTGTCCGCAGTTACCACCGGGTCGGCTGCATTGGAGAAGGTCTGCGAGCGGATGGAATGGGGCAGAGGCGCATTGTCGGATCTTTCGATGCCGGTAGAGGTTGCGGCAGAGCCTTTCGCCTGCAAATCCGAGTTGAATTGCTTCAAGGGTTTGCGGGCTTTGACTTTGGCCTGGTTGGACTCGGGGAGGACGGGCATGCTCATTGTTCGGTCATCCTTGGACTTCAGGACCTCGACCGAGTCTCCGCGAACACTCTTTGGCGTCGACGGAGGTTCACCAGATTCATCCGGTATCTCCATCTGGGCATCGGCGTTTGGTATATCACGCTGCCAAATACCACCGCGGAAGGTCTGACCCATGGTCTCCAGGAAGGGAGCATCGTCCCAGAATGGCTGGACAATGCTTTCTGCCACCACTTCACGGATTTTACTCTCGATGGTGCGCAGGATGAGACTATAGGTAATCTGCTTCGAGCTGACAATGGGTTGGATGTCCATGACCATTCTCGGCATAGTTTCAAAGGACAACCAGATTCGATTGCTGGGTGGAGGTTTGAAGCGAACCAGCAAATGGCCTTCCAGTTTCTTCAACACCACTGCCAGCACGATGTCGACCTCTCTTGCTTTGAAACGAGGGCCCAGGTCGATACGCACCGTGGCTGAGATCTCGAGACGGAAGTTACCCGCGTATTGAAGATCCATCTCCACGCAAGTGTCACCATCCACAGTCAGATCCTTTAACCGGGGGTTGGTGATGAAAGGGGCTCCCTCACCCATATCAATCTTCTGCAAACCAATCTTGCTGATGAAGTTCGGTTTGTTCACGCGGGAGATCTTCTTAACAATCTTGCTCCGCAAGAACTCCTCCAGTTCGGGGGTCCTATACAAAGCCAGAAACAAGCGTCCGAAGAAAGCATTGATCCACCTCGTCTGCAACTGCTCTTCAGAGGAATGCAGTCGTTGCACCAGAGACACAATGTGTTTCACATCAAAGTCCTGCTGCTTCGGAGGGCGGTCTGCGGAAGCCCACAGCTTAGTCTGGTTCTGGAGCATGGCGAAATAGAAATCTTCCTTTTCAGAGAGGTTCTCAGAAAACAAGTAGAATGGTGGCGTCGGTCCTCCCAAGTCCCCCAACGAATCCAGTCGCCGTGAAAGACAGATGGCGTTCCTCTTGAGCCACAGCTCAGCCTCTGGGATATCGGCTTCGCCGCCGTGAATGGATACATCGTGATGAGCGAGAGAGATGACATAGCGCACTTCCACTTGGTTTGCATCGTCATAGAGCATCAGGTGGCCATGTCTAAATACAGATTCCACCCATCGTCAGCATATACAGTCCAACCATCTACAGTCCCAATCCAACAGCGCAGTGCATACCGGAGAACAATGTAAAAGACATTCCGAGCCCGTTTCGTATTCTTCCCATTCGACTTCGCCGGCTCAATACTAGGCGCCTGTCTGCGGTCGAACAAGCTCCGATACATCGACTGATAGACGCTGGGGCTTTCGGCGGCAACGACCTCCCCCGCGGGGGTCGTCCTCTCCGGAGGCTTCCCATTGACTCCACCAGGGACATATTCGCGACAGACAGCAAAGTAACCGGCGGCGACATCGGAATCGTGGGTGCGGTGGAACTTCTCAGCCAGCTGGTCGGTACCGGACTTCAAGCTATATTCGTCATCGCCAGGCCGAGGGACGGAGTCGGAATCTTCACGTGGCGTTGACGATGAAGCATCTGGGAGGGTCAGGTAGGCATGTAGCAAGATCAATGATAGCACCAGAGGGACGAAGGTAAGTCCCCCCAGCACGTAGACGAGGAGGAAGCTGCCGAGTGAACCCATCGGGAACCGGTCGATCAAAGCGGGAGGGCTGAAAGCTCCATAATTCGGGGACTGGATCCCTAGAGCGATGAAGAGAAAGCTTGTAAGAGACAACAGGAGAGTCCGGCTCCGGTTGAAAGCACAAAACGAGGGGAAGCGAGGGCGTAGACAAAGCCAAGCGCAGTTGGAGAGGTCAAGTTGCAGCTTCCACGCGCGCGGGAATGACGGAGGTCCAGGGCCAGCGTTGCGCTAGTCAAGTCATGACATAACTGGCAACGAAGCTGACTTTGTGTGGTAATTTACAGTATATTTAATGAAATACAGTTACAGAACATGAAACAGTACGGCAACCCCGCAGGATCCGAGCAGCTAGGAACCACAACTCTGCAGGTCTCACGTCTACATGACTATGAATAGGTCATTCTTGGTGTCCATGATATTTCCCTGGTGCTTGATGAATCTACAGCCTCAAGAAAATACTCCGCGGCTGGATATTGCTGCCTAACACTAGACTTAGCCCTGTTATTGTAGAGCATCGTCTCTTGAGAACAAGTATGCAGATACCTTTTACGGTTTCTCCGGGTCTCGTAAAGCCCGTCGATCTATCCGCCTGCTGTATACCAAGATCGACAATCTTGAATGGCTCCACTCTCCATCGGATATCTTGTTCAAGAAAATCAAACATGACTGACTCCTGTCCCATATTGTGGTTCATTGTAGTCTGATGTCCTAAATCGAGCCCATCGCCTTGAATCCCGTGGAGTATAGCCGAATCTCCAAATCGCTGAAGGGCATCATACCGTAGTGGAAGTCATTTACCGTTGTCATTATCATGCCTTGGCCTGTGCCTACTAAATAATATCAATATGACCCTAATACAGGCCGTTGTAGACAGGAAAGCATCACATGGAAACCGGAGCTATGGGAATTCACCCAGGCATCACATCGTCCCGATTAGGAAATGGAAACATCCAGGATCAGGGCATGCACCTTCAGCCCTACTCCCCCGGTATAAATTCCCCTCTCTCCTCCTTTCGCTTCCTTCTCTTCCTTTCCTTCTTCGGTTTCCCACCAGCCTCCGACCAGTCGACTCCAGGGACCGCGTAGATGAGGTCGGTCGTAGACCGGCACCTCGACACTTCCCAACGCAACAATACATGTGGGCTTGCTGGATCTGACTGCTTACACTGTGGGCTGAAGGCGCGCTCTATGATGACAACAGTTGGAAGACTTTACGAGGCTGATGGCTCTGCTGTTGGCCCATGATTTCAATCTGCTAAACTGAGAGCACCCTCTTCCCCTTCCCTTTCTAATTTCCCTTCCCTTCCCTTCCACTTCCCTTCCCCTCGGCGCAGTTGATGGCTTTACATAGAATAAGTGAAGCAAACAGACTTGTATGAATTGATTAATCTTCCTGTGTTGAGAATCCGGGTGTCAATCCATTTACAGATAGAATATAGGGACCTGTGAAATCGACGCAGAAAATGACAGCCTCTGGAGCCAGAAACCGCCTCCTTTCCACCCGTAACTTTGGACGGCGAGTCGCCCCCTCTTTCCCTCAAGCTGAAGTATTTTCTGTTTCCACATAATTCTCACGGTCCTCCATCTATCTTGCGACAATCGAACTTGATCAAGCCACCAAATCTCCCAAAATGCATTGAAAGACAACGGACAACCTGAAACAGTAGCTCCTCCCTCTACGAATCCAATGAATCGACTTGAGCAACGAGACCCCGATTCAAAGGACTCCTACATGGTAGCATGGATCTGTGCTCTAGAAGAAGAGTACTTCTGTGCATGCCGTATGCTTGACGAAGAACTCACAGGGCCGGAGATAAGCGAAGACCACGACGATAACACATACGTCTACGGTCGTATTGCGAAGCATTATGTGGTGATTAGTTGTCTTCCAGCCAGCCGGTATGGCACCAATTCAGCTGCCCGTGTTGCCCGAGATATGGTCTGGACCTTTCCAAACCTACGGTTCGCATTAATGGTGGGCGTAGGAGGCGGCGCACCAACTACAAGTGTCGTGTTTCTATCAATTCCCATTCACCAACACAACGATAGTTGTATCGTCTAGTTTAACTCTCTTCTGCGGAAATTCCTTGCCTACAAGTTCCTTGCAATGCTCGTCGCGCAAGCGGCCTTGGCAGCCGTTACTATATAGAACGTGCGATGCTTTTCTCCAGAAAGTCCGCCGCACCTAGCACCACCATAGCCCTCCTGCGGCTGCTGAGGGGCTAAGGTCCCCTTCTATACAATCCCTGCTATATGCATCTATCCCAAAAAAGTGCTACACCAGCCGCCATTGCCATCGAGGTTTCGAAAGCCGCAACTTGGACCCAACCTCCTCCAGCCCGGTACATCACGAACGCGGCCACGAGGCGAGAAGGCACAGAAGAAGCCATAATGACACTATTCCGCTGGTAGGTCGAAATTAGGTAGTATGTTCCCAAAGCAAGGGAGGTTAGACTGTGAAGTTGGGAATCAGGAATCAACTTCTAATGGAGGATCAGTACAAAGTCTTACCCGATGCACTGAACAGCCCCGTTAGGGGTCCCGCTCAGCGAAGAGCCTGGGAGATTTGCTGCGGAGGAGGGATAGAGGATGGTGTAGAAGGCATTCCCCAAGAGGAAAACGCCTTGGGCGGCGAATACCGCTCTCGAAGCGCCACCCATGCGCAGACCGATGCTGTTTGGGGACATCTCTGTACGAAATGTTTTTGTGTGGTAAAAATATAGGTGTCTTGAGCTTTTATGCGCGACTCATGATTTTAATGCCCTTCGGCTCCGATGCGCGTCGGCTCCGATGCTTGGATAGGCTCCACATCGGCCAATAAGCTAGTCGGAAGATAGTCAAAAGTCAACACAGCATCGTAGACTCGACCGCATGGATAGCTAGAAACTTCATATAAACTGACTGAAGCTCCTTCAATCTTGACAATTCACGTCTTCTTCCTATCCTAAACTCCCATCCTCCACCCAACCATATCCAGTATATCTCGAGGCTTGAAACGCCCTGTTAAACCCGAGCTTGGCTTTAATGAACAAGAAGCAAAATCCTGAAAGGAGCCCCTTGATCATGATGCCTTCATTCGTTCTCGTCGTACAGCTTGTTGTCTTATATTTTACTGTGAAGATCATCTGGATCGTCTACTTTCATCCTCTTCGCAACCTTCCCGGGCCTAAATTGTGGATCGCATTTCCCGTCCTTCGCTTTTTCGCTCTTTCCAGGGGCCAACTGGAGGCTAAAATGAGACTTTTTCACAACCAATATGGCGAAGTTGTTCGCTTTGGCCCGAATGAAGTCTCTTTCATCACTGCTCAGGCATGGAAAGACATATACGGCCATGGTCACCAACAACTCCCGAAGGTGCTGCATTCAACAAGTAACCCGTCTGACATTATTAGCGCCAATAATGCAGATCATAGCCGTTTCCGCCGGTCCTTGGCTTACGCATTCTCTGCAAAAGGCCTGCAATCTCAAGAACCCATTATTCAAAAATATGCCGACCTTTTGATAGACAAACTGAAGATCGTTGCCACCTCAACGGTACCAGAAGTCGACATGGTAAAGTGGTACAACTTGACTACTTTTGATATAATTGGGGATCTTGCTTTTGGAGAACCATTTGGGGGCTTAGAATCTTCCCAATATCACTACTGGCTATCGACCATTTTTCTGGCAATCCGGGGTGTGGCCCTTGTGCAATTCAAAGATGCCTATCCGCTTCTGTTCCGAGCGTTATCCCTTTTCGTGTCACCGAAGCGTCTGATGAAGGCCCGCCAAAGACAAATCGAATATAGCAGAGCCACTATTCAGAAGCGCCTACGGAATGGTGTTCAGAGAGAATGTACGGACTTCATTGACAGCATGCTGAGGCACCGTGGAGAACCAGACAGGGAGATCACAACACAAGAACTAGAAGCGAATTCCAACGTCTTGGTTATTGCTGGCAGCGAAACAACAGCCTCTTTACTTTCTGGAATTACCTACTGGCTGCTTCGAACACCCCATGCCATGAGGAACCTCACACATGAAATAACATCTACAATAAAGACAAAACACGACATCACAATAACCAGCACGGCCAGCTTACCATATCTGCTCGCATGCCTGAAAGAAGGTCTTCGGATGTACCCGCCGGCACCCTCTGGGCAACAACGCATGACAAGCTCTGGGCCTTCTCATATATCAGGCCATCTCATACCCCCAAATGTGCGTCACGACCGCCAATGGATCCTCCTCGGGCAGTGCGGCTAATATTAAGCAGACAAAGGTTTCAGTCCATCAATATGCCGCATATCGTTCGCCAAAAAACTTCTATGCTCCGGACAAATTCGCGCCCGAGCGTTGGCTGGCAAATGCCAAAGACGACCAATTTTCGCCTTTTTACAATGATAATCGGGACGTGCTCCAGCCATTCTCAACGGGACCAAGGAATTGCATAGGGAGAGAACTAGCATATAGCGAGTTACGTGTTATTCTAGCACGGGTACTTTGGACTTTCGACTTGGAACTGCTTGAGGATAGCAAAAATTGGGATCTACAACGCTCCTACCTGGTATGGGAGAAGCCTCCGCTGATGTGCAGATTGAAATTGAGCGATAAAGAAGGCTGGGGAATAACTAACGAGAGCTAGTTTCTTTATCTTTTACTGTGATCTTTCGAATCGTCTATATTGCCTTTTCCTCATGAAATCACATACACAAAGCGTACGGTCTTCAATTCCTCCTAATATCCTAGATTTTCGGTGATAGGAAGTTAGTCCGCGAGTTTGTCAGTAATCTAGTAAGGGCTCGTGGACTGGCTTTCTACAGTTTGTTCCGTAACTGGTGTCACCACCTACACTTTTCGATTCTTTCTCCAACCCTAGCCGCCGAGAGACACAAGTATATTTTAGGGGTTTATCCGGAGTATGCCTGTCGATGGGCGTGTACTGTTTCGTACAAAGTAGAATGTCAGCGGATGGAGCAGTAACTTACCATTAGCGAGTGATGGGTCATAGGTGTAAAACACATTTTTTTACGCCTCTGTATGTGATTATGGATACTCATGAACTCGAGCGTAGTATGTACCACAGCTACACACTTGAATGGAGGCCCACAGTCACGTACTACGTGCCGGTCGGACTCCACCTGGTTTTGTTCGTCGGAGCCGCTGCACGTCCCCGGTGAGTTACCTTCTTTTCAACCTTCTGCATGGTCAAACTTATCGCATTCCTGCATCATTCTTAAGGCCGAAAAATATTGAACTCGCAAACCATTGTCATGTCGAGTCGACCGACCCTTATCTTCATACCAGGCTCCTGGCACAGACCTACATGCTACGACCCAATCATTAAGCTCCTGGAGCCCAATTTGAGATGCCTCGCGGTGTCTCTTCCCTCGACAGAATATGATCCCCAAGCGACCTTCAAAGATGATCTCAGTGCAGCCCGAGATGCAATTTCCGCCGAGACAAGTAATGGGCGCGACGTCGTTGTCATTGCGCACTCATATGGCGGCATTGTGGGCAACAGTGCTATCAAAGGCTTCACAAATCCAAAGGACGCCGCTGACAGTCGATCGGGATACGTGATTGGACAAATCCTTATAGCCTCTGGGTTCACCTTGACTGGGCTGTCCTTCATGGATCCATTTTTCGGTCGTCCGCCGCCTGCTTGGCGTGTGAATAACATGACCGGCTACGCTGAGCTTGTCACTTCCCCACGGGAACTATTTTACCACGACCTGCCAGAGGAAGAGGCAAACTACTGGGTTTCTCAGCTTACGAGCCAGAGCTTGAAGGCGTTGTTCGAAGGCGGCGAGTACACTTATGCCGGGTGGAAAGACGTGCCGTCTTGGTACATTGGGACCGTGGAGGATCGGGGAATACCAGTGCTGGCTCAGCGGATGTCAGTTGGTATGGCGAGAGAAATGGGGGCTAGTGTGGAGCATCGAGAGCTGCAAACGAGCCATTCGCCTTTCCTGAGTCAACCTGGATTGACTGTGGAAATTATTTTGGAGGCTGTTGATGCATTTACCAATTCCAGAAGCGCCGGGTCCAAGTTGGCTGTCGATGGAGCTGAAAGTGCGATAATCGTGCCGGGTGTTGCCCTCGCGAAACCGTTGACATGGTTCAAATTTGGATTGCCGATGGCCTTTGGCCGTGTGTTGGGCAGATGCATTCTTCTTTTTGGCTGGGGAAGGAGGCTGTGGAGAGCCGCGTTCCGTTGATCGGCATCGCTTGATCAGCGGAGCTTTTAGGTGGCAGTGCTGACGTGGATTATGTTCTTGCCTCTGATAGTGACAGAAAGCTCACTACATTCAGCGTTTATTAGTATTTGAAATATACTACATACTCCACTACTAGTAGGCGGAAGTGCTGCGTTCCAAATACTAATGAGCGACCACTCTGATGTCATGGATCTGTTTCTGCTAAGTATTATATGGACAATAATCGTACGCTACCAAGGATTGATATTCATGCCATTTTGCAAGGGGTTGTGCCTCAAGTACGGACGCGCTCGAAATAGTTTCACCAGTTTACTCTCTTCAATTTTGTCGAGTTGTATTTGCATAACGCCATGCCTTCCATAGTCGGTCCACTGCTGACCCTAATTCTTAGGGGTATCTCAGTACCGTAATAAATAATCGCATAAGAATAGCTATCGTATCATGGTTGTACTATAACTAATCTGAGCTTTTCTCCTACTGCACTAGTTGCTCTCGATGTTACCTACCCTATACATTTTGGCCGTTCGCCCTATAGTAAATACTCTGGTCGGCTATAGCTACCTATCCTGCTATTATAATATTACCCTTTCCCGCTTTTTATCTATATACCCTATAGTAAAGAGCCTAGTAGACTAGAGTAACTAATCTCGCTATTACGACCTTTCTATATTCAATTCCGGACTATTGCCCCCAGGACTGTCCGAAAGCCCTATTCTCAAACACGAAATCCCCAGGCTGCTTCCTGTCTAACAGGTAGGTGGCCAACAAAATATCTCACTGGAGATGACCATATGACGATTGACCCTTCGATTCTCCCTTTTAGCACTTTCTCACCCTACAGGTCCATCTACTGGAACATAGGCCGGTTTTGGGAGCTATATTGCTCCTGAAACCCTAGGTAGAGTTCCCAGAGGCAACCACATGTCCTCGCAGGAATGGTAGTGTCTCTGGGATCGGTATTTTCTTCAAATTGACGTAACCCATGTCTCATTTCGAAGAAGAAGAACAGAGGTTGCAAAGGCGAGGTCGGGTCTTTTGTGTCGCGGCGATGGAGGGAGAGATTACAAGACAGTGTATTGGGGCGCTAATCCGGGAACGGCAAACCCAACCGGATCTAGTAAATCACAGGTCCCTATATTACAAGTGCAACGGTGTACTCTCGTAGAGCAACAATAGCTCGGATGTCATCGCCATCAGAGCTGCGCCTACGTCCATCGCTGGGTGCAAGGGAGTGTCGTGTGGAGAATTACGCTGCTTGAGCTCTGTATGAGTCCAGGTCTGATCAAGCAGTGTGGCGCGTGCCGGACCCTCTCCCTGATCAGTTCAGCCTGCTTGCCAAAGACTACTGTCGTGCATTGAAGACGCGGAGTTACAACTCATGCACGATTCTCCCACTACTCCAATGTTTGTCTATAGGGACGTGGGGAATCCCGCAAGCAAGATCTGATGAGACGTGATATCAGGTCATTCCGTATCCGAGTCCGAAAACCACGCATCTAGATATCTAAGTTACACATGAACTTCCCAAAAGGCATCCAAAGGGGTAGCAATAAAACAGGCGATGTATGTTTACAAATAATACAAGGTACTCCTCTCACTTTCTCCGTTTCATGGTCTTCTCGCACATATCAATCAGACCGGACTTAGCCTCGCTGTCCGGGAAGTCGCTGATCGCTGCAACCGCCTTGTCGGCGTAACCCTGCGCCAGAAGGCGGGTCTGTTCGACTCCGTCGCTGCGGTAGACGATCTCACGGGCCTGGGAATTGGGTCAGTATCAGAATTGAATAGAGGTTGAAGGGGAGACTCACCAGCTGCACATCGCCTTCTTCACGGAACTTGCGGCCTACCAGGGGTCCAAGCTCGGGGTTGCTCTTCCATGCGAACAACAGAGGAGCGGTGGCCAGGCCCAGTTCCAGATCGGCTCCGGCCGGCTTGCCCAGCTCGGCCTCGGTGACAGTGTAATCCAACATATCGTCCACCAGCTGGAACGCCAGTCCCAGGTTACGACCGTAGGCATAGGAAGCCTCAATCACCTCGGGGGCACTCCGGCCTAGCACGGCCGCGGAGCGGCAGGACTTGCTGATCAGACTGGCGGTCTTCAGATAGGTCTTCTGAAGGTAGTAGTTCAAGGTCTCGTCGGTATACTTGGGCTTCGTCTCGTCCTGGGCGGTGTTCTTCAGCTGCATGAACTCGCCCTCCACCAGGTTGGCTATCACCGTCGCCATCAGCTCGGTCACCTCGGGGTCGCGCAGGCGGGCCAGGGCAACGGAGGCCCGTCCCAGCAGGAAGTCACCAGCCAGCACGGCCATCTTGTTTCCGAACGCCGTGTTCGCCGAGCTGCTAGCGCGGCGAGTGACCGCGTTGTCGATGACATCGTCGTGCAGGAGGGATGCGGTATGGATGAGCTCGGTGATCTCGGCCAGGCGGCGCTGCGATGGCAGAATGTTGTCGTCGCCTAAGAAGTCGTACTTGGACTCGGCGGATCGTGACACGAGAGGGTTGATGTCTGGGTTGGCGTCGTCGAGTATTGAGGGCGAACTGAGGGGGTTGTCGACGGGTGATGGGCTGGCGGGATTGTGCTGCTTGCGGGGATCCAAGGCTGTCGCCTGGGACATGAGCAGGACCAACAACGGCCGCATGTGCTTGCCCTCACTGCGAGTATAGTATTTGGCGACCTTGTCCAGTGCTGGGTGGCCCGAACCCAGCAATTGCCGAATGTTCTTGCTCAAGAACTTCAGCTCCTTTCCGACGATGCGCAGCGGATCGACCGAAATGCCCGGAGGTGCCTTCGGCATGCCCTTGAAGATGGTCTGAGCGGCCGACACGGCAGCACCGAATGGAGACACATCTCTCCGGCGCGTAGGGTGATATTTGCGAGATTGAATGGAGAGCTGGGAGAGGAGCAGGTCGTCACGAAGGCATTGGGTGCACACGGAGCTTGACGAGGTTCGCGTGATAGCCAGCCCGGTGGCCGAGAGGGTGCGAGCTCGCATGCTCAGGGGCTGTATCGTTTGAGTGCGAGAATCAAGAGGAGACCATGGAATTTCGATTGGCCTGGGACAATGCCTGATGCAAAAGGTGATAAGGCGATACAGGAGAGGCTGAGGTCTGGGAAACTTGCGGGCGGAAGAATTCGAGCTTTCGGGACGGCACGGACCACGATCGCCGAGGCGTGTGTCCGGTATACTTCGACTTGAGTTGTACAATTCTACTTTGTAGATTATTTGGACCAGACTGGTACTACTATGGTTGAATATGATCTAAAGCAAAACGTCACATTCCGAAGGAACCGAATATGCCATCCAGGATTACCCTCGTACTCTGCAGAACCCCCCAGGCACTCGCTGTATACTGTACTACTCAACACGAGGCAAATGCAAAATGAAATAATTCCAGTATAAGAGACATGAAAACTCGCGCCGGCCGTCTTGGTCCGCACATTCCCCCTCTTGGTACATCCGGCAAAGAAATAGCGACATCCCCGTCGCACACAATTAACACATAAGTTGAAGAAGGCCGCTACAACGTAGGAGCCCATGCATTGGGGCCAACGCGGAGAGAGGTTGTATCAATGTCAGAATACCACCTTCTTAGATGGCATCGAAATCACCTCCAGCATCTTCATCGTCCATGTCTCCTTCTTGGATCTCCTTGGCCAACTCGCGCTCCCGCTCCCGTGCCTCCTGCGCACTCTTCAGCTCCAGGCGGTGCTGGTTCATCGGGAATCGCATGGCCTGGTAAGAACAGTTGTTAGTATGAGTTTTGGATGAATCGAGTCTGATTAGTCCGGGTAGCATACCTTGACACTCTCGTCGTGTAGAGCCAGACAGGCGCGGATGCGCTCGTGGAACGCCTCGCCGGGTTCCCTTGTGGCATAGATATCACCCACGTCCTTGCTCTTCATGAAGCCATGCTCGTGATCCAGTGTGGCCTCAATGACGCCATCACGGATGGCCTTGGCCACAATGTACTCAGCCGACTCCTCGCTATCCAGACCCAGGCGGAGACAGATGTCACGCAGGGAGATGCGCGAGTAAGACAGGGACATCATGCGGATTCCGGTCTTGATGACGTTTTGCCGCAAACGAAGGATAAGCGTGTAGGTGCCATCCTTCCGGAATGCTGCGCTGTGGGTGTTGACGATGTTCAAGAAGCCGTCCAGGTCACCGACACCGACGGCCTGAGCAAGCAGGAAGTACGGGTGCATGGCCTTTTCCAAGGCCGGCTGGCGGAAGACCGCGCGATCCGGAATGTCACCCATGAGCAGCTCAACCACCACAAGCAGCTTGTGGGAGGACTGGTAGAACCCACGTGCGCTGTGACTGGTCGGGGACTTGCGGGTGGCCCCGATCAGATGGCTGTGAGCCTCGGTGTACTGCAGCTGGATGGCGCGGATGCGGCCGAGGTAGTATAGATACCGAGCAATCTGGTTGTTGGAAGCAGCAGCAGGGAATCGGTTGTGCGAGATCAACAGATCCGCCTGCGTAATGTGGGAGGTGGACAAATAGTTGCGGAGCAGCAGGGTCATGACAGTAGCCTGTGTGTCAACATCTTTCCGGAGAACGGCGGTTCGCAGGGCAGCCAGCAGCGGCTGGCGGATAGTGGTAACGGTCGCCGCGGGCGAGGGGGGAAGCGGAGCAATCTGCTCGAAGAACAGAGAGTAGTAGAAGTAAACGCGAGCGGCAAGAGAGTCCAGGGTTCGGCGGTTGAGAGCCCGAAGACGCTCGATCAGGTTCGTCGAGAACTCCGCTCCCTGCTGGATCTGTCGCTGGTCGAAGAGGTAAATCTGAACCAAGATAGAAAGGTACACATCCACCTCGGGCAAGACCTCTTGCTTCGGGGCCGCCTTCTTCTCCGAATCAACCTCCATGTTCGACGTGGCATTCTCGAAAGCACCAGCCTGGCCGAGGGCCTGCAAGAGGAAAGTGGCTGTCGAGTTAGATGACGAGTATGTCTCCGTGATCACTTCAGCGAGGACCTCGGGGGTGATGTGTTTCCGCATAGACGATATCGACCGCAGGACCCGTAAAGTAAATCGGGGATCGAAGTGAGCGACGGCTCGATCGAGAAGGGTAAAGTTGGTCTTGATGTCTACCATTGGAGAAAGTAGAAGGGTTCTCAATTAGCCAAATGATATGCGGGAGGGGTCTTTCAGACAGAAATAGCAACCAACCTTGAACCGCCTTGACGGCCGGGTCGACCTCCGGCTCGGTCTTCTCAGCGTCGGTATCCTCGGCACCTTCCATCGTCACGTCCTCCTCCTTATCCTGGCCAGCCTTGCCGGATGATTTGGAACCCTTGGTCGGGGGCACTACAACAGTCATCTTCTCGTCACCATGCCGTCCCTTACTGGTGTTGAATGAGGATGTAGGCGCACCTGCCGTATCCTCTCCCATCTCAACGTCCTCTGAACCATTCACACCGTTCTCCGCATTGTTCGATCCGTTGACGTGCTTGTCCTCCTCGACCATATCCGCGTTCGATGCGCCCTTGGCGCCTTTCTTTGCCGGAGCCGACTTGGCCTTATTGGCGGCGGCGCGAGTCGTGGGCGCGGCCTTGTCCTTAGCACTCGAGCTCTGGGAGTTCGAGCGAGCCTTTTCACCGTTAGCAGATGAAGAGGTATCCGACTTGTTGTTTGATCGCAGAGAGCGCCTCTCGGCCGGCATCTTTCCCAAGCTGTGGAGCTAAGCTGAGCAGGTACCAAGCTTCAGAGGAAGTTAGGGGGAAGGGCGATGAGGAGCACGAAACAGAGACAAGAAGCAAAGGGCAGATCCAAGAGTGCCAAGTTGCCAATTTCCAAGAAACGATGGCAAAAATGGGTAGAGCGACGGGTGGATGAAGTTGGATGGGTGATGTGATGTCAAGAGACGAGGACGGGCACAAGACGCCTGAGGCGTGCTTAGTCAGGGGAAGAGCTTACTGGTGATTGCGCAACGGCGATTCTCCGAGGTTTTTGAGCTGAAGGGTTCGATCAAAAATTGATTTAGTGGGAAGAAGAGACGATTGGGGAGGAAAAAACGAGCTCCGGCTTCGCGCCTTCAGCTTTTGTGTCTTTGCTGTTGCTGCGTTGTCTTCATTGGCGGCCTGAGGCATCAGGCATCATCCCCAACCCAAACAAAAGCCGCGGATTGTTCGCCGCTGCATCAACATCGCAACTATGCCACTTCTCGAGTCACACCTGGAGCAGATTGCTCTATCTTCAAATGCCATTGCTGATCTCCCGTTTGTTTTCCGTTCTTATGGCTTTGTTTCCTTAAGCTAATATGCACATCTACAGATTCCCTCCGCCCCGCATCTTTACAAACGCGTTGCTAGGCTCACACGACATTACAGCCTTGATCAGAGATACCGAGGTCCATGAACGAGCTCTATTCCAGGTCGATCCGTCTGCCAAGGCTCATGGGTCACAAAGACGTGCCACCAGACGCGGAACTACCTTCGCCGAGTCCGAGTCCGAGTCAATGGCCAGTCGAATCTACTCTGCCCGGAACAACCGCAACCACTCTGCTGTGGCCCGAGTTTTGGGCTCGGACATGATGGAAGAGATCAAACGGTCTGCAGGCACATCTTCCCGAGCTCGTGGAGAAGTGAATGTCGAGGTCCTACTTCGCGGAGCCGAGATTCTATGCAATGTCTAGTAAGTTGTGCCGCTAGGTGGTCCATGGCAATGTGCTAACTCTGAGCCAGTCCCGTTTCTGGTGCACAGGATAAGATCGCCAGTTTGCGCTATCGCCACGAGATGATCGCCGAATCCATTGCTCAGCTGGAAGATCGCGTTGCTACAAATACCGCGGAACTGGAGTCCATGCGACACTCGTACGATGATGACGAGGATGACTTTTCCCCTGCGCCCGAGGCTCAGCCAGAGCTGGAAGTTACAGATGAAGATATCGAGCGCGAATTGGCCGAAATCCAGGACTTGGAGCGAAGGAAACGCACCTTGGAGGAGCGCGTCACTGGCATGGAGCGAGACTTGGGTGGTCTAATGGGATGAGAGCAAGCATTGAAGAGATTTGACTGATGATTTTTGATGAGTCCTATGAGCGTTACGCATACCCAATGGTGAACCCTTTTTTTGTTCTAGCTACTTCCATTTCTGTAAAATCTTCTCAGGGAAAGCTTTATTAGAGGACTTTACCTAGGCAGAGGCCTTTCTAGACGTCATTCTGAAGTTCTGTCGTAGTCGTACATGTTTGCTACCTGTCTGGTATCAGCTAACTCTTATGGAGGATACCGTCGCTGTATACATCGGGCGCCCGTATTGATTGTCTCTACTGCAAAGCTTCGAGAACCTGACAAAGCATTCTAAAAAGAAGCGCCGCTGATTAACGCTTTCACGCAGAAACAGAAATCGAAGCATTTCATGTAGCATTTTCAGTCAGGATGATTCCCATCTGGACATCAGCACATTGCGGCTCCGGAAAGGCGGGCGCCAAGACCGACGCGGACCTCCTCTCCAAAGTTGCATCTCATCGATCTCATCCTCCAGGACGCCTCTCCTTTAAAGTCCTGAACATCTCCAGGGCTAGGACCAATCGTGTAGACCGGAGAGTCAGCGCTGGACACTCAAGACATCTCCCTGCCTCAGCTCGATTCGATCGCCGTCGCGGGCCCAGTCCCACCATTCCTCACGCCGATTCCTCTGTGAGCGCCGAACGTCGATACCTAGCAAGATGGACGGATCCCAGGGCCAGGCTGGCCAGCCCATGGTGCAGCCGCAGCAGCACTCCAACCTGATTCGGACGGACCAGGTCCAGAAGCTGCCACACCTGAATGACCAGCAGAAGGCGCAGCATACCCACGTCGTGCGCTCCCTCTGGGAGGCTCTCAACACCCGCGATCCTCAGAGCCACGAGTATCAAACCGCACACATGAAGCTGTCCCAGCTGTCTCAGAACTTGATGAAGGGTATGCGGATGTTCCAGCAGAACCGCCAGCAGGCTCTTCAGCAGCAGCAAGCCCAGGCGGCCGCCGCGCAGCAGACCGGTCAGCCGGTACAGCGAACCCAGTCCAACAACCCGCAGAATCTTAGCCAGCTGCTGCCGCAAATCCAGACCAAGGTCAACCAGCTCAATTTCTACCTCCCGCCGAACGTGACGCAGGAGCAAGTGCAAACGTGGATTCCTGAGGCCCGGTTGCGATATGGTATTGCGCTGCAGAAGCAGGAAGTCGGACGGGCACGAATTGCGGATTTGCGTTCGCAATTTGCGCAGCGTCAGGCCCAGGGCCAGATGCCCAACGACGAGGTCCAGGAGTTCAAGAACCGGCAGTTGGCAGCAGAGAAGCTGTTCCGCGAGGGCAGTGACTTCTTGAACAAGTTCAAGGAGCAGCAGGAGAGCTTCAAGATGCAGTCGCAACAGAACCCTCAGATCAATCAAGGTGTCCAGGGCACAAGCGCACCTGCAGCTCAGCCTGCGCCGACAGCTCCGGCGTCACAAGCGACACAGGCGCCAACAGCAAATGCGACAAATGCGATGCCCGGCCAGGCGCCGACTCCGGCACCGCACACTATTAATTCGGCTGTGAATGCGGCGCGCAACCAGGCGGGACAGACTGCGATGTCCCCCACGACTTCCCAGCCAGGGCAGGCACCTACATCATCGGCTAACGCTACGCCTGCTCCTGCCAACGCGCAACAGCCAGGGCAGCGACCCCAGCCGCCATCGCAACAGGGCACTCCGGGTGCACAAGTGACATTTACTCAGACTCCCAACGCCGACGGATCCACGCCCACACCAACAGGTCCACAGCAAGTAAACAACCAGGCACAAGGCCCGCCGCGTCCATTGTCACACCAAGCCGCGATGCAACAGGCAGCGCAGAACTACAACGCAAACCAGAACCAACCAGCTCCGCAAGCCGTCAACCAAGCTGGAAACAACCAGCAACCTCACCCTCAAGGCTACCTTTCCAACCGATCCACCGACGCCTCAGCCCGAAACATCAACATGGCCATTCCCAAAACCCTCAACATCTCCTCCCCCGAAGCCGTCCAAATGCCCGCTGCACGCCCCTCTCTCTCAGGTGGCCCCAGTCACCCCACACCCGGCATGCTAAGCCAACCCGCCGTCCAAAAACACCCCGGCTACGTCCTCGAAGGCGAAGGCCAACACGTCCTCAGCAAGAAAATGCTCGACATCCTCGTCCGCCAGGTCACCGGCGGCGGCGAGGGCGAGATGCTGACCCCCGACGCAGAAGAGGTACTTAACCCCCTCCTCCCCCCCAAAAAGAAAAAAGTGAGAGAAACCCCATCAAGAACCCAAACTAACACCTCACAGTTCATCCTCCAAATGGCCGACGACTTCGTCGACGACGTAATCACCCAGGCCTGCCGCCTCGCTAAACTGCGCCCCTCCTCTTCCCTCGAGATCCGCGACATCCAGCTCGTTCTCGAGCGTAACTACAACATGCGCATCTCCGGCTTCTCGACTGATGATCTTCGCACCGTTAAGAAGCCCCAGCCTACTCAGGGCTGGTTGCAGAAGATGTCTGCTATTCAGGCTGCTAAGGTCACGCAGGGTCGCTCTGAGTAGAGTAGGGCATGGCTTATGACGGTGCTTTATGCTTGTGCTTTTATTTTTTTTTTTTTCTTTCTTGCGGGGTTTTCGATGGTGGAGAAGTCTGACGGCGTTGGTGGTTTCTCTTTCTTACATAGTTCTTATGTTTTGCTCGGGGGTGGCGTTAGATTGCTTATGGTGATAAAATTAATGAGTCGGTCGGTGGTGTGATGGCTCTTTTTTCTTAATTTGTTTTGTTGATTTGCGTAGACTTGAAGTTTCTATATTGAGGTGGGTAATCATGTAGCAGACCATTGTCTACTCCAATCCATGCTACGCATCCACTCTAGTGGCAAGGCAAAGCATACATCAACAACGGAATTGAACAAAGAGTCACA
Source organism: Penicillium silybi (assembly GCA_027569585.1). NCBI lineage: Eukaryota > Fungi > Ascomycota > Eurotiomycetes > Eurotiales > Aspergillaceae > Penicillium > Penicillium silybi. Next base: position 199,068 of record JAPDFI010000029.1, read on the forward strand.
TTCTACCATCTTAGCCGATGATCTATATCGAGACTGAAAGTTCAAGGACAAAAGAACAATGTTCCACGCTGACTGCTGAAGAATCTAGGCAATATTGACGCACGCGATCAAGATAAGAACAAGTGGTATAGTGGTTGGTACAGAGTATGGTGAGTTGAGGAACAAGAGGAAACAGGAATCAATAGACAAGCTCGAGGCTTAAGGAAACGGGAGAGGCGGGGCTTCTGATGTCGTCTGAGACGGTGTTGATAGACTGGCAATTGAATTGAATGAAGTGATTCGATAAATGATTGGCGAGGCTGATGCGAGGACGTGAGATAGAAAATACGTTTGGTGATTGAGATGAGACTGATATAGAGAACGTGAGTTGGGTTTCGGTGTCGGCTTTTCGACGTTTCGTTTGTTGTATAGTTTTGTCGCGGGGAGAGCAGCGGTGGTGCTCGAGTAAAAAAAAGTGGTTGAAAGGGTGGATTTGTTTCCTCCCTCGCAAGTAGCAAGGGTCATCCTGGAAGATCACAGGAGATGAAGACGAGAGGAGACGCTCAACAACAGGAAATATACACATCACTCGTGAACATCAGCGGGATCTGTCGGAAACTTTGAAGGCAGGACGACGAGCAAATGGGAAAAGGAAATTCCTCATGTAGGTCCATGCGGGTGTAAACAGGAAAGAAGCGGTCTATCAAGCAACAAGAGGGATATCTCGCTGAATACAAAGACGAAAATCAGAGACAAAAACCATGAGACGGTCACCGCGAGACAGGAATGAGTCGCTGGCTCTTATGGCCTCGGAGCCTCTCCACGGTCAACTTCTTTGCCTTTGCTGGGAGGTTGAGGGCGGTCATCGGTGGGAACGGGAGGAAGGTCCTTGTCGGTGGGACGATGTCGACTGTGTGAACTCTGGCCTCCGACGCTGCTGGCCTCGCCGGCCTCATCCACGATCGGAAGCGTTGAGGTCGGACCGGAGCCGTTGGCATCTGCAGGATCCCACACAGTTGCGATGGTTCGAGGGTGTGTGATGGATACATCTTTCGACGCCTCCTTCTCGGCTGCCTGCATGGTCCTTTCGACAGACGAGGATCTTGACGATGGCCTCTTCTCCCCCGATGGTCGTACGGAGGCCTTCGACTCACGCCGTTGCTCAGCTTCTTCCTTCGACATGGTGATTCCTTTGACGAAGTTGATGAATCGGTCACCGTAACCCTCGGGTGGGATAGGCGAAATCTGATTTCGATCGCTCTTTAGGCCCTTGAGAAAGTGCTCCACCTTCTTGACCAGTCCGTACTGTACAACACGTTAGTCTCGAATCTCATTGTGCTTCCGTCGAGTTTCCACTTACATGAGTCAGACAATCGATGATGCCCAGGTAGTAGATCTCGTCGCCAGGTTGCCCATTCTCGTGAGTAGCTCGGAAACCACCATCGTCGGCATAGAAGACGTGGTACATCCGTTCGTCGAGAATCTCCTCCGGCATCTTGGCAGATGCTTTATCTAAAGGTACAGGCCGCTCGCGCTTGACCAGCATGCGGAGCTCCCGGGCCTTGCGCTCATTTTCCAACTTGGACGGGGTGCGCATGAGCATGTTTGGACTGGCTTCATCCTCGCGATCAGCCCCAGGTTGAAACACCTGCAGAGTCTTGTCACGTAATTTCTCCTCATTACCGCGCTCCGCATCGTGTATTCCAACCAGAAGGGAATAATCCATTATCTTGAGCTTCTTGAGCAATTCAACATCTCGTTTCAGCTGTTCAATGAAGAATTGCCGTTTGATCGGACCACACTGCAGATGTCGGTTCCTTCGGACCCAGTTCAGATCTTTCATGGTCGCCCGCGGGTTCCTCTCGAGATCCGACTCCTGCAAATCTCGTCCAATGGTTGAGCCCTTCAGGTCGAATGTCTGGTGGATATCCCGGTGAGGCGGGAACAGGTTGTTCATCACCACGAAGTGAATCTTCCGGCCGTAAGCCATCTTCACACGGTGTAATCCATAGAACTGCGAGATCAAAGTATTCGGGTTCTTTTCGACGTGTCGATAGTATTCGGGCAGAATCTTTCGGAGAAGTTTGTGCTCGGAGTGGTGGATGGTCTTGATGATGTACTTGTAGTCGCGCGAGAAGTAGAAGAAGCTACCACTCTTACCGGGCGAGCCCAATTCGGACAAAATATACTTGCTTGTGAGGGACATCAGGTAATCGGCAGGATCGAGTCGGAACTTGGCGCGAAGGTGTCGGAAGACCCAAGGCGCGTAGTCCTTGAATTTGAAATCGTATTTGGCGGAGGGTATTAATTCGTTGCCAGTTCTGTTTTGAGGTCAGCCAAACTTGAACAAAATTTGGGAGATCGAGACAAGCGTACATGTCAAACGAGAACTTATGCTTGGCCTCAAAGTCAGCCGGGGTGAGTTCCCGGTCCATCTTGGCGTTGATCCGCGACACCGTGAAGCGAATCCCCGTCAACATGTTGTATGCGGTGACATAGTTGACGTGGTTTTGGTCGACCTTGGTGCCCACGATAACCCGTTCATCGTCGTCATCCTCACGCCGTCGTCGCGATGCGCGTCTTTGTTTGATTGCCTCCGCCCACCGTGCTGCATCTTCATCAGGCGGAGCTTCGTCCAGCGGCACATCATGCGCACTCGCCTTTGTTCCGCGTCGAATCAGACTAAATGAAGTTCGCCGAGGGCCACCAGTGGTTGGGGAGAGTCGACCGCTGCTGTACGCAATATCGTCATTTTGGTCTCGGCTATTCCGTCTAACACTGGGCGTTCTCGGGACCTGTAGCGAGTGTCGTTGTCGAACACTGGACGGTTGGGAATCGGGCATTGAGGTAGCATCAGTCGTGGGGGCTGGAGGGGATGAGTAGCGGTGTTGGCCAGGTCTTGGGGCCAATCGATCCGGGTCTGGGGAGTGACGACCCGAATCGTCCTGTTGTGGGATCTGTAATAACGAAGTAGAGGGACTAGTAGCCCGCTCGGAGATGGGAAGTTCGTCTGCAGAGAGACGAGCATCCCCGTTGGCCATGGACTTCCCTTGGAGAGACCGCTGGCTCAAGGCGGCCGTACCGTTAACCTGCTGGCTAGAAACGGACGCTGCCGCGGAGCCTGCTCCAGGTCCAGCGTCCGATGACTTTCGGTCCAGCATAGCGATCGGCCGGCCACCGTCCCGGGGCTCTCTCGCCGACCCATTTCCTAGCGAGTGCATGCTGCCGTCCTTGGAGGGCAGATCGCGCGTATAAGAACTGACACTCGAGCGGGGGCCATTCAGAGAGTATGCGCTTCCGTTTTTTAGGTTGGTGAGTAGCCGGTCATTCTGGTGGGCGTCGTGATTCGCGTCGCCGTTAGCGTTGCCGTGGCCGCTGCCGTTGCCGTTGCCGTTGGGCCAATTCGTCCACAGGAAGGTGTTTCCAACGGCGCTCTTATCGTGCGACTTGCGGTGAGGGGATTCGAACGAGCGAGGATGTGTGGCCGTTGCCGTGGCTGTGGAGCTGTCGTTGGAGAAGGACGGCATGGTACGGTCGATTCCCAGGGAAACGGGGGTGACGTGAGGTCTGCGTGGGCGGCCAGCAACCCGAGGTGACGGCAATGGTCCTTATTGGCGGGCAGGGAAGTTGAGAACCGGACCGTGTTCCAGCAGTTAGGGAGAAGAAGGGGATGCTGAAAGGGTCTAAGAGGTTGAGTCTCGCTTCTTTCGCTATCTCTGTTTCGCTTGGCGGAGCGGCCAGCCAGGGCGTGGCAGGGCGGGGGAAGGGTTTTTTCGATTTTAGATAAACATGGTTGGGACCGAGACAGGCAGAATGATGGACAGAAAGAGCAGGCTATGCAAAGCGAACGAGATAGAAGAGCGGATGGGGAGATGTTGATGGTTGTCGGGCAGAGTAAAAGACCAGAAGTTGACTTGCCACGCTCGTAATTACTGTATTGCCCCGACTCCACTCTTCAGCTCCTGCCCTACAACTCTCTCTCTACATTGTTTTTTTGGAACTTTCAGGACTATGACTTATGACAGACCGGTTCGCCTTGCTTGGGGCAATGGAAATCCATTATGCACAGTGCAAGAGCCCACGGACCCCGACAACTCAGTGGAAGTGCTGCCCCTCCAAGTCCAACTTGGCCAACTACCGTGCAATCTGCAAGGAGGCCGTGATGCCGTGAGGCCGTGACGTCGTACAGGGTACTCGGCCCCGGTCTCTTCCTTGACCGAGTCTCCATAAAATCCGTCTTCCATCTTCCGTATTCCGTACAGGACTACATCCCCTCGTGGGTTACCGATCCGATGAGACCGGTCCCTGACCCAAACAGTGGCGCAGGGGGAAGACCGAACACTACTGTACTCTATATCGACCTGCCTCCAACATATCCTACTTCCGGACTCTGCTTCTAGAAACCTGACATTACTCTAGTCGTAGTCTAGAGCCTCCCCCTTTACCCATCGAGGCCCGTCTCCCGTCTCCGTTCCCAAAATAACCGGATCCACCCCCGTACAGCGATGAAATCATCCGCCATCCCGAGTCTCCACGGTGACAAGGCCATGTGCAAGCTTCCGTGTCTCCCCCTATTCTGACTATTTTAAGGAGTATTATCCATCTCTCTACCCAAGACATTCATTTCTGAGATTGCTGCACATCAGGAGATTGTTCATGTCTCGATACACGCCATTGCATACCTGTTACATCCTGGACAGTCTATAGACATCTGTACAGTAAACAAACCCGTTCCTACTGAATAACGCATTGACTCCACTGCCGCTATGTTCTGCAGATCCGCGTAAACACCAGGCACCCATTGAAGGCCACTCTCTCTGTACTCCGTAGAATCTTCCATAGAAAAGACGGAAAGAACAGAGAGGGTCACAAGACTGATATTTTAGCACTATTGAAAGGGCTAAACGCCGTAAGCCACACAACGGCCAAAATTGTCCGGGCGAAACCCGCCGAGAGCAGCCGTCGATCCACAAAATTGTGGCTCTCGCAATCTAGGGCACCGCCACAGTCTGTCAACTGTAAACTCGGGTGCCTAGGTACAAAGGGGGTTATGTCCGTATCGATTCAAATGCTGGATTACGCATTGACTACTCAATCCTACTCAATCAACCCGAATGGCCTACAAGGTACAGATCGGATCGAACGAGATTCCAATTCCAGAGAGAAGTCGAAGTCTCCATTGCAAACACATAAGAATCCCAAGAACGTAAAAGAAAAGACAAAAGCAATTTCCCCAGAAAGAACCCACCGCAGGACGCCATCCATATTCGACTTTGGAGAAAGAGCAAATCCATCGTAACGAAGATATCCCATAAAAGCAAGAAAAGAGAGCCGTCCAATACCGCCAGATCACACGGGGTCGAAGGAAACAAATTACAACGGAAGAAAAAATCAAGGCCCACGATGCCTCTCCCGGGAAGAGCGCACGTAAAATGGGAGGGCAGTGAGTCGAAAAGAGGGCTTTCATCCTCTATTTCTTGGTGGCCCGCTTCTTGGTGGCTGCCTTGGGCGTCGGAGGAGCTGTGGTCTTGGTGACACGGCCAGACTTGGTCTTACCGACGACCTTGGGCCTCTCAACAATAGCGGGAGCCTGGACAACGGGTAAGTCACAATTCAATTGAAGAGTTGGGACGGAACGTACAACAGTTGAGGTCTTGCGGGCCTTGCCAGAGTTGGCCTTGGGCTTGGCAGCAGTCTTCTTGGCAGCAGTCTTGGGAGCAGCCTTGGTTGCTGTCTTCTTGGGGGCAGTCTTGGAGGCTGTCTTCTTGGGAGCGGCCTTCTTTGCGGCAGTCTTAGGCGCAGCCTTCTATAAGGGTGGTGAGCAAAGAGCGGCGAACCCGAGTCGCGGCGATAACATACCTTGGCAGCAGCGGTCTTGGTGGCAGTCTTGGTGGTAGACTTGGCCGCGGGCTTGGGAGCGGGCTTCGTGGCAGGCTTAGCAGCCGCGTCCTTCTTAGCCAGCTTCACAGGGCCAGAGGGGCCTATAGCGCGACGCGTCAGCGAATCATCACAAAACAAGGATGGCGATATGCTCCTGATCGTGACTTCCGTGGCATCGAGGCGAAGCAGGAATGCATCGCGACGAAAGGTATTGATGCGCGCAAAAAAATAGGAAACAGAAAACTTACCCTTGGGCTGGGTGAACTCGCCCTTCTCAACACCGGTCTTGATGGCCTTGTTGAACTGAGCGTCGAAAGCGCTCTGGGACGCGAAGGTGACCTTGTTGTTCGACGTGACATACTTCTTGATAGCCTGACGGCTGAAAAGAGAAAGGAGTGTTAGTGTCTGGTTGCGACAAAGACAACGCGCCGAGGTTGCCCAACCCGAATGGGCGACGGCGAGGGAAAACCACAAATACATACCTGGAACCATTGCGCTCTTTCAGCTACGGGCGGAAAGGCAAGTCAGCAATGAACATAAAATAACAAAAACCATCCCAGTCGACGTGGTGGTTGGCCATGCTCGACGGCCGGACGTGATACGGTCGGGCGGGCGCGCGACCCGAATCACAACAAGCCGGGTGTCGGCGGTGATCTACTCACGTTGACAATAGCATCCTTGATCATATCTATATGGATGGAATCAGCAGGCGTTCGCGACACGGGCGATGTCCATTTCATCTTTACGCGATGTGATGGTGGTTCAGGATCAGACAAAACATACCGCGGTAGGAGGCGTGAGCAGCGGGCACCGCCTTCTTGGACGCGCTGGTTGCTTTCTTGGGAGGCATGGTGGTTGGATGGAGTTTAGATTTCAAGGTTAGACGAAGCAGATGAAACCCTAGATGAAAGGAGAGATGAGGTTGAGAGAAGAGTAGAAAACGGTAAGAAGCAGCAAGCGGAAGGGGGAGGGAAGGGCCGGCGGGGCATCCATGATTTATAGGCTGCCGGTGTTGACACAAGATCACCCCCGTCCTAGGAAATCCCCTCCCTTCTTTTTTTTTTTTTTCCTTTTTTTCCCCTCTAACCTTATCTACTTTCGTTCATAATTTCGTTGCTTTTATTTCCGTAGTACAGAGTGAGTTCGGTTGTTGTACTGCTCCTCTACGAACTCCTCATGTCGCGCGTTCGAACACCTAGCTGCTGCTGGAGAATGGTTGGCCGCGCGCATTCCCCCAGATGGTAGATGGCCTCCATTCCCGGGCCTTCCGTCGTTCACCGTAGAATGGAGTCTACTGTGATATACTCTTCCCAGCGTCTCTTGAGACTAATAGCTCCCTGCGCGCATCCTCTCGAATTATGGTGAAAGTCGCGCATCCTGTACATCCACTCTCCTCCGGACCACAGGTCCTACTTCCTCATTATAGAGACACATTCCAAGACCGGATGGATCATCCACCCCATTTACTCCTTTCAGCCAGCTTCTCCCCCGTGCACGAGGTATGGAATCCAGCTCTTCGCCCTTCTGCTCTCGGTGCGCCGCACACCGAAAACGAGACAAGGTCTACGCACCAAAGGGTGCTGCGAACGGCGAAATATGCCGAGTAGTTGTAGCATCAAGGTACGGCAGAATATACTTTGTGCAGCAGATCCGATCTCGAAGCTTCCTCCTTGCGTGGTGCCTAGGACTTAGGACCTGCAGAGTCACGAGGCGCGACATGTGTTGTCATGCACTGGCTAAGGTTCCCCCACTGCGTCTGGATTGGCTGTTGCTGCTCCGTCCAGTGTGGTCCATGGTGGTCCATGGTACGGGTCTCTTCGTGACTCGATGATGTCTTCTACTTTTCGGGGTTCATTTGTTGGAAGTTGGATTGGAAGTTGGAAGGAGGTGTTCACATGGACTTGCGAACCCTAACTCGATGCATTTTCCGTTTGCGCCTCCCGTGATCGTGCACACGCGATCACCGAACGTACTCTCTGTAGTCGGTAATCAAGTATAGGTCTATTCAAATATAATGTTATTGGATTCAGTTTGTTTTTGAGTAACTCAGTCCAAATTTGAGCGTTATCGGTCTACTATAAGTGGGTGGCAAATGGGGGTGTACCCCTCTGCAAGATAGATATATATCTTCTGCTACAACCTTGACACCCCTGAAGTCGCGTCGTTGTTTTTGACCAAGAGCCGTGATCAGCAACCGTAGCCAATGAGAACTTCGGCTAGCGTGATTCTCTTTCCACTGATCGCTGAGTTTGTTGACTTCTCCGCACGTCCACGCGTGTCGGACCTGTGGGTTGATCGTGCATCGGCCCGACCAAGACATCCACTTTCCTGTCTGAATGAGAACGTCTACAAAAACCTTCAAATTACAATAGATACAAATCAACACCGGCCAAACTGTATTATCTTATAATTTCAACGCAAAACGTCCACAATATCTACGCAAAGTTTCAATCACCGCAGAACATCGCTCCGACGCTGCATCGAATCAAGGGACTCGTCGCGCAACACACTGATCCCACGCCCCCTCGCGTTATTTGATACCTCTGAATCAATCAAATATTGCCAAATTATTGACTAAATCGAACCGACGTTGTATTTTGAGAGCTTACTATGCTCTGTCTGGAGATCAATCGTCGTCTGTTCATAGCAGGCTCCGTCTCGCTTAACCGGGATCTATACTGCGTCTTCGAAAACTGGCTCGCCACTATCACAACCAACTTTCATTTATAGTGTCTCAAAGTTGAATATGGTATCCGGATTGATAAAATTAAAGTAAAACGAGGCTATTTGATGCGTTTTGTACTCTACAGCGACGAGGATCAGTGGGAAGGCTTTCACTTCAACCGGTCTCTGGGTCCTGATCCTTGGCCTGTGGCACCGAATCCCCTCTCCGAATAAACGATATCGAATGGAGAAAGACATCGACTTTTGACTAATTTTATTTAAATCTTCATTTTTGGTGGTATGATATGCTAGAGTTCATGCCTCGGGCTGGGCTCTGTAAAAAGATGACAACCCCACCTCCCGAGATTGAGATCAGGATATGCGAAAGTCCGAAAACAAGGAAAGCCCATGGAACGCCAACGCCAGATTCGTGGAAGATCGACAGCTGCACGAGCTGCGTGGAAACAGAAAGAGACAAGAACGCGTGATCGGCCTATCGGGTCAGACTTAGCCCGCAGCACGCGGCTTGGCCTTGGCCTCCTTTTTCGCTTTGGCTTCATCCTTCTTGCGCTTCTTCTGCTCCGCCAGCTTCGAGTCGTGCTTCCGCTTCAGGCTGGCCTTCTCTTCGTCCGTCTTGGCCATGGGCTTGAAGAAGCCCTCCAGTCGTGATTGCTGCGCACTCTTGAGGTTCTTTGTAAGGCGTGCGGCTCCGTTGCGTACGCGGTCTTCGTTGAAGCCCTTGTCGGTCACTAGGAATGCAATCAGGCCGTCCACGTCTGGTGCGTCCCACTTGAAATCGCAGTCTGGGTGGTCTGCGTCGCGCACATCCGGGGTGATGAAGAGATCGCGGGCGTCTTGGTAGGGCCAGCTCTCGGGGACCACGAACTTCTTTTTTGGGTCGTTATTCATGTGTTCCAGGACCTTTTCCAGGTTCCCATGCTCGCGGATCAGGTTAAGGGCGGTGCTGGGTCCCACTTTCGGGATGGGTTCGAGGTAGTCGCAGCCCAGGAGAATGCAGAGATCGATGAACTGTAGCGCTATGATAAGCCGGTAGTCTTTGATTCACATGCCGAGGGATTCATACCTGGTTGCGATCCATGTTGAGCCCCTCGAGGGCCTTGCTTAGGTGGATCTCCTGAATTGGCTCCTTCCGCTGCTCACTGAACGTCAAGTGGCGCAGGAGAATAGGTGCCTCGAAGCAAAGGGTATCCATGTCCTCAGACGCAGCCGCGTAGACCTTACCCGCGCGCGCCAGAACCGCGCACTGAGCCTCAGCCTCAGTCGGGGCATCAATGTACGGAATTCCCATCAGCTTCAGGAGCTGCTTGCACTCGGCGTTGTGCTCGCGAGTGACCCGCACGGTACGCCGGGAGAACTTCTCAACGTCCTCTGTGGTACCCGTTTCCTTGGCCTCTTCATGCGCCTCGTGGGCCTCGGCCTTGCGTGCGCCACGCTTCGCCAGCTCGCCGGACTTCAGCTTCGGTGGAGCACCGTCAAACACGTACAGAGGCTTGATGCCGTTGTCGACCATTCGCAGAGTGCGGTAGAACATGCCCATCAAGTGTGAAGTTGTCTCGCCGGAATCGCTCATCAGCTGCTGGCCCTCAGAGCGCACGGCAATCAGGAAACTGTAGATGCTCATCGATCTGTAGCGGGTTAGTACTTGCGGCTCCGGGAGTTGTCCCGCAATCTTTGGAGGACGTACGCATCCTGTACAACTCGGAGGTTACTGGTTAGCCACCAATTCAAAGACAAGCCAAATAAAAGTTGGGCATCGACATACGATTGCGACCTTGCGACCGAAGTGATTTTTGATTTCGCCCGTCTTGATCGCATCCGGGGCGTTCTCGGAGATCACCTGGTATAGGTCTGGCACTTGTCAGTAGATATCTACTTGCGAGATGATAGAGACATCACTCACGCTTGATACCCATCTTGGCGGGTGCGTGCAATGTCGGATCAAGCTGAGTGAGGTTGGAGGTCGGTCATTCAAAGCTCCGTCCACGAAAGACGCGCCGCCGCGATGATGAACGCGTGCCGCATCACTTAAGCCTAAAATGGAATAGCGCATCAAGGTATACCACGTGATGAAGATGACATATAGGGCATCACGTGACCGGATTCTGCATCGGCGCCGAGCCAGACTTGGATGCCTCAGGCCATAAATCCTTCGGTCGAGAACCAAAGGTTCCAACCCCGCCTTTTATTATTCCCCGGGGTCTGCCATGCGGGAGTCATAGCCATCTTCACAATATGAAGCGGAATCGCATCCATTTTGAGGCCAATGGCGATGCCTCGTCCGCTTCTCCACAGGGCGGCTTTACTCCGGAGGACCACTCGCGGGCGCCCAACCATGTCCCGAAGATCTCGCGGAGGATACGTGCATGTACCGAATGTAAGCGGCACAAGGTACGATGTGACATGAAGGCAGGTGAGTCGATATGCTCGCGATGTCGGCGCATGGGGCTGGACTGTGTTGTCAACAAGAGTCTCCAGACGCTGCTGGAGGATGAAGCCGAGTAAGTCTGCGCTTTTTACTTCAGGAGTTGCATTTTTTAGGCTAATGTGATCGGCGATGATATAGATGGAAGACCGTGATTGAGCTGGCAATGACAGACCTGCTTAGGAAGGCTCAATTGCCGGAACTATCGTACTATCAAGCCGGGGGTGGATCGTTCGAGACGCCTTCGAAGAGACGAGGTCGGAAAGAGTCGACTGCGTCGGTGGATGATAGTCTTGCCATGGCACATCCGATGACCGATTCAACAGACAATACTGCAGGAAGAGCCACTGGATCAAGCTCATCAAGCTACACCTTTTCTCAGCAACAACCGCAATACTCTATAGATCACGAGGAAACGAGTGCTACTTCGCTGGTGACGGCGCCCATGGGGAGCTTATACGAGGTGACGCAGCTCAGTGAGGATCGCGAGAGCTCCGCAGGACAGCAGTCGCCGGATCAGGCATTGGTGACTGATTTTATATCGCGAGGAGTGGTGGACCTACAAGAAGCGGAGGAATTGTTCTACCATTTTGACCAAGTGCTTAACCGTTACCTGTGGGATGGAGCGTTGCTAGCACATAAGGATTTGACATCTGCTCGGCGGTCATCATCCATGCTGTGTGCTGCTATCATGGCCGTGACGGCGTTGCATATGCCTACCAAGGAGCGCACATTCGACACTTGTTATACGGAGTTTGCAAAACTCGCGTCCGAATCAATGCTCGGGCACCACCATACCATGGATGACATCCGAGCCTTGTGTATTGGCGCATTTTGGCTCGCGGATGTAAGTTGGAAGCTTTCTGGATACGCGGTTCGCATTGCTACCGAGCGCAACTTGCATCAATTCTATCGCAAAGCTGTGGCAGGGTCTCCGGAACATAAGGAGCAGGCCAGACTGTGGTACCTCCTATATGTACGTTTTTCTCGCACCAAAAAACTTTGACCTTTGATACGCTAACGGGCAGCAGACTCTTGAGCATCACTTCTCCATCGCATACGGTCGGCCACCGATCATCCACGAGGACCTCGCAATCACCAATCACAACACATTCACACAATCGCCATCCGTATCACAAGGAGACCTTCGACTTCACAGCCAAGTTGACCTGTTCATAATTCTCACCCGTATCTATTTTGCATTTGGCCCCGATGTCGATCTCGAAGTACCCGAGAGCGAATTTCCCAAGATCGACCAGTACGACTTGGATTTGGGAGATTGGAAGTCAGCATGGCTGCCACGACTCGGTGAGCTTGCATTCGCACCTTTCATTGATCGCTTCATTGCTGACTCGCGTTCACAGCTGGGAGTCGTCACGTCGGCACATATCCCTACAAAGCCGTTTACATGCACTACCATTTCTCTCGACTCCAGTTGAATTCGGTCGCTTTGCGGACTTACCACTCTTCAACCTCATCACGAGTCATGTCACCCGAACGCAGAAAGCGGGTCAATATTGCCATTGAGTCGGCGATCGCCACTCTCCAGGTCTGTTTGGATGAGCGTGACATACAAAGAGCACTGGTTGGCGTGCCACTGTATCTCCATAGCATGATAACTTTCGCAGCCGTCTTCCTGTTGAAGATAGCAGCCAAATCGTGTTCCAACGGGCCAAACCCGGGTCAAGGTCAACACAACTCGATCGCCTCGGCTGGCTTGCTCGTCGACGTCGGCTATGTCCGTGTCCTGGTCGATCGGATTGTCGAGATGATGGTCGGATGTAGCCAGCGTGCAAGCGAGCGCCATCTGAGTCATCATATCGCACGCGGTCTCCGGAAGATGCTTACTGGACTCGAGGAGTGGGAGAAGCGGAACGGTAACCCGCAGTCTCTGACATCGACTCCGCAAGAGAACCCCTCTATGTTCAAGCCGGTTATCATTCCAGGAGCCCAGATCCTCGGCGAGCGAGATACCATATTGAACCACCCACCGCCGTTACTAGGAGTGGCCCCGTTGTCTGCCGAGCGCAGCAATGGCTTCGAGCCGGCGAGCAAACCGAGGCCGGGCCTTTCGGAGGGCTCAATGGACCCAATGATGGCGGATCTGTGGGGGTTCGACGAAGACTATTTCCCCACGGGCGTGTTTGATTTCCTGCAAAGCCAGATGCCGGCGTAATTGGGCTCTAGTGCTCCCCTGTTCTACCACCCCTTCTTTATACATATATAATTAGCAGATGAATATAGGAATTAGAAGGGAGGTATACGATAACGGTATCAAGTTCCATTGCAATCGGATGTACCTACCCCATGGGCAGAGATAGGCTGCCGAGCACCGAGAGATGACCGAGAAACTCCGAGTCGGACGCCTTAACGCCGAGCGACGTTCAATTACTCGGGCCTTGTATCGAATCGTTTCGCATAAACCAAATTCCTGACTCCGATAGTCCTATGTTCTTGTTGCCCGTTACGGTCGGTGATTGCGGTTGACCCGGAATTGCCGAGGTTCGCCGTTTCACTAGTGCATATTTGATTGAGCTCCCCCGCAACATCTTGATAGCAATCTTAGCTACACTCTCCACTCCCTACACTCACCCTTTCCGCACAAAATCATGAACCGATCTCTACTGCGTGCTGCTGCACGCTCTGTCAAGGCCGGTCGTCCCGTCGCTGGCCGCCGGTACGCCTCCTCGGCCGTCTTCAATTGGGAGGATCCCCTCGCCGCGGAGGAGCTGTACACACCGGAGGAACTGGCAATTCAGGACACAGCACGGCAATACTGCCAGGATCGATTGATGCCGCGGGTCTTGGGTACGAATTCTCTCTATGCTCTGCATCTAAACACAAGCTAACACACCCTCCTTGCAGAGGCCTACCGCAATGAAGACTATGACCGTCGGATTCTCGAAGAAATGGGTGAGCTGGGCTTGCTCGGCGCCTCAATCCAGGGATACGAATGCGCCGGCGTGAGCACCGTGGCTTCGGGCCTGATCACCAAGGAGGTGGAGCGCGTGGACTCCGGCTACCGATCGGGCATGTCAGTGCAGAGCTCCCTGGCAATGACGGGTATCTACGAGTTCGGGACGGAGGAGCAGAAGCAACGCTGGCTGCCAGGATTGGCCAAGGGCAAGCTGTCCGGCTGCTTTGGCCTGACCGAGCCGAATCACGGCTCCGACCCCGGGTCCATGGAGACGGTGGCCCGCGAACACCCGACCCAGAAGGGCATGTACCTGTTGACCGGCAGCAAGACCTGGATCACCAACTCGCCCATCTGTGATCTGGCTCTGGTGTGGGCGAAGCTCGAGTCCACAGGCAAGATCCGTGGCTTCATTGTTGAGCGAGAGCGTTGCACGCCCGGCTCGTTCGAGACGCCTGCCATCAAGAATAAGAATGGCCTGCGTGCTTCTATCACGGGAATGATTCACATGGACGATTGCCCCGTTCCTGCGGAGAATATGTTCCCGGAGGTCGAGGGCCTCAAGGGCCCGTTCACCTGCTTGAACAGCGCCCGGTTGGGTATCGCTTTCGGTAGCATGGGTGCGCTGGAGGACTGTCTTGCCCGTGCACGTGAGTACTCGCTCGAGCGCAAGCAGTTCAAGGGCAACCCGCTGGCCAAGTACCAGCTCGTCCAGAAGAAGCTGGCTGATGCAGCCACCGACGCCGCTTACGGCACATTGGCGGCGGTGCAGGTGGCTCGCCTTAAGGATGCGGGCAAGGCCACCCCGGAAATGATCTCCATGATCAAGCGACAGAACTGCGATCGTGCACTGGTCAACTCGCGCATGTATGTGTTTCTCGTTGGCTTTCTGCCCGAATGATGCTAACCATTTCGCTAGCCTCCAAGAGATCTTTGGCGGAAACGCTGCCAGCGATGAGTACCACATTGGACGTCATGTGTCCAACCTGTTTGTGGTGCAGACCTACGAGGGTCAGAGTGATATCCACGGTAAGTGGTTGCGTGCCCAACCTGGGACTCGGACTTGGGCTGATATTCTTCTTCAACAGCATTGATTTTGGGCCGAGCTATCACTGGCAAGCAGGCCTTTGTTTAGATCATGAACTGTATATAGATTGTACATCATACATCAAAACGAATGAACTATATAACACAATCCTCTACCAAACAAGGACGAAACCGGAGCGCGGCCGCCTTCCCGATTGGGACAAGGCGAACGCCTCACCCGCACGTGACATCATCGAGGGGCTTGTATTTTAAAATTGAAATTGACACCCGTGTATGCTCCGCCATAGCGGCCTCCACGGTGGCCTATTGAATAGTAACTTGAGATGATATGATAATACCAAGTCATACAGTAGCCATCCGCCTCGTACGATCCAGCCCCTGTATGTAAACGGCAGCCCTACGCGGGTCGGCACCGTGCTTGTAAAATGTGTCATCCGTGGCGTGTATTGGTAATACGCCAGAGACACTCGCCCGCCCACTTTCCCCCTCTTTCTTCTTCTCTTCTCTTCTCTCTTTTCCACACAAAGACGTAACCGTACGTGTTGCCCACACCGGCCCTGAATATCGTCCGCTGACCTCCATCAGTCCTCTTCGTCCTGTCACTCTCATCATGGCTCTCAAGCGAATTAACAAGGAACTCACTGACCTCGGCCGGTAAGATTGTGTCCGTCGAGCCTTCAAAGTCTGGAAACTGACTCTTCTCGTTCCACAGGGATCCCCCCTCCTCGTGCTCCGCAGGCCCCGTCGGAGATGATCTGGTATGCACCATGAACCTCCCTGAATGTCCCCCCTGCTCGCTCTCCTCTTTCTCCCCCGTCGTACACTCTTAGCGGTCGCCTTATCGTGCGGCGGGGCTGAAAGTGTCCCCCAGTGCAGATCGGTGGGATGACAATGAATCATGGATGACTGACAACTTTTTTTTGTTACAACAGTTCCACTGGCAAGCAACCATCATGGGTCCTGTAAGTCAATTCGTAGCGCAGTGGGAATGAAATCCGCGATGCTAATGCTCTCTCCAGGGTGACTCGCCATACTCGGGAGGCGTCTTCTTCCTCACCATCCACTTCCCCACCGACTACCCCTTCAAGCCCCCGAAGGTCAACTTCACCACTCGCATCTACCACCCCAACATCAACTCCAACGGCAGCATCTGTCTGGATATCCTGAGGGACCAATGGAGCCCTGCTCTGACCATCTCGAAGGGTGCGTACCCTACCGAACCTCGTGCCTCAATCGGATAACTAACCGTTTCCAGTGTTGCTTTCGATCTGCTCGATGCTCACAGACCCCAACCCGGACGACCCGCTGGTGCCCGAGATCGCGCATGTCTACAAGACGGACCGCCCACGGTACGAGGCGACGGCTCGCGAATGGACTCGCAAGTACGCTATTTAAGATCGGCAAATTTCTCAACAAATCTGCCCATCCCTCTTCCCATCCGTCCGTGACGCAGCCTTTCGGTTCTTCTCCGTCGCTCTCTGCATCTCCTTGTCTGTTCTCTGTTAGATTCAGATCCCGCGAAGCCTGGCGTACCGTGGTCGTAGAAACTTTGCAACCTGGTTGTCGTTTTTTCTCTTCTTTCATGTGTGCGCGTTGCAAGTGTTGCTGCCGTTTCCTAAACGCGTTGTCTCTGTGTTAGTCCGGGACATGTCATATCAACGATCCTTATGACCTATTCCTGCATTCATGGCATCTGTTCTTGACCTGTTCCTTCTTGACCTGGGTGTTGAGAGGCGGAAATTACCTCGTGTCTTGTTGGTTTCCTGTCCTCTAATCACTCCGAGAGAAAAAAAGAAACAACATTGGTGATAAAAGCTTCTTCTCGGTGTTTTGTCGACGCTGGTCACGGTGCTAGTGGAGTTGGATCGCAGGAAAGAAGGTGGAGGTGACGGGATCGACTGGAAACTGTGCAGGATGTTTGGTGGAGGGCTTTAACGATTTTTTTTTCTTTGTCGCAGATAGCACAATCCAGGCAGGCCCGTCTAATGATTTGGATTTTGTAGATTGTAGTTCGTGTAGAGAGATATGATCTATGTACTTGGATCAGTACTTGATATTTCCAGGTCTCGACTGGACCAAGTTCTCTGAGTGTAAACTCTAACAACTCGACGCTAATTCAACTTAAACAAAGGAACCTAGGAATCGACTCTCTTTCAGATCCCTAGATCGAACGCGGGATACGTTATGCTTTAGTTTTGGCTCCTTTTACCTTCGACCGAGCCACTATGAGATGCTGTCGGATGTTAGGTCTCATGCTGTGCGTATTCCATCGGCTATGCGGCATATATCATTGAGTTGGTTGCAATTGCAACTCACCGAGGGTAATGGAATGCCACAGTAGGCATGCAGAGCTACTAGAGCAGTCAGGGACTGTAGATGATTTCCACTGGAGTAACACGAATTGCCGCGTGTTTAAATTTTAAATCGTGTCGTTTCCTCGAAGACTTGCTTGAGATCCATGGGATTGTATGTCCCAAGGTACGTCATTATGAATCCCCAATCCCCATTTTGAAGCGGTATACAAATGCGTGAATTGAGCATCCAAGTCCCGGTCATAGATGTTATTCTGACAATCCATGAACATATGCACATTTATGGTCAAATGCTCTCTACTTCAAATTCCGGGTTCGCCTTCCCCTTTGTAAACAAGGCCCGAATATCCTCGAAACACTCCCGTTCAGCCTTCTAGGAAACATCCGTCAAACCGCCCATATAAGGCTGGATGGACCACCTTGTCACTCTGCAGGGAATAAGATAAGGGTCCGGGTTAGGTTCGTTGATCAGGACATCCAAGCCGGCTCGAGTAACCTTCCCGTCCTCTTAACGCGGTATTGAGTGGTCTTTTCATTAATGACGGCTCTACGCGCCGTATTAACTAGAAACACACCGTCTTTTATATCCGCAACCTCGGCCTCGCTGATTAGATTCGTTGTGTTTTTGTTGAGAGGATAATTAAGCGAGATGATATCGCTCGACGCTAGTAGCTTATGAAGGGATTTATAACATATAGCTCTGTATCTAGCCTCTTCGTCTCTAGGGAGCTGATTCCGGTTATAGTATTTAATCTTCATATAGAAACACTTAGCTTTGGCAGCAAGGTACTATAAAAGGGTTCAGCGTGAAACGCATATATTCAGTCAAAGTAATTCCACCTTGCAAATCACACCCATCCCGACAAATCCCCGTCAAACCAGACCGCGAATGGATAACACCGGCTTCTGACATTCTCCACGTCCCCTTGCGAACACTCTTCTCCGCATTACTGGTATTCCCTCAGCACCGCTAGAATCAGAAACAGCGCCGTATCAGCCGTAGCCTCTGCCACCTTGACGGTGTTGCAGAACACAATCCGCTGCTCAGCTATCCACTTCACGTCGAACTCGTTGTACTCGTACCCTGCGCTGGCCGAGGTTATGATCTTGCAGTTTGGCGCTAATGCTTTCAGCAAGGCCTCGTCGAGGCTCGTAGGGCGGCGTGCCTATGCGGATTACGAAGTCGATGGGTCCGGCGGTGATATCTGCTGTAGCATCGATTGGGCCTCGGCGAGGTCTGTGGCTAGGACGGAGGTATTCAATGATAGGGGTTTTGACAATGACATATACTAAGCTGCCCACCTGCCCAGGTGGTTTGGTCTAATCTTATTACTGCAATCATTAAGCGCAAATGAAACAGTTTGGCACTCCAGGGGTGTAAGCTATGCAAATGTCTTTCTGAATTGTATCTGTCTATGCGTCCCATATCCATGCAAATATTAAGATGAAGATGAACTGTCATCTGTCGTATGTATGCAAAAAATGCAAATGCAATGTCTCAAACCATCACAAAAGGAGAAATCTTCAGGAGATCGAAAGAACCGAAAAATGCAAATGCAATTAAACCGCAACCTGACTCCCCCGACGACTTCCCGAGTTCGAAGGCGCCTTACTCCCGGCCTTGACAGTGCGCTGTGACGCCCGCGATACCTGACTCACACTATCAGCCGGCTTAACAGGCTCATCCATCTTCGATCGGGAACTATGCTTGGAAGCCTTCGACGCAGCCTTCGAATGGCTCGAGCGATGGGAGTGGCTAGATCGCCCCGAGCGGCTCGCGACCTGACTGATCGAGTCATCTGGCGTGACGTGCGAATTGACGTCCAGATCGATGACGCTGTCGGGGAGGGGCACCTCGCGCGCTGAGACGTATGATTTGTTGCCGTGGCTTGGGTTGGCGCTGTAGTATGTGGCTGAGGATCCGGCGGGCAGTGGGATGTTGCGCGCTGTGCGGGTGGATGAGGCTGTGCTGGCGCCGTCGAGGCCCTTTGTTTGGGATCTGGTGGAGTGGTGGCTGGAGGCGGCGTGGTAGATTTGGGAGTGCTTGCTGTGCGATGAATACGTGTCTCTGTCGTCGTGGCTGTGTCGTCTTTGCATGCTGTGTCGTCTTTGCATGCTGTGTCGTCTTTGCATGCTGTGTTGAGATGCTTTGATCGTTGATGCGGAGTGTACGCTGCCGGCCCGCGGCTTGTCCGCTGCGTAACTGCTGATGAAGGTGCTCGGGCTGCATGGATGGCGCTGCTGCGAGCTGTGGCTTGGTGGGGGGTACTCGATTGCTCGGAGGGGGATGTCTTCGGGGATGCTGAAGATGCTGCCGTCTGAGGCGCGTCGGCCGCTCTCATCGAGGAAGAACTCGGTGCCTTCGTAGACGGTGCTGGCGCGCGGGTTCTTCGAGCTGATGCTGCGAGTGACCGTAGATCTGGGGCCCGATGCGCTGGTGTAGATGCTGCGCGGAGGAGCCTCAATGGCTCTTAAGGGCTGTTGGTATTGCTCCTCCCGACGAGAAGAAACTTGGGACGGCGGTGCCATCAGCTGGTGGGATTCGGGTGTATACTGTGGAGCTTCCTTGGCCTCCTCTGTCGTTGACTGAGAGTCTCCCTTGACCATTGCATATGCAATAGCCGCACCAGCAGCCGCACCGATCAGAGTTCCGACAATGGTCTTGGCTGTCTTGCTGCCATCATCGGTTTTCTCAGCCGTTTGCGTCGTATAAGAAGGCGGCGGGCCCTGAGACTTGTGGGAAACAACACTCGGCGCAGCTTTCGATATTGCAGTCGGGGCCCTGGAAACAGCACGGGACTTGGCCTCGGACCTGGGAGGCGCAACGCTCTCGGCCTTGACAGAGGTAGCCCTGCTGCTCTTGGATACAACCGAGCCGTTCTCCAGGAGCGCTATTGTCGGTCCTCCAGCTTCTGATGCGACGACTGAAGCACCAGAGCGGTACACTGCTTCAACGCTGTTCCCATCGAGGTCAATCACGGCGGCACTGTAGTAACCGGATATTGAATCTCGTTCTCTGGGCTCGCCATGTAGCTTTGCGCCGGCTTTTACCGCGGCGTAAACGAATGACTGGACGGCTTCTTTTGAAGGGGCCGGGAACGCGACGTGGACTGCGCTGACTGCGAGTCTGGTGTAGAGTTAGCCACCATGCCAGCAGGAATCGTCAAACAACCTACCCGGGCTTCTGCTCGGTGATCCAGAAATCGGCTGGTGCGCCTGCCTTCTGTCCGAACCCGATGTACTCTTCCACTCGACCGATAAACTGGTAACCCAGAGGCTGGAGACAGGACAGGAAGAAGGATGTCGAGGTAGGCAGGTGGGAGACAGTGAGGGTAAGATGCGAGACAGGCATATCGAAGGTGTGATCGCGTGTCGACGTGCCAGTGTCCAGCACGCACTCGCCAGGATAGAGAAGGTGTAAAGATGAAAGACTGGAACAAAGTAGGATGGAAAAGAAAGACGATACCAGCAGTCGAGAAGTGAATATATACGGTGAGGGAAACCAAGTCTATAAAGGTAATGGACTATGACACGCCAGGAAATGCGAGTATTGTAACTGCCAGGAACCAGTCGGATGCAGCCAAAAAGGAGATGGAAAGCCTTAATTCCATAAAAATAGGACCTCTCTGCCCAAGATGCCATCACTCATCCGAACCTTGTCCACAGCAGTCGTCCGAGAAAGGCAAGCCTACGGCCCGACTGGGTCCCTCTCCTCTGCGTGGAGCAACAACTTGCCAATGCAGAGTGGGCCGGTCCGCTTCCTGGCATCGTGAACAGGACACCCTGCCCGATCCAGTGATCTGCACGTCGGGAAGTGAAACGCTGGTTCTGGAATTAGAGTGAGGCGCGTCACAAAAGTCTCTCTGTTACTGCTGTAGCCGGGATAGAGGCCCGAAGAGGGGCCCTGGACACGTTCCTGGCCAGATTCGGTGAGGGCCGGTACGAGATCATTGGGGGGTTTTGCCTGTAGGTGGACTTGGGTGGGTTTGGTGCTCGGATCTCAAGGGGGCCAGGTCATCGCGGGGACTGGCCAGGGTGGAGCGAGCTGCGTGGATGGAGAAGAGTGGGTGGAAATGGTCGGTTGGACTTTGGGTGCTGGGCAAATGGTGAGGCGGGACGTGGTGAAGGTGGAGCAGGGGTTGTGGCCATTGAAACGCTCATTTGCGAAGGGTTGCGCTTGATTTTGGGCAGTGGTGCTGACCGCCATGTCAGGGTGCTTTACGAACGCTTTTGAGTCATCCGGTCTTCTAAAGCTGGTCGCTGGATAACTAGATAGCCGGTTGAGACTCTGGGCACGCAGCTCCCGAATGAGGCTTAACGGTCTTATTCGTCCGAAGAAATGCATAGTTCCGATTAGCTGCCTATTCGGCCGCAAAGTGAGGCAAGTTTCATGCCACGTCAAGAACCGTAGACTACGGAGATATACAAAGGTACGTAGTCGGAACTACGTAGATCGCGAGATGAGCAACCGAAAGTCATTGTATTTGTATTTCACACAGTATGCGATGACAGGAGCCAGACTCCTCTATATGTTCACTTTTTCTGGTCTCGCCACACTCGCGGGCTGAGAGCTCTGGTTCAGGACTGGACCGGCGAAAAGGAACCAAATGCCATCCAGTCCGAGTGTCTCTTTGTCGAAGGGGACCATTCAAGTGGCCCCGTAGGCGTGCTCCTAGAGCAGCATCGACGCTGGCCGTCCCGTTCTCGAGCATCCCGAAAGTCAATGGATCTTCAAAAAACACAAAATGAGAAGAGTAGATAAATGGGAGTCTCGGGACGGCAGCCGAAAAGGAAAAAAAGATATTGTCGAAATTCATGTACCGGAGACGGACCCGTTGGTCAGCGAGTCGAAGGTCAAGCTTGGAACCCCGACCCGCTGTGTCAACTCGTCGCAAGGAAAATCGTTGGATTCATGGCAATTCCAGGGAATGTACCGAATCTGCACACGGAGGGGCAGAAGAGGCGCGCTTACAGCTGCGCAATTTCCAGCCCGATGCGCTCACAGAATGTCCCACACCTCCTCGGCCGCGTGGCAGAACTTGCTGCAGGCCACACTGGCACTCAGACTGTAGTTGCTGATACTGATGGTGTCATCCTTGAACGAGTCGGCAAAGTCGTCGTGGCCCTTGGCCATGGCACCGACGAAGATCGCGATACTCTCCTTGGGACCCAGCGATTCGACGTAGTCCTTGGTGCGGACCACCGGGGCGTCGAAACTCATGGTCACCTTGCGGCAGTTCGGGGGCAGGTGGTCGGTGATCGGGTTCTTAATGACCTTGAGGAGCTTCTCCTGCGAGTTGGTGGAACGAATCGACAGGCGGTGGAGCAGCTGGACCATCAGACCAGCAAACCGCTTGAAGGTTCTGGGAATGCGGACGGACGGGTTGACCTCGATCAGAACACCCTTGGCTGTGTGAATGAAAATTTGAAGGCGGCCAGCCTTGTTGACGGGAGAGTCCAGAAGAGTGAGAAGGCACTAAAGGGGAGTTGTTAAACCGCCGTAACTCAAGGATGCACATTATCAGGCCTACCTGGTGGGTGATATCTGGTCGAGCCTCGCTGATATCACGGTTCATCTTGCGCATGATACCGATGTGCTCGTCACTGTTCAGCAGAGAGTACTTCTCATCCTTGCCACCACGGCCGGCGGAGGCCCGGTAGGTTTCCAGACTGGCATTGGAGAGGATGACGATCAAACGCTGGGTGTCCTTGTCGTGTGTGGGAATGGCGACATGCTGCTCCGCAACGAGTTGAGGCAGCTCGGGCGGGGGGCACGACTGGGTCCCTGGAGGTACAGTAGGTTAGCCTGTGCAAATCCTGCGGGCCTCGGTGTGCCCACGAAACGGAGGGAAATAGGATTGACGGAGCCAGATAGCTTGACAAAATCACGGCAACAGCCCAGAAAAGCAGCTATCGGAAGTCTGCTTGAACGGTTTGTTGCTAGTCCTGCCGCAGATTCTGGGTCTCCGTTTGGAATTTTTTGGGCCCTGGTCCTAGAAATTGCCGGGGAATAGGGGATTCAGGGCAACAAGAAAAGTGAAGTCGGTGTACATACTCGCGCGCTTTCTCTTTCCAGCCACTTGTGCGTTGTCGGACATGGTTGAAGATATGAGGAGTGAAGTTGGGGGAGAAATCAGAAGAGATTTTTGAGTTGACTCGGCTCCGCAGACGGTTCCGCGGGACAAAAGCGGGACCAGCACTTGACTTTCACAACAAACGTTGAAAGGAGAATAATAATGAGGAGGAATTGATCCCGTTAAATAGTCGACTAGACGAATGGCTCCTAGCTCTACGCAAGTACAGTTCCCGGAGAAATTCGCCGTCTAGTCATGACAGATCACCGGCTTTGGTGGGGATCCCCTCAATGGGCTCGGGCTCCGGGCTCCGGCGAGCTTATCCTGCACGCTACTGTATTACGAGGGTGAGCAGTGCAGGCGGAGTTATATAGTCCGCATTGTTTATCATTCAGCTATATATTTGCAGCACTTGAAAACTTGGGGGGCTAGCTTCGTATGCTCTACAGTCTACCTTCCCATTGGAAGTCAAAAGATGACGATCTGAATCCCCTCTACTGTAGGAACAGACCCACAGCACCTGCACGCTTGTACAAGGAGCCTCGCGAGACCCCTCGAGTCGGGTGATGCGCCTGCGTAACAGAGTTGCAACGAGTCGCAGATCAGCTCCTGCCAATCACCTGGAGCGGAGGCACATCGAAGGCAACGAAATGGTAACCGCCGGAGTCCGCAAGACTCCAGGCAGACCCAGTGAGTTGATCTGAGGTGATACATGTACGTGCAGGGGTCAGTAACACAGCCCGGCCGAATCGAAGCTAGTTCCTCGTGCCAAAGTAGTGCCCGTTGGTGGCTGTCATGGCTCGATGAGGCAGTGATCTGGGCTCATGGTTGTTCGATTCCGGTCCAGTAGCTTGCGCGACTTGCACGACTCACTCATGGGTGGCAAGTTCAGCTCGTTTCGAAACTCTATGCTGTACAAGCATACCCTGCGTGGGAAATCCGGGGGGTTGCCAGACAAGGACCAGAGACGAGCGTAATTCGTAACTTTGTAAACTTTGTAAACTTTGTAAACTTCGTACTTGGCGTCTCCATCCACGCCAATCAGTAAGCACGATCCCGATTCCTTCTCGTCGGCCTGACCCAATCAGCAGAGCCAGGACATCCGATTTCCTGTGGAACTGTGGAAGTGTGGAAGTGCCTGGTAATGACTGAGTAGGGGGTGATGTGGGCGGTCTGCGAGGATCAGCGAGACGCTTCCTTGCACGATGCAAATGCAAGATTGGAAACGGAAAACGGGAGCCTTGATGGCTGGAGATCCTGTCGTGACATCCGAATAAGCTGGTGGTTGACTGGTTGACTGGTTCCTGGGGAGAAAGGGGCGAATGGAAACTCTGCCCGAGCAACATGCCAGGCAGAAATTCACATTCAGGAATGAGAAATTCAAAGCAGCGGCTGGAGACGGTTCATTTTTCATTTCCTTGTATTTTAGTCCCAGGTTGATGTACTGTAATCATCTTAATTCATCTTGGGTGGCGATTCTTGCTGGACCTGATCTACTTAACTCCTAACACCTCCCCATCACGGCCCTCCCTGAAACCCGTCCAAAAACAACCGAGTCTCAGTCTCAGTCGCAGTCGCAGTCGCAGTCGCATACCCCTCAGCTTCCCACTTCCTCCACCCCAGACCGCGATTTCCCCAACGGCAAGGGATAAAAGTGAGTTGAGCTTCCGCCGTCACCGAACAATATGACCTAAACTAGTTAGCGCCACGCGTGCGGTGGAACCTATGTAAAGTGCAAAAACCCCCCGAAATAACAAACACATTCCTTCCATTATTCTGGGCATAAGGGAGATGCCGTGGACTGTCACCAATTCTTTTAAGCGGTTTGTATCCATATTTCCCCCAAGAATTCACTTCTGACTTGTCCCCCCAGAGGCCTGATGAAAACATACGGAAGACCGACATGGCGCGTTTATGACGATGAGCGGGCCGCGAAGAAGAGACGCGTCCTGGACGAGTCCGACGAGGCAGAGACGAATCTCCAAAATGCGATCCGGGAATCGTCCGCTGCCGTGTTGTCAAGTCCCTCGCGCCGCAACTCGGTCGTCCTGTCCGAAGGCACTCTTGACGATATCGACGATCTCACGACGCCGCCATCGTCGCCGCCACCGCGACTGACTCCCCCGCCAGCAAATACTCGCAAGCCCACCTTCGCCTTTCTCAAGCGCAAGCACAAGGACGCATCCGTCGGAACCCCCCTGACCGAGGTCAACTCCAACAGCGTGCGCTCCTCCGCCGACCCGCCCAAGAACAAGGCCCAAAAACCACCCGCTATGCGCCAGATGCAGATTGATTTGGGGAATGAGGCGCGCAAGACCTGTGCAACCTGCGGCATGGAATACATCCCCTCCAACTCCGAGGACGCCGCCTTGCACAAAAAGTTCCATGAGATGAACTCGACCGGTGTCGATCTGGGCAAGGCCTTCATGCGCGCAAATGCCTCGCGCTGGGTCTACGAAGCTACGCGGTTCGACGAGGGCTACGTGGTCATCGTGGATCGCAAGGCGTCACCCAGTGCCAAGAACCAAGCCAAAAGAGTGCTCGAGGTGGTGAACAAGGAGCTGTCATCTCCGGAGATCGAGGACGAGCTGCTCTGGAGCCAGACCGAGCCTCCCAAGAATCAGCAGGAAGACGGCGAAGACAAAGTGGACCGGTACCGGGTCTTCCTCCACATGAAGGATAGCCGGTGTGTCGGCCTCTGTTTGACAGAGCGCATCTGGGAATCGCGACCGGTCGCACAGGAGGAATCGAACGGAAACGACTCGTCGGTGTCGGTGCGGGACGAGGTGCACCCTGCCATCGTCGGCGTCTCGCGCATCTGGACCTCCGCGGCGTCGCGACGGAAGGGAATCGCCCTGGATCTCTTGGACTGCGTCGTGAGCAATTACATCTACGGGATGGAAATCCCCAAGGACCAGATCGCATTCAGCCAGCCTACGGAGAGCGGCAAGCGGTTGGCGCATAAGTTTTTCGAGGAAGATGAGACGTGGCATGTGTATAACGAGCGGTGATGAAATGGCCGAACAGGGGTGGTCTTCTATTCTTTATTTTTATTTTTATCTGGGATTCTTGGGGGCTTTTTCTGTTTATTTCCGGTGGATGGTCATTTTTATTGCGGTGGATATGCATTTGTACCATATAAACCTTGCTCTTCTCGTGTACCAGTCATTCGAGCTGATTTTTTTCTTATTTCATCAAACTATTCATGGATGTTTGCATAACCGTATTGGTGCAGGGCTCTCGGGGCTCTTGGAGACTTGGACTGCATCGATCGGAAAGCGGCGCGTAGAACTGGATAAGAAGCTCGGCGGGGATGTTTCTTCCCCTCAATCTTCACATCTCCGTCTTTCTCTCGTTTCCCTCCCGGAGCTGCATCTGCATCATTCTCGCCGCGATGTCTGCTACCAATCCTTTCCGCAGAAACTTGGACGGTGAGGCCCTCCCCGTCTCTTCCCCCGAGGCCAACCCGCAACCCGCAACCCGCCACTTCCGATAAGACATGATGCGAGGAGCATCCAATCCCCCACATGAAGCTAATGGAACTGAAACAGGCGGTTCTGCTACGACTACAGCTACAGCATCTCAGTCTCCAGAAACCAGCAATGTAGCCTCTCTACCCTCCGACCCCTCCTCCGTCCCAACGGTGCCCAACGATTACCCCGGAAAGTCGTCTTTATCGCTCGAGGTCGAGACCGATGACTCGACATCTTCAGATGACCAAGCTGCCGACCCTTTCAATCCCGATTCATCGGTGAGCGACAATGACGGCGACGACGAGGACGATGCGGAGAGCCCCAAAAGCTCTCCTGCTCTCGTCGATCGCCGAGCATCGTCTGGGTCTGCTCCACACCCAGCTCCATCGGATGGATCATCAACTACACCTCCATCAAAACTGCCATTTACATCATACGAACACAATATGCGATTTGCAGACACTGGGGCATCTGGCTCGTTACAAGATAGTCCCTTCACGATGCATCGACCGAGGCAAATCTCAGCAGAACAGGACCAAGGCACTAGCCGTATCAAAGACAAGAAACCTCCCCCGCCGCCTAGAAGCCATCATGGAAAGCGAATCAGTGTTGCAGGCAATACACCTTCCACCTCGCAAGCCACATTTCCTCGACCCGATAAACGCCGTTCATACCATGCATCCTCCCCAGAGAGCTTGACACCTGCACGAGCATCAGGCACTCCCAATGCCAGCTCGGTCCCCAATCATCCAACAACGGACTACTTCTCGGTTCAGTCTGAAAACCAGAGAGCAGCCGATTCGACAGAGTCGCTCCATCGCAGCAATTCCCAACCAAAGCGACCACCGACGCCGCCTCTCAGCCGACGCCACAGCCAAATGCGGCGGTCAAAGTCCACACAATCCAAATCTAGTGGCAGTCGATTAACCATGTCCTCGCTCGATTCAGAGAGTAACGATAGCTCTCAACCTCCGAGCCCGGGCCCATCTACTCGTTCCGTCGCCTCATCCATGTCTCAAGACCGCAAGCGCATTAGCATGCCACCGTCCTCCGGGGAGCGATCTGGGATTGCGGACTCCCTATCAACTCGTCCAAGCTCAAGGTCCAATCAGGCTGGACGGCGTGCCTCGTCGTATGGTAGTATAGGGACTGCCTCGTTCACAGCGCCACCCCCGCCTCCGCCTCGTCGGGGACGAGAATCGAACACCCGTGCCGGTGATGGGGGTCCATCGCAGACCACGGAAGATATCCCCATGCCGCAACCATCTAATGCTCAAGATATATTGGCGGATCTTTCGCGATTACAGAAAGAGGTGGATGACCTTCGAGGGCACTACGAAAGCCGCAAGGCCAGTGATTAAGAGAAAAGAGGATCCAGCAGGCTGCATCCTTTTTATTTGGTTTCTTTTGGTTCACTGTTCTATAGCCGAGATGACGTTGTATGAATGAAGAGTATGAATGAAGAGTATGAAACACCTCTTTCACATCGAGACGCGAAAGGTGGGGTTGCCCAAGCCAAACATGACGTCGAGGCCCAGCGATCACTGAAATGTTCCAAAAGATTCGAGGCTCCATGT
Organism: Penicillium silybi; assembly: GCA_027569585.1. Taxonomy (NCBI): domain Eukaryota; kingdom Fungi; phylum Ascomycota; class Eurotiomycetes; order Eurotiales; family Aspergillaceae; genus Penicillium; species Penicillium silybi. The sequence goes on from JAPDFI010000029.1 coordinate 227,431, forward strand.
TCCTCCCCGCAATTTCCATCGTAACTCAACTTCTCCAAAACTTTCAAAACTTTCTCCTTCAACTCTAGTCTCGGCCATCTCGGTCTTGAAACTGAGTACTGACCTACTCACCACGATGACTACTCCCACACTGATCAATCTCCCACCTCCTCCCTCGGACCCCGTCACTCCGACGGAAATGGGACCGTAAGATCTCCATCCTCTCCTTTGTCTCAATGTGACTTGAGAAACGGTTGGCTGACTTCGGAAACCGGATTGGCGATGGTTTAGAGGCACGCCCAACTCCGGCACCACCTCCCTGTCCGCACTGTCGACCACCGCCATCAAAGACGGCCACCAGGGCCAGCTCCCTCACGCCCGCCACGCGCATCAGTCGTCTTCCGCCTCGACTTCCTCCACCACAACCCTGGAAGCCGAGCGAGCCGACCGCATCTCCCGCCTCGCCGGCCTCGAACGGGTCGCTACCGCGCGCGCAGGCGCCTCCAATGCCGCACCGTCCGTATCGCATGGCCCAGGCTACTTCGACAGCCACGGCGCCATCAAAGAGCGAAGCACTGTCGGCAGCGCCAGCGCAACAGGCAGCTTTGGTGGCCACACGACCTGGACCAGCGGCAGCGACGCCTTCGAAGCTGACAAGATGAGCGAAGGGGCCGATCCGGACGACGGCGCCTCGAGCGTCGGCAACATGAGCGACGAAGGTAACGCCAGCCTGGTCGGGTTCGGCGAGGGCGCCAATAGTACCATTAGCGGTCCGACTTCACGTCCTCCGGGCCTCAATCGCGTTTCCTCGGGTGGTCACAATGCTCGTCCGACTTCTATGAGCTCCAATGTTAGTCGGCCTAACCCCCTCGCCTCATACCTTCAGCAGCAGCAGCAGCATGCGGGTGATAGTTCTATGATGTCGCCTTCGCCTACGGGCTCGACGACCCCCGAACCGGTAACTGACGATGCGAGAATGGTCGATGGTATGACTTTTGATCCGGATGTTGTTGACACCACTGCTCGTACCCCGCGGCTGGCCACTCCCAACCAGAGCAGCAGTGGATTTGATTTCCCCAACCCTGAATAAAGTCCGGAGTAGGGTTCGGGACTGGGTCGATTAAGATGGGCAGGGACGGCGTTCTTTCGATAGTGGCTTTGGGTTTACGGACTTCTTTTCCTTTGATTTTCTCCCGTCCTTGCCTGAGTCTCGAGGACGTCGCGGAATGTATTTCTATGCGGAGGACCTGGCAGGGCACTAAGCTACCGCGAGAGGTGGTCACGACAGATATGTATCGGCTATGAATTATTTCAGCGCAGTTTAGCAATACTTTGGGTTTGGGTTCCTTGTTAATTTTTGGGACCTGGTGCGTGGCGTCGCATGTTTAAGAATAGTGAATACCGGTTATTTCAAGAGAGAACGGAGAGGATCGGAACTCAGTCCGAAATAATTCCATAAATAGGATAATAGGCCAGAGAAGTAAACAAAATAGAGGGCAAGTCCACTCGGCACAGGCGCAGATGACGGCATGCCGCCGCCGAGCTGAACGCCCGAATTTTCCTCTCTTTGACTCTTCAACCTCCCCACCTAACACCTCCTCCTTCCCCCTCCTCTTCGGCTTCGCCCTCTGCTGGCATTGACTTGTCTAGCACTGAAGATCCAACTCTCCGACAAGCATACACTTCCCTGCTGCTCTCCAATTGAGCCCTGTTCGCCATCTGCCGCAACAGCCATCCCGCTTCCCAGCCTTGCCACTCCGCTGGTTCTGATCCGATTCACGTCCACCGTTCTATTCGAGGCGCTTCGATTCGCTTTTTCGTCTCAAGTTGATACAATTCTGCTTAGAACTTTTCCCCTCTCTGCTCGCGCAACCCCGCTCGTTGCGACTTTGGGCTTGATTCATACCGGTCGGACTGTTTCTTGATCTGGTCTTTTGGTAGATCTTGATAAAGAGATCGATAGCGATTTACCTGTTTTCCTCACGGAGACAGATTTGAAGATTCTTTCTTTGGTGGCAACTTCGTTTCCAGATTTCGAATTTCACCATGGCGGCTCCGACGCAGCTTGCTTGTGCGTTGTTCCCCGAAACCCCCCTCTTCGCGTGGCCACTGGCCAATTCGATTGATGTGAGAGGTTTGCTTTGATGGGCTTTGGCTGACGTTGACTTTAGACCGAACTCTCAAGGGGATTGGCATCATGGATGCTGCCCCTACTTATGAGCCTCTGTCGGGATTTGCGAGGTAGGAATTCGCACTGGATTTGGCTTGCGAAACTATCTGACTGACTCCTCTCCTTCCATACAGACCTGAGGGCAACCTCCGCTGCAGCGCTTACTCGCCGTGCGGCCGTTATTACGCATATGCATCCCCCGAAAAGTATGTTGACATCCCAGCGCTCTGCGTACCTTGGAGTCTAACAAACTCTTTTTCTAGGGTCACCATTGTCGAGGCCTCCACGGGCCACATCGTCTCGACCATCCCGGCCGAAAACGTGTTCGAGCTGGGCTTCTCGCCGCTCGGCACCTACGTGATCACTTGGCAACGCCCCGGCAAGGACGAGAATGGAGATGCGACGAAGAACTTGAAGGTGTGGCGCGCTGTCGAGAGTGGAGACGAGCACACCGTTGTGGGCAGTTATGTCCAGAAGTCGCAGACGGGCTGGAACCTGCAGTACACCCCCGACGAGAAGCTGTGTGCCCGCGTCGTGACCAACCAGGTCCAGTTTTACCAGAGCGACAACTTGTCGTCCGTTTGGAATAAGCTGCACGTGGAGGGGGTGACGGACTTTGCTCTCTCGCCAGGAAAGACTCAGTCCATTGCTGTGTTTATTCCGGAGCGTAAGGGCCAGCCCGCTGCTGTCAAGGTCTTTATTGTGCCGCAGTTCGGTGCTCCCGTCTCGCAGAAGAGCTTCTTCAAGGGCGACAAAGTTCAGCTGAAGTGGAACTCTTCCGGCACTACCTTGATCGTGCTTGCGCAGACTGAGGTGGACCGGACCGGAAAGAGTTACTATGGCGAGACTACTTTGTATCTGCTCAGCGCCAGTGGTGCTTTTGATTCTCGGGTTGATCTTGGTATGACTCTTCGTATTTGGAAATTATTGATTAGGTACTTACTCGTCCGAAACAGACAAAGAAGGGCCCATCCACGATGTGAGTTGGAACCCCAACTCCAAGGAGTTCGGTGTCGTCTACGGCTACATGCCCGCGAAGACCACCATTTTCAACGTGCGCGGTGTGCCCAAGCACACTTTCCCTCTGAGCCCGCGGAACACCATTCTGTTCTCGCCTCACGGACGATTTGTCCTGGTTGCCGGTTTCGGTAACCTGGCGGGCCAGATGGATCTTTACGATATGGAGAAGAACTTCCACAAGATTGCTACCGTCGAGGCGTCCAACGCCAGTGTGTGCTCCTGGTCCCCTGACGGTCAGTACATCCTGACTGCCACCACCAGCCCGCGCCTGCGTGTTGACAACGGCGTGCGCATCTGGCACGTCAGCGGTGGCCTCATGTACAACGAGGACATGACCGAGCTGTACGATGTCACCTGGCGGCCCCAGACCATCGAGCAGCACCCTCTCGGTGAGCCCTTCACCAAGCTGCCCGTGCCTCACCCCTCCGCTACCGCCTACCTGAGCACCCGCAAGGCCCCCGTCAAGGCCGCAGGCGCCTACCGTCCTCCCGGTGCCCGCGGCCAGCTGACCCCTCTCGCATTCAAGCGTGAGGACGAGGGCGGTGCCGCCTTCGTCCGCGACGGTGTCCCCGGCGCCAGCATGAACGGCTTCGGCAAGCCCCGCCGCCGTGAAATCCCCGGCGCCGAGCCCGCAGAGGAGTACCTGCCCCCGGGTGCCGCACCTGGCGGCGGCGTCCCCCTCCCTCCCGGCGCCGATAACGAGAAGCTGTCCAAATCTGCCGCCAAAAACAAGAAGAAGCGCGAAGCCGCCAAGAAGGCCCGTGAGGACGGCGACAACGCCCCACCCGCCAACGCCCCTACGGGCCCCAGCCCCGATCGCAACCGCTCGCGTAACAAGAACAGCCCTCCCGTCAACGGCAACGGAACCGCTCCCGCTAAGCGCGCTCCCTCTCCTCCCCCTGCCCCTGCTGGGCCTGTCGAGCCCTCGGCCCAGGATAAGAAGATCCGCGGCCTGCTCAAGAAGATCCGTGCTATCGATGAGCTGAAGATGCGTCTGGCTGGTGGCGAGAAGCTGGAGGATACGCAGATGAAGAAGATCCAGACTGAGGATTCCGTGCGTAAGGAGCTTGAGGCTTCGGGATACAGTGGTTGAATGTGATAGAATTGCAAATACGAGTGAAGTGATGCCGTGGGTTTTGTATATACCGTGTGTATATTGCATTCCAGTACAGAACCCGTGTCATCTCGAAAATATAAAATGAAATTGATCAACTATGTGTGTATTTTGCCCCTTCGGAGATTGCGAGATCGCGCCATCTACCTACTTCCACGTTGTCCCTATTTGTCTTTCGGGCCTACAGAATGTCCCATCAGAGCCAATTTACGCACCGCATCCGTACCGGACTACCCTCTCCTTGCTACCTGCACAGCTGCCAATGTAGAATTTGTCAAGGGACAGATCAGCATCTGCAGAGACCGCAGAAGAAAGCAGGGACCCCGGAGATCAAACGCAGGCGTTGCGACACGAATGCCGCAGAGGACACAAAGTCCAGGGCAAAGGTGCAAGCACCTTATGTGATGGTATTTGATATATCGCATCCGATACAGAGCTTATTCACTTCCGGAGAAGGAATTTCAAGGCATGGACCTCGCCTTGCGCTCCACCTTGCAGCGCGAATTGGTTTCCTAGTAGGTCGAGAACGGGTAAGCGAAGAGAAAAGTAAATTATCATCATTGGAGCATGGGTATCATATATGGTCCAGACTGTTGCCCATCAAGTAAAGATGCGGGTTCTCTTCACCGGGCTGCCCATGCGAAGAGATGCAGTCCCACTCTGCATGCCGTTCAATAGTCGTCCCATTCCCTCCACATCAAGTTCGCCTCGTCGGAGCATCATCTGATCATTTTCTGCAATCACTTCGGGCTTCGCCGCGGCTGGCGCAGCATCGTCAGACTCTTTTAGGCGCGGCGCAAGAATCATGATCTGGTGCTCCGCGGCTACCAGGACATCAAAAGTGTGACGCTCAGCATCCAGGGAGCGGCGCGCCGAGGTAGGAAGATGGCCGATGGCCTGGAAGTTTTCACCCATCAAGTTTACATCCTGGAATGGGGTCACGCGACACCTGTTGGAGGAGTCAAAAGTACCAGTGGCTCGCACTGCATTGCGCCAGAGAGAAAGCAAGCTTGGAATGACTGCACTCTGCTGGCCGTGGCGCACCAGAATCGACTCGTCTGGAAGCTGGTCTTGGGAAGAATTGGTCTGCCAGACGGAGATCTGACCACGAAGAGATGGACTGGCCGCGGTCATGGATCCCTTGAGAAGGGTGTCTTCCCGCACCCGTTTTGTAGACGGAGTCATGGGCGCAAATCGCGGACGCTGCTCAGCCTCGGACTGACTCTTGCTCGGCGGCGTCATGATACGTCCGCTGACGGCATACGCTGTCAGTGAGCCTCCAGTTACACCCTGAACGCTCGACTGACGATGCAGCGGACCCTTGGTGGTCCCGGGACCAGCTCCCTCGATATCCCAAACACCCCATTCACCATCGACCAGAAGGACCATGATCGCCCGGCCGCCCAGGACCCACTCAGCATCGATAATCGTCTTCCGACGAGGGAAACCAGTTGGACCTTGCTCAAAGCCGGGGTATAGACTGATGAGCCAGCGCCCTTCTGTGTCGATAGATTCATACTCCTCATGCGCGCTGGATGCACGCCGTGCAGATTTGGAGGTCTTTTGGACGGAAAAGCACGAGTACACCTTGACACATCCGCTATGGAATGCCACCAACAAGTTCGAGTGCCGAGAAGACGGATATGTCGAAGGGTTGAAAGCAATCGTCTGCGCGGGAGATGGCAGGATGCGTCGTTGGGAAACGAGCTCTTCCTCTACCAGGTGGTAGGACAGACCCTTGGTAGATGATTCCTCTCGAATAGGGATGCGATGCAGCAGTAGCACGCCAGAGCCTTCAGCAGAGTGTGTTGCAACAAGTAGATCCCACTTTCCTGAACTTCCAACTCGGCTCCGTGACTTTTTGCGATCTTGCTCTTCCTCGATTTCTTGGCAGGTGAATGTGAGAGATACGCCGCGTGGGATATCCTGATGGGTCACACCCCCACTGATCGTGAGGGTTTGAATGTTCCAGCTCTTCGGATCGGTCTGGGCTGGGTGAGGCGGGATGAGAGGCAGGATCACCACTCGCGTCGAAAGGTCAGAGCAGACGGCTGAGACAACGATGTGATTCTTCACTATGGGCGGGAATGGATCAAGAGGTGAGCGAGCCTCTTCTGGGAGAACACGAGGAACAGCCAGGTCGAGCACCCGGCTTCCCAAGGGGACATCGATTTGTCGCAGGACGGCTTCATATGGAAAAGCAGGGTCGACCTCAGTCTCCTCGGCGACGAAGTCGTAGGTAGGTCCCTCTGGCGCAGTAGACGCAGCAGGTGCGTCTTCCTCGTCAGAGTCAATGACCATGACTGAATCACCTCCATTCTTCGCCGCGCTTTTCTCCTGCGCCGAGGATTCAGGCTCCTCCAGTTCAGAAAATTGCCTTCCTCCTCTCCATACAGCCTTCAACCCTGTCTCATAGCCGTAAACAATGATCGAAGAGCCGTTAGGAGCTCGAAGGGGGTAACCTTTAGCTGCCTGGACGCGGTGGGGGAGCCGGTAGCTAAGATTTTGCGAAACAGCGCATCAGTGGCAAACTCGAATCGCAAGAGCAAGAATAATAGTGCTTACCTTAATTGGAGCCCATCTTCTCTTGGACGAACCAGCGGCGCCAAGGGAAAGGAAGGCATGCTGATGGTGGTGCTGAGTGGAGGCGAGAGCTTCGAGCAAAGGCACCGCCGGTGATGGCACCACAGGGATGGTTGGCAAGCTTGTGATCAATAGCTCAAGCTCATAAACCGAGTGCTGGGAACTCAACGATATGATGAAAAGGGTTCTGTAATATGTCGAGGGAAATGAGGGCCATGCGGTTGTGAGTTGCAGTGAGGAGAAAGAAAGGTGTGCTCGGGCAAAAGAAGTTTGGGGAAGTCGGTCCAATCCCGCGTTCCTGCGCGTCTCCTTCACCTCCGATCAACAATCAGCCACTCGACATGTCTCTCTGGTGGAGCGCATTTCTCGGTTGATTGCTGTGCTGACAATGGAAATGGTCTACTCTACAGCCCATGCCGCCAGAAGATTGCTCGTGACGGCGCACAACGATCGCTACTTTGTCTTTGTCTAACAGCCCACCATGGCATCCACGCGCTCGCTCGGCCTTCACGAGCCCTCGGCTGTCTCCTACCTGGTTTCGGAGGGAATACTCCCTCCTGATCCACCGCGGGATCAGTACAATTGGACAACATGCGTGGACGATAGTGGATTGACTGGCCCGGTGGACGACGAGCTGGTATGGACGAAACATTGCGTGGTATGGTCTCGCGCAGGGATGGTGAAGCGAGTGTTTCGGCTGGACCCTGAGAAAGAAATCATTCGGCATGCTTTGTTCACCCAGTTTGCGGCGGGCCATGTCAAGCGCTCTGCTCAGGACAGTACGGGGAACACGGCCTCCAAACATCTTCGAAACGTCGGCGCGGGAACGAATGCGCGGACAAGCCAGGGAAAACGTCATGGGAATGAACCAAAATCGGCGACCTCGGATTCGACCTTGGACCTGCATGGACATGCACAAGTGGCGGTGGTCACCCCTCATCAGGTCAATGAGAAGATGTCTAGAGCTCTAGTGGTGGTCCTCAAGTCACAAGCTCATATATTCTTCGTCACGGGAACCAGCCATACAATTCCCCTTCCTTTCGAAGTTGAATCTGTCTTCGCAACTCCCCGTGGGCTTCTATTTCAGCGAAAGATACCCGAGGAAATTACCGGCCCCCAGCATCCAACCGCGCCTCCCAATTCTTTCTTAACGTCCTCACTATTCGATCCTCATGCCTCGCAGACATTGGATATTCCGCCAGCTCCCACCAAAGGGAAACTGCCATCTTTGAGACTTTCTGCGCCGCGGAGTTCTACGTGGGCTCCAAAATCCAGCTCCGGTTCGGACCTTCCGCGGGCCTTTTCACTCATCGATCCTCATTCGGAGATGGGCCTTGTTGTAACCTCGCAATCTTCCCAATTGCTGTCTAGCAGCGTCAACAGCACCAGGCGAAGACCGTCCGGACTGGACGTGCTGGACCACGCCGATGAGATTGTGTACATTTCCCCTCAAGATGAACTCTTGAGTTCGAGCCAAGTCTCAAAAAATGGGCCTTTGATAATAGTGGTCACTACGAACACTAGTACCGGGGTTCATACGGTATGGACGGCGCGGTACAGAGACGACGAGCCTGGCTCCTCAACAAAAGAAAAGGCTCGGCGATACACCGAAGGCACTCAATCCAAGAGGCGCAGCTCCCACTTTGGCATGACAACTGGCGCGACTACACCAGCTGCGCGACCCTCAGCAGCTCGCGAAAGTTTCGGACCTTGGACAGATAATAGAGTTTCATCCCAGCAAGTCGAATCCAAGAACGACCCCGAAGAGGATTTGGTCTCAAGGGTTGCTCAAGATTTCGGAGATGTTGGTGTTCCTCTCAAAACTTCTAGACGGGTGAGCTCGCTGCTTGCACGAACTGATCTGGCCACTGGCCAAGACCGAATCACCTTCTCAGACCTTGCTACGGGCACTCAGTCCAGTACTGCACCCCATGGTGGACTTAGACAATCCATTGGAGCTGGCAGTATGCGTGGGAGCTTTGGCTTCAACCCTCGTGCTTCACTTCCTCCGGCCACGGGATCTGTCTATAGCACCGCGGGAAGCTTTATCGAAGCCCCGGTGGATAGACTGCTGGAAGAGCTTAATAGTAATGTCCTGACCGAAGGGTTTGAGAACATTGCTCTTCGGGAATCAGCGTCCGGGTTGCCAGAGGAGCTTTTACTCACCAAGGTAGAGAGCTTCTCTCCCATGTTCTCGGGCAGTTTCCGGGCCTCCACGCAACAAGCATCCACCCGCCATCTTAAAGTCTGCACGCTGTGCTCATCCGACTATGGGAATACCCAGAATGGAAACGCAACCTCGGTGGCGGTCTGTATCGTGGACCAGGACGCGCAAAATATGACTGTGGTAAATTTGCGAGCAGAGAGAGTGGCAGTCTCGAAGAAGCAGAGGATGGGTCCCAAGAAGATCAAGCCCTCGGAGAGACGACCGCTACTGGTCAATGCAACCGGCATCCAGCATGTCCCTAATGTCTGGGATGTCTCCCGGATTAGTGACGGCGAGACTTCGCGTATTCTTACCCTAAGTGTCTCTGAGAATGGGCAGCGAGAGTTGTCATTACAGACTCTTTGGGGCAGCCCTACCAAAGTGGATATCCCAGTTCCACTACAGCTCTACGAGCCTCATGGAATCTCCGCCGGCAAGCTAGTGAGCCGTCCAAGGGAAAGTGGTGTCAACCGTGTCATGGCAGACCCTGATCTTGTTTTCTCCGCATTTGATCACGGCTGCTCGAGAGGGAAGATCGATCTGGTTGACACAGAGAAGCAACGACACAGAATTCAGATTCGAATGGAACCTCGAAACGACCTTGTGAAGAAAGTTCTCAGGGTTTGCAAGTTTGTCCTTCGTGATGCAGAGAAAGCCGGGGATGGCATTCTGGTAGCTTGGTGGGAGGTCATGAAGTGGCTTCAGGAGAAAGAAGACATTGAGAATGATCTCGAATGGACTGCCATGGTCATCGTTTTATTCTCATTGGCGGTGCCCTTCACCAAACAACCACCACCCCAGACCCCTGCTAAGCGAACACGCCGAAAAAAGGGTCTTCTACGGTCGAGCAGCGGTTCTTACGTTGACCTGGAGAGCTGGGAAGCCATGCTTGATCTGGAATCAGGTCCATCAGGTGTCTCGGCTCCATGGATGATGGGCAGTTCCTGGGGTTGGATTGTTGAACAAGATGCCATTGAGGACCTGGCAGCTCGCGATGCATCCCGTACGTCGAAAAGTGAACAGCCCAATGCAAGCCGGTCCACCTATCGCCACAACTCTTACCTGACCAGGTGCATCTCTTTCACTCGAGAGTTCTTACAGACTCCCCGGGGTGCTAGAGCTTCTGGCCGCGATGGCTATCTACCTATCTCTGGTGCATTCCCTGAGAATACACGGTGCACTGCCCTGGGTACCGTACTTGTTGGTTTACAGCTCCTACGAGAAGAACAAAAGCTCTCCACCTGCGACACGGAAGAGTCGCAACGACCTCTCGGACTTCTCGCCCCTGTTCTCGCGCAGCTTGGTGGCTGGCTGGGGTGGCAGTCGTGGAAATGGACTGGAGATTCTTACTTCGGCACAGAGATGGCCAGCATGGAACGGTGGGAATTCGAAGACACCCGGATTTCTCAACTTAATGTCCCGGGCGAGCCATTCTCTCCCCCGTCGATCTTCGCCTTCCTCATGGACGCCGCCCGTCAAGCGTCTTCACCCTTTATCACTCTTCTCGACATTGTCGCCGCATCAGACCGAGCCCCCAGAAAAGGGCGGATGTGGCAGGAGTGCTTCAATATCACACCGCGAAGTTTGGCTCTAAATGGCTTCCTTGCCGATGTCCACAACGTAACGACACCATTGGAGAAGATCAAGCTCCTGCATCGCTGGGGTTTCACCAAGAGTATCATCGACACGTTCCCTGAAGGCGTTAGTGCACCACTGTATGAGGCCGTCATGCAGTGCCAGATCGAAGCGTCAACCTCCTGGAACGCAACACTTCTCGAGCTGATTGACCGAGAGGATCTTTACATGTCAATGAATCCAGTCCATGCTGGCACATTCGCACCGCCGCAGCATTCTGCTGTCTCTCATGAATCTGTGCGCGATTTCCATCATATCAGCAGCTCAGCCCTGGAAATCGACGCCATCAACGCCTTTGAGGCATCCGCAGAGGCTGACCGCTTCTCAGTCACCAGGCTGGTGTTTCGTGAAGACAAGCGCTTCTTGGAAGCGGCACGTCTCCTCAATCAATCCAAAGCTCCAGTTGCAGACTGTGTCCCTGAACCTGACTGGACGGATTCTGATCTCCTCGAGGCGCAGAAAGAAATTGTGCAGCTGGTGTCATTCCGAACATTGTCAACTCCTGCTGGCCGTGCCATGCTCTCCTTCAGTGGCCGCCTACCTCTGTTGACTGAGAAGCTGCCCATTCCATCCTTCTCGCTACAGTGTGTTATGAAACCTTCCAATGTGACTGTCAGCGCCGAAAGAACCGCGTTCACTGAGGAAAAGGTCTGCTGGGCGTTCTTCCACAACGGTGTGTCCACCGGCCTGGCAATCTCTAAGGGATCAAAGGGAATCGACACCTCTTGGATCCTGTTCAACAAACCACAAGACCTCACAAACAGACATGCCGGCTTCCTGCTGGCTCTTGGTCTGAATGGTCATCTCAAGTCATTGGCCAAATGGGTTGCCTTCAAGTATTTGACCCCCAAGCACACCATGACATCCATCGGTCTCCTGCTCGGTCTTTCTGCATCTTATCTGGGTACGATGGACACGCTCATCACACGTTTGCTGTCTGTTCATGTCACACGGATGCTGCCACTCGGCTCAGCAGAGCTCAATCTATCCTCGTTGACACAGACCGCCGGTATCATGGGCATTGGTCTCCTCTACTGTGGATCTCAGCACCGGCGTATGAGCGAGGTCATGCTTTCTGAGATCGAGAACGTCGAACAAGAGGAGCAGTCAAGCTCGCAAGAAGAATTGAGAGATGAAGGATATCGTCTAGCTGCAGGCTTTGCCCTCGGCCTGATCAACTTAGGCAAAGGCAAAGACCTGCGAGGAATGCGTGACATGCACATTGTTGAGCGCTTGCTAGCCGTCGCCGTCGGCACCAAAAACGTTGACCTGGCACATGTGCTTGACCGTGCCACTGCAGGGGCGACAATCGCGATCGCCATCATTTTCATGAAGACGAATGACTCTGTCTTGGCTCATAAGATCGATATTCCTGACACTACCGTGCGCTTTGACTACGTGCGACCTGATCTCTTCCTTCTGCGGACGCTGGCACGACACCTTATCATGTGGGATAGCATTGAGCCCAACATCGAATGGATCAACGCGAGCCTACCCACGGTATACCGACGACGTGCCCGTCTTACAAAGGTAAGCCAGCTGCGAAGCGAGGACATGCCATTCTTCAACATCCTTGCCGGGTTATGCTTTGCCCTGGGTCTTCGATATGCTGGCTCTGGCCACACACAAGCACGGGATCTGTTGCTGTTCTACCTGGACCAGTTCATTCGCATCTCTCGGCTTACAGTGGTGAACTACGATGCCAAACTCGCACGTAACTCAGTCCGCAACTGCCAGGATGTCGTATCTCTATCTGCAGCGGCTGTCATGGCTGGTACGGGTGATTTGGCACTGTTCCGGCGCCTGCGCTCGCTTCACGGTAGAGTCGATCCAGATACTCCTTACGGTAGCCATATGGCAGCACACATGGCCATTGGCATGTTGTTTCTGGGCGGCGGTAGCTACACACTCGGCACATCCGACTTAGCAGTGGCTATGCTACTTTGCGCCTTCTATCCCGTCTTCCCAACTACCGTCCTGGACAACAAATGCCATCTCCAAGCCTTCCGTCACCTTTGGGTCCTCGCTGCCGAGCCACGCTGTCTCGTCCCTCGCGATCTCGATACCCGTCGTCCAATCTCCATCCCTATCAACATCACATCTCAAGACGGCTCCGTCCGTACCATCTCCGCCCCATGTCTCCTCCCAGATCCCAGTGGAATCACCCGTATCGAGATCCGCGGCCCAGACCACTGGCCACTCGTCTTGGACTTCAGCCAAGACGACGCGCTCCGTGACAAATTCCGCCACGGCGACCCGTCAGTCTACCTCCGCCGCAAGGCAACCTACAGTCCCTCCGGTACCTCCACATCCGTCTTCGCATCCACTCTCACCGGCCTGAGCGAAGCGCAAGACATTCTCCCCGCCGCCGCCGCAGCCTCAAACCCAGCCAAGGGTCTCCCGCCCTCAGCATGGCCCAACCGCACAGCCCAGGTCTCGGGCACTCTATCCGCTGCCACAACACCCTCCCAAAGCCCATGGGCCTGGATCTTCCATCTACCTTCCCTACAGGGCCTCGACATCCGCGAACGCTCCCTCGTCCTCCCATCCTCCTTCCCAACCCCGTCTCCGCGCATCAGCACACAACTGGTCACCGCGCCACCTTGGCTGCGCACTTCCGCTGTCGACGCTAGACTAGCTCTCTCGCACACTGTTCGCAACATCGTGCAGTCTGCTCGTGGCCGCGGCGCTGATCCCGACCAGGTCCGTGACCGCGTCTGGCAACTCAAGCTGTTGTTTGATTGGCTGGATCGTGTTCAATCGAGTGACGAGCCTGATGCTTTGTCTGGCCACTCGCAGAATCAGTTGCAGCAAGCTTCGAGTCTCTGGCTTAGGAGGGACTTCGTTGAGGAGGCCAGATGGCAGGTTTGGGGTGTGCAGATTGAGGATCAGGGTTAGGGGGTATGCGGTGGTTAGATATTTCTGTTTTGATGGTGTTTGCTAGGATGTTTCGTTGGCTGGCTTGCTGTTTCTAATGGAAACTGAAGCTGGTATTCTTGTATGATATGTGCTATCCATGGTATGATAAGGCAATACAACTTGACCATATATTTTATTCATTCTTCGTAAATGCTTGCAACATATATTCAATAAAGAGGCTGGTTGGGCATTTGCGTTCATATTTTGCTGCTATACACGCCCAACATGCAAAGGCCAAATCAGTGACTGCTCCAGGATACCGTCCAACTACCGCGGCCGAGTCTGTCCCTCCTTCAATAATCCCCGATCTCCACCGCCACCCTTCTGCCACAACCAAACACCCTCAGTTGCCCACGCCGCGGCACTCGCATGCCGTCCAATGCCCGAGGCCAGGGGTGCAGTGCTTTGGCTGTTTTCATCTTTCTTCTCCTTTGGAGCCCGGCTTTTACTCGGGTCCTGCGCACCCTCCGCCTCGGCTAACATGCCACCCACGACACCTTCCTTCTCAATGACGAACCACAGTCCCTCTGACAGCTGTCCACCACGTTCTCCGAACTCGTCACGGCCCAAACGGAACAGGATCCGTCCGAGGACTTGCCAAGCTACACAGCGCTGAGCAGGAAACGTGGAGCGCGAGAGGATTGCCAGCTCCGGGATCGTGTATCCCGCCGCATGGGGATCTTCACCGTGGTGGTGGAGACCAAGGGTTGTGGGGAGGGAGAGAGATGTATTGGGAGCGATGATGGTTCCGCGTAACGAGAAGCGGATTGCGGATGGTGCAACGGAAATGGCGCTGCTGGCTGGGTGGTAGGCGGAGGTCGAGTCAGGATCTTCTTCGTCGTCTGGCGGGGGTTGGAGCCAGGAAAGCGCGGAGGGATCGTGGGATATCTCAGGGAAGTAGTGGGATTGAAGATCGGAGAGAAAGTTGGGCGACGATGGGTCTAGTGTTGGCATTGGTTGTTTTGGTTGCGGGAAGTGGAAGGGCTCGATCATGGCTGGGTCGAGAGAAGGCCTCTCCGAGGCCGGATGGAGGTCGGCCGGGGTTTGTGTAGGGGCAGCATCATCGCGTCCCGGTGATTTGGTGATTTGAGGTGCTAGTGCCACTGGAGAAGGTGGCCTCGGGGAAGGTTCGGGTGCTGCAGCTGGGACGTCGAAGGAAACGGATTTCTTTGGTTTTGATGCCGTCGATCCTTCTGATGGGGGTGCCAGTTTGGGCTTTTCGCTAGAGTCCTGCCCACCCTCATCAATCTTGGCTCGGCGGAGGAAGCGCTCTAGCAGCCCTTGGTCCATCGACGCCATCAATTCCTCTCGCTCGTGCTGAATCTGCGTATCCGACATGGACGCCAGATGCCGGCGGTTCTCCTCCGCGATGGATTTCTTGTCATCTTGGACACTTGGCGGTGATTGCTCTGTACTCGGGGCAGCTGCCTGCTCCTGCTGTGCTCGTCGCTGCTTGAAGGAGGACGGTTTATTGCGTCGCCGGTGCGCGGGGAATCCGGTGGAAGAAGCGGTGGGAGTGGGAGGGGCGGGGGCGGGCGGGTTGGCAGAGGTCGGCTCCCTCTCACGGATCTCCCCTATGAGGTCAAAGGGAGAGGGAGTAGACTCCTCAGGAGGCTCATCATCCAGATCAAGGACGAAACGCTCGCCGCGAAAAGCCATGGCGTGGACACAGGTGAAGTTATGTCAGCGCGGGGCCTGCGGCTCAAAAAGCTAAAAATGGCCGATGCAGGGGCTAGCCCGATGTGATTAGCGTGAGTCACGGATGTGCTAGGCCTAAAGAGGTAATAATGCTCTGCCGAAAAGGGAAAGGCACCCCAAATGGGTATTCTTTATTTGAGGCCGAAAGCTATATTGGCATCAGACGCAGGACGAAATTGCCCACTGAAAATTATAATGGCATATTCATATGGAAGTAAACGAGTCACGGATTAGATATTCGATAGATATCAGCTGACGGCGATCTCATGTTCAGCCGAGGGCTGTGTTCTGAAACAAATCTCCGGTCGCCAGACAAGCAGATCAGATCGAATAAGGAAATGGATCGAAACGATAGTCAGATGATATATGACTTAATATTTACTAATTGAAACCATCAAGTCATTTGCTTACAAGATACTATGCATAGTGCAGAGCCGAGATGAAACGAGCGGGGGACAAAGTGGAAACTATACGCGGGAAAGTACTGCAGACTCCACTGACGCCAGATCCGCGCGCATGCAAAATGCCATTGCCCAAGTGCTTCAGCAATTCACTGATCAGGTCTACGATGTTACGGAATAGACAACTGGACCATATAAGTACAGTGCAACTTACACATCTCAATTCCACAAATCAATTTCTGCTTCCGTACTTTTCGATATCAAGTAATTATTCAAGCTTAGTCGAAGTACTAAGGTAACAGAGCAGAAATCCGGCACATCAAACTGGCTCCTTGTTCGCTTTTCCCCTTTCCTGCCCTTTTTTCCTTTTCCCTGCAATCCCTTTCCCTGCTTTTTTCTCTTCTACCCTCTCCTCCCCGTATCCATCTCTTCCATCTTCTCTCATCCGGTGTTCGTCTTTACGTGTTCCACCCGCTTTCCCCCCGACCTTACCGGTCTTGTCTTATCTGTTCACGTTTGCTTTTTGTGTTCCATTCCCATTCCCCAACTGCCTGGTGATACACCACCACTCGGGTGTTCAACCCCGACCGTATCCACACCACTTGGTCGTTGCCATCCCCATTTCACTTCCTCTCGTCGAAGTATTCATCAATTCGTCATTTGCCACTGATTCTCAACCATGTCCACGGATCCACCTGGACAGGGTCTGCCCGAAGCAGAAGGGCCCGTCGAGACCGACGCCAAACCCGAAGCTTCCAACCGACGTGCCTCCGCCGCCAGACGGTCGCGTCGCAAGAAGGACGACGACACCACCGAAACCCCGAAACCCAAGGGAAAAGAACCTAAGGAAAAGGATAAGGAAAAACCGGCCCGCGCTCCTCGACGTCCTCGAGAAAAGTCGACTTCGACAGCTGCTTCGCGGAAAAAGGCCAAGCTGGAGGCTGCTGGGGACGAAGCCACTACGGGGCCTGCTGCTGCTGCGGCAGACCCCAACCCTGCACCCGCCCCGACGACTCAGGCGCCAACTCAACCCCCGACTCAGCAGCCTGTACCCAATCTTCAAAGTGCTCCTGCTCCTTCTCCCACTCCAACTCCTGCCCCACCCTACTCTCAGAGCCCTCATCATCCGGCGCCAGCTCCTCCCTCCACTTATTCCCTATCGCAACCATACCCACCTCGGCCACAATCGCAACCCCCACCACCTCAACCCGCCCCAGCTCCCCCGCGCAAGAGTGGCCAAAACTTCGATCCCATTCGATCGGCTTTTGATAACCCTTCGCCCGCGCCTGCCTACAGTCCACCTACTCAGCATGTGGTATCACCGCGGTCAAACTATCGTGCCAGTGCGTCGCCCGCAATTTCCAGCATCATTGACCCGCCGGCGCAAAACACACACGCTTTCCAAACGCCGCTGCACCGCTCTTCCTCCGGCCATGTCTCGACTGTACACTCTCCAGCGCCTCCTGCCGCGGTACCAACACCTACACACCACTCCTTAGCTCCTTCCCCGATGCCAGTGTCCTCCCCTTCCCATGGTGCTACCCATACGCCTCAGCACATGCCACCTAACAACTATGCTCCTTACACACCGTCCGAACAGCGCCCGATGCAAACGCAGCCTCCCAAGCTGGAGCTTACCCCGCCGGCACTGCAGCAACATTATCAGCAACATCCTCCTCCATCTGCTCAAATGCAGCCCCAGTCGCAACCTCAGCAGCCAGCGCAGCCCCCTGTGCAAGCGTCCACCCCACAGCCTGCTCAACGACCTTCTGATGTAATGGACGTTGACTCGAAGGAGCAACCTGCACCTAGTGCAAAGAAAGAGAAGGGCACAGGCACTGCGCCGTCGTCAAAGGCACCGTCCCCCAAACCAGCTCGCGCGGCCAAGGAAGCTCCCGTACTCCCTCAGGGCTCCGGTCTGATCACCAACGCACTATTTGGTGGCGCCGACGACTCCAAGTCACCCGATGCGCGTAGTACCCCCAACATCATCGTACATGTTCCGCTGCAGAAGGGCAACCACATTGTCAACTTCGCGCAACTCGCAGAAGAACAATATGGTTTCGCTGCCCTGCACCCACGCCTGGCCGCTCATAAAGAGCGTTTGGCCCGCGTTGCAGCTGCGGGTGCCGTATTGGAGCGCAACGACAAGAGCAAGGGCATTTCGGCAGGCGAAAGTGCTGATGAGGATCTAAGTCTCGATGTGGATCGTGACAGCGATATGGATGGGGATGTCCCCATGAATGGTGCTGGAACAGGAACCAACGGTGCACCTTCAGAAGCTAGCGATGGCAAGAAGAAGCGGCGCAAGAAGGTTGAAGAATACGACCGTGACGATCCTTTTGTCGACGACAGTGAGATGGCCTGGCAGGAGCAGGCTGCCGCAAGCAAAGACGGATTCTTCGTTTACAGCGGACCCTTGGTACCGGCGGGAGAGAAGGTCCAGGTGGAACGGTACTTACCCTATCTATCCAAATTTGAGAACCCGATGCTAATTTCTACCAGTGCCGACGGAACTATCAAGCGTGGTCGGGGCCGTGGACGAGGAACTGGCCGAGGTCGATCCCTGACTTCCCACCCGCATGTCCCCATCGCAGCTGCCGTGCCCATTTCTCAAGACACCGGTCTGCCACTCCGCGGACCCGGGTCAAGAGGCGGCACCTCACGCCGAGCACGGACAACCAAGAAAGCCGCTGAGGGTGACAAGGGCACCCCTGAGCGCAGTGGCTCCAACGCATCTACAGCCCACGAAGGCCGCGGTGGCCGTGGCTCTGGTCGTGGGGGCAGCACGGCCACCCGTGGAGCAAAGACCTCCTCAGGACCCTCCTCAGGCTCATCCATGATGTCGATGATGGACCTGGCTCCAGCACCCAACTCCAACACAGCCACGCCCACTTCGAATTCCAATCCCAATCTCGCCCCTGCGCCTGGTCCTAGTCCGCTAGCTGGGCCTGAGCTCGTTATGAAATAGATACATTTGTCGCGGAGTTATGCTGGGGTGTTTCGGAAATGGTGTTTCGTTCTGTTCATTTTTGAATATTGTATTTTTTTGTTCCGGGTTCTGGAACCGTGTTTCTGTTGCTTTTTGCATCAGCTTTGTATCTATATGAGATAGTACATCTATCCATGCATTGATCTATCCATGATATATTTTTATGAGCCTCGATCGAGTGTTTGTCTTAATTCGTTTTGTAATTATTCGAGGACGTCCAGTCCCCTTGTGATGCATGTAGCCCTTTAACCAAACGTGATTCTCCAACAGGTCCTGGATTTGATATGTACCCACCTTCAGTAAGTACGGACAAGGGATGGATATATTTGAGGATCAAGAGTTGATATTGTAGTATCATCAAATACTTGCATTTATGTACGCCGTGTCATGCAGGAACATATCAGAGCAAGGAAACAGAGGCAAGGTCGTTGTCGTTGCCGAGTCAAATCATCGACAAGAAAGGAAAGGGAAAGGAGAGAGACATCCATAGACAGGGGAATAGAAGCCAGACAAGAAAAGAAAATCCATAGATCATGGAAAGGGATATGTGCTCGGTCCTGCCTTGTCTTTTTCCGTACACAGCGCCAGAAATGGAAAACGAGGCAGATTGCCAAACATGAAGAAATGGAAACAGAGAAAATAAACCTTGGGAATGGTGCAGTTGAGTCACAAAAATCATGTGCATATGCAATTCACATCTGAGTAGACATCACGATGAGTCGTTTCGATGACATATCAACATCCCTCTTATGAAGCCTTAGGAGCTCGTTCCGGGCATGTGGCCGGGATAGCCGCGCCGGCTTCCACCTGCAGATACAGGAGGAGGTGGAGGTGGCCCACTCGGTGGGGGAACGGAACGGATGGGCATCGTGGCGGGGTTCAGGTTGGTGCGAGACTTCGTGTTATGCGAGCTAACAGATCGAGGGCTCATGAATGGGCGAGAAGGTGCGTCAACAGCGGAGACGGGATCACCGAGGAAGCGTGATTGCATGCGACCCGATCGTGGATCATTGTCATCCTTGGTCTCCAGCGAAAGGAGCTCTAAAGACGGTGGTGGTGGGGACCGCGCGGAGCGCGAGGATGAATAGTGGTGGTTCTGGGTGCTCGGGGGACCATAATGGCGGTGGGATGCGGATACATCGCTGCCGACGTTCATGGGAATCTCGTCCGAGGGCGGGTTCTGCTGATATGGAGATGGCGCCTGCTGACGAAGTGGAAGGGGTTTGCTGGTGATAGGAGTACCTTTGGAGATCGGTGGTGGTACGGGCGTCACCGCTGCAGCCGAGGACGGGTTATTCGAGGTCGGTGTAGTGCCCTCCCTAAGTGACTTCGGCGCCGGAGGGGCCAGATAAGACTTGCGGTTGTGTCGTTCCATCATGCTGATGGCCCATTCCTGCAGATCGACTGGGGTGCGCTTGGCTGCTTGCAAGAAGGCATCCTTGTCCTGCATTGAAAGTCAGTAATATATATCATCCGTGGAATGGGTCGATCATACGTATAGCTCTCGCGGAGTTGGTCGTTCTTCTGACTTCTTCAGCAGACACTTCCCCACGAAGTCGTGCAAAATAGGAGGGAAGGCATCACTCTTGGGATGCTTTGGTGCAGATTCGTGAACAATCTGCTGAAGCAAGTCCAGAATACCCATGGGACCTGCACTGGCGCGGTCTCCTGCTGCGGAGTCCGAGGTATCGAAAGGGAATCGACCCACAGCCAGCTCCATCACGGTCAAACCCACACTCCATACATCCGAGCGAACAGTGTAAGCGCCTCCTTGGATACGTTCCGGTGCCATATAGGTCGAGGTACCAACAAAGGTATCGGCGATTGAGTTGACGGTTTCGGTGGCGACGCCAAAATCACAGAGCTTGATATCACCCCGCGAGTTAACCAGGACGTTGGACGGCTTGATATCACGATGCATGATTCGGTGGGCTTCATAAAGATAGACCAGACCGGCCAGCACCGATTCGGTAATCTTGCCCAGCACATCGACTCGTACGGGGCCAAAATCCTTTGAGATACGATCGAGGGACCTGCAGTTGACGGCGTCAGCCACCCCTCTTTCTCCGGCCCATCACAAGCAACCTACCCGCAATCCATGTATTCCATGCACAGAACAATATCCCTGGCCTCATTTTGGAAAGCGCCGTAGAAGGTCACGATATTAGGCGAGTTGCAGTCGTGTCCCACTCGAAGTTCCCGTAGAATCTGTTTCCGCACGTTCTCTTTGGCATCGACTCGGATAATCTGGTAACGGTGGATGTCTAGTCAGTTGATGTGCTCGAAATATCAGCCCAAGTAGTAAAATCCCACCTTCCGGGCCATGACGACCTTGGTCGAGGCATGCATGACCTTGGAGACGGTGCCTCCATTTCCAGCTCCCAGCTCCTTCAACGTCACCAAATCCTCACTGCGGAGATCCAGTCGGAACTCCAGTCCAATCTCAAGTGTATCTGTGCGGTTACCATCGGTATTTCCAATCGCACCGGGGACCTGAGCATCGCCATCGGAGGGATTGGTGGCAGCTGGCTTTGGGGTCGCATTGAGGGCGAGGCCTTTGACGTTCTTGCGTTTCAACGTCCGGGCCTTGAACTGATCCGCCATGGCGGAAGTCTGTAGAGTGTTGGGAAGAGAAGAAGCGACCACCGGGTTCTTCACGACCTCGCTGACGGGGAAAAGCAAAGGAAGCGCGGCGGGGAACCCGATATCACCGGCGGTTCTTGGCGGGCTGATTGGGTCTCGCGGGCGCGTAGACTTAACCAACTACGCCGAGGGATTTGCACGGGCGCCAAATGGGAGGATCGTGTGGCTTCCCCAGTTTGGGTGGTATTTTGCAGGGGGGAGAATCCTATCTTCTATTTTGGTTTCATCTTTTCGTCGCTACGGTATCATGAAACCCGTCCGACAAGTGCGACATTTGTGTACTTCGCAACTTGAGACACTGCGGTAAATCACGTGATCGCACCAGCCACGGACAGCCACAGCGTGCAGTCACCGCCACCGCGTTCTCCTTCGGAGAGTCGTGCTTCTTCCTTTCTCTGCGCTCGCCTCTCTTCTTCCCCTTCCAACTCAACCCCTTTTTCTTATCACCTCCGCGTCTCGGGCACTGCCGGGTGCCCTGCGCTGTTGCACTCTCCTTCAAACCGCTATTCCCTTCTCACTGGGAGTAGCAATCCCGACCAGCCACCATGAGTCTCCGCGATCTGGTCGAAGGCGAGGCCCTGATGGACGACGATGAGAACGACGAGGGCATGGACGACTACGATGGCGAGGTCCGCGAGGGTGCCGGGACCGTCAATCACTACAACGACTCGAGTGATGAGGACGATGAAGAGGAAGACGACGAGGAGGCCCAGCGCGCCGTAAGTAGCTTGGAGCTTTTGAATGATGAATTGTGCGCTGACATGCAATCGATAATATAGGTTCGTGAAGGTTTCATTGTCGACGAGGATGAAGAGATCGAAGACCGCAAACGTCGTCGGCGTGGCGAGGGTAGTAAGAAACGGCGCGCCGACGAAGAGGAACACCTCGACGAGGAGGATCTGGAGTTGATCGGTGTTACTGCTCCTGGTAACAGAGGAGCAGCCGCTGAGGTATGTGAATCCATTGCATTGGCCCGTCGTCTTTTGATATGGCGCCGGGGCCGGTGAATTCTACTGACAGCAGCTCTTCCAAAGGGACAGTCCAAGTTTAAGCGCCTGAAGCGAGGAAAGGACCGCGAGCAACAGCAACCGTCCCAAGGAATCGATGATATGTTCAACTCGGACGATGAAGAGGAAGCTCAAGCTCCGGGATATGGTACTTCCCGTCGTCGCGGCGCATACGACGAGATGGAAGGCTTCATCGAGGAGGATACCTTTTCCGACGAAGAGGGACAGCGGGAGCGAGACGATCTGGAGGTCGCGCCTCCCGCCCGACCAAGCATGCCGGGTCTTGGTGCCACGGAAGCGGCAGGCCTGGACGAGAACGCATTGGAAGATATGCGCGCAGCGTTCGGTGACGGCACGGAGTACAGGTTCGCCCTGGATATCGAAGATCTAGAAGATGATGAGAAAGAGGACGAATCCAGACATCTGGATCTGAAGGATGTCTTCGAGCCGTCCGAGCTGGCCGAGAGGATGTTAACGGAGGAGGACAACGAAATTCGTCTGCTCGACGAACCCGAACGCCACCAGGTTGCTCGCAAGCCCTACAAACATGTGATACTCTCGGAGGACCAGTTCCGGGAAGAGGCCATCTGGATCTCCAATTTGCTGTTGCTCAAGAAGCCGCGCATGGACCCGGAGCTGCGCGAACCCTTCCAGCGCTCGGTGGCCAAGATGCTGGAATTCCTGATCACAGACGACTGGGAAGTCCCGTTCATTTTCCAGCACCGCAAGGACTACATGATCCATGCGGTCAAAGAGCCCGTCAATGGGGCTGATCCTGCCGTCGAGTCCGCTCAATATAATATTCGTGCCGAGAAGCTTTTGAACATGACGGATCTGTGGGACATATTCGACTACGACCTCAAATTCCGCGCACTGGTCGACAAGCGCAACACGATCCAGAAGGCTTACGACAACCTGCAGAACCTTTTCAGCGTCAATGATGCCAACGTGGAGGACCTCTTGGCTGCGGCCGCCACTATGGATGAACTCCAGGACGTACAAGACTATATCCATTTCCAATATGCGTCGCAACTGCGTGACATGGCAATGGTCAATGGTGATGCCAATGGCGAGCCGCATCGGCGCAAGGCTTCCAGCAAGACCTTCTTTGAACGAGTACGGAATGGCAAGGCTTACGGCATGGTGCGTGCATTTGGTATCACAGCCGATGCTTTTGCCCAGAACGCCTCCAAGGAAGGTCGCCGGCAATACACCGAGGATCCTTCAGAGGGCCCAGAGGAGCTGGCAGATCAATTCGTTGACACCGATTTCTCCAATACCTCACATGTTTTGAAGGCCGCCAAAAGCATGTTTGCCGAGGAGCTTACTTTGAACCCCAAAATGCGGAAGGTCATCCGACAAGCTTATTACGCCAACGGAGTGGTCGACTGTTTCCGCACAGAAAAGGGCTTGCGTCGAATCGATGAGCAGCACCCATACTACGAGTTCAAGTACCTACGAAACCAACAGATCATGGATATTGCCCAACGCCCCGAGATGTTTTTGCGAATGATGAAGGCCGAGGAGGAAGGACTAATGGAAGTCAAGGTGCGCTTCGAGAACTTTGACAGGTTCTGCCGCGACTTTTACTCCGATATCGAGTCCGACAACTACTCCGAGGTTGCCGATGCGTGGAACCGTCTTCGTCGTGAGGTGCTCGACATGGCCCTCGGCAAGCTGGAGCGGGTGATCAACCGCAGCGTCAAGGAGAACATTCGACAGGAGTGTGAGAAGCACGTGGCTAAGGAGTGTCGTGAGGCCTTCTCGCAGCGCTTGGATCAGGCTCCTTACAAGCCCAAGGGAATGGTGCTGGGTACAGTGCCGCGGGTCATCGCCCTGTCTTGCGGAACCGGCAACGTGGGCAGAGACCCAATTCATTGGGCCTACATCGAAGAGGATGGTCGCGTTCTCGAGAATGGCAAGTTTACTGACTTGTCAGTTGGCGACAAGAGCCGCGGAATCTCAGATGGCGCTGATGTAGCTGCCTTTGTGGATCTGGTGGACCGCCGCAAGCCAGATGTCATTGGCGTCTCTGGCATGACTCCGGAGACTCGCCGCCTCTACAAGTACCTGTCTGAGCTTGTCGATCTGAAGGACATTCGCGGAGCCGCTTACGCAGATGACCGCGACGAAGAAGTCAGCGATCGTCTGGAGGTGGTCATTGTTAACGACGAGGTTGCCCGACTATATCACAACAGTCCTCGCGCTCGGCAGGATAACCCGGGCTTCGGTCCCTTGACCCACTACTGTGTAGCCTTGGGTCGATACTTGCAATCTCCGCTCAAAGAGTACGCCTCTCTGGGTCGCGATGTCATCTCCATTCAATTCAAGCCCGGCCAGCAATTGGTGCCTCAGGAGTTGCTGCTTAAGCAGCTTGAGACTGCTCTGGTCGACATGGTTAACTTGGTGGGTGTGGACCTGAATGAAGCGGTTACCGACACCATGACCGCGAATCTCCTACCGTACGTCTGCGGTCTTGGACCTCGAAAGGCAGCCCATCTGCTCAAGATCGTGAACATGAACGGCGGAGTGGTGAACAACCGTGTCGAGCTTTTGGGTGTCAATGCGCAGTATCCCGCTATGGGTGTCAAAGTGTGGAACAACTGCGCCAGCTTTGTGTATATTGATTTCGAGAACGCCGACCCAGATGCCGACCCGCTGGACAACACCCGTGTGCACCCCGAAGACTACGATATTGCACGCAAGATGGCTGCCGATGCGCTGGAGCTGGATGAGGAAGACATCAAGGCCGAGACAGACGAGAACGGTTCGGGTGCAATTGTGCGGAAACTGTTCCGGGAGGAACAACAGGACCGTGTGAACGATCTGATTTTGGAGGAGTACGCCGAGCAACTCGAGAAGAATCTCAATCAGCGGAAGCGTGCTACTTTGGAAACGATTCGCGCAGAATTGCAACAGCCATACGAAGAGCTGCGGAAGCAATTCGTCTTCCTCAGCACCGATGACATCTTCACCATGCTCACGGGCGAAACGCCAGAGTCCCTGACTGACGGCATGGTGGTGCCTATTGCCATTAAGCGGGTGTTCGAGGATCACATCGACGCCAAACTGGACTGTGGAATTGATGCGCTGGTCTCGGAGACCGAGCTTGGTGTCCCCATGGACATACCTGTTCGCTCTGTCTTCTCGGTTCATCAGACTGTTCCTGCCAAGATTATGTTTTTGAACCGCAAAAGCTTCACATGTAATGTGTCATTACGTGAAGACCAGGTTTCTGATCCTATCCGCCGGAACGCCCATCACAGCTTCAATGACTGGGACGAAGTCCAGGAACGAAAGGATCGGGAATCGATGCAAGAGAAGACGCAGCGCGGTGGTCAGGCCCAGCGTGTCATCAAGCACCCTCTCTTCCGGCCGTTCAACTCCACCCAAGCGGAGGAGTACTTGGGCTCTCGGAGCCGCGGCGATGTGGTCATCCGCCCTTCGTCTCGTGGACCGGACCACCTGGCGGTCACCTGGAAGGTGGCGCACGGTGTCTATCAGCATATCGACGTGCTCGAATTGGACAAGGAGAACGAGTTCTCGGTTGGCCGTGTGCTCAAGGTCGGCGGTCGGTATACTTACAGTGATCTGGATGATCTCATCGTCAACCACGTCAAGGCGATGGCCAAGAAGGTGGAAGAGATGATGGCGAACGAGAAGTACCAAGAGGGCAGCAAGTCCGAGACTGGTATGCTCCAATTCTTCCAACCAAGGTACCAAATCACTAACGTTTTCGATAGATCAATGGCTCGAGACCTACACCAAAGCCAACCCCCGTCGCTCGGCGTATGCATTCTGCATCAACCCCAAATACCCCGGCTACTTCTTCCTTTGCTTCAAGGCGGGCGAACACTCCAAACTCCAGAACTGGCCCGTCAAGGTGATTCCGCTGGGCTTCGAGCTGCAAAAGAACCCCTACCCGGACATGCAGGCTCTGTGCAACGGGTTCAAGTTGATGTTCACCAACATGCAGGCCAGTCGGAGGTGAATGTGTCGTCTGTACAGTGTACTATTCATCTATGGGGAAATCTTCATGGAAAAGCGGATCAAAAACAAAAGATGGGCATTGCATTCTCTCGAGTTTCTTTCTTCTATGCCTTTTTTTACTTTTCTTTAATTTGATACACCTTCTGGTCGTTTGGGGCGGGCGGGGCAATGGGCATCCTGTAACCACTATATTTTGCAAATGGACAGACAGCATTCAGCATGAACAAAATAAGTGTAGAGAATAGGTTAGACTAGATTCCACGGGTAAAATCTTCGCCAGCCGCTCAGGAACGTGCCTAGGCATGCGCTCAGATCTCGGCACTTGCGCAGAACCAGTATAATAGCGTGTCGCAATCCCAAGGTTCAGCGTGGATCCCCGATTCCCTCCATGTGAACAACATTAATGCAATTCCTCGGCCTCGGGCCATTTGATCGAGTTTCCCCCTGGTGGGGGATCTTCAAATAAATGGAATTGTCGTCATAAATTGGAGTTATTATTAGTTCCCATTCTACTTTCTTTCCCATTTTTGGTTATCTATACAGTTTGGTACCTGAAGAGTCCTGAAGAATTACGTAGCCCAGTTCCAGTTCTCCCGTTGTTTCACTCCCCGCCCTCTTCCTCTTCAGCCGCAACTCCACCGCGACGGCTGCACACTCCAACTCTGCACCATGGCGGCAATGGAGGAGCTGGAGATCCATAGCAAGGTAAGCAGCGACCTAAAAAGGCTCTACGTACTCTGCTAACCTTCATCAAGTCCTACTTCGTACGCTGGATCAATGTTAGCGCCAACCACACCATCTCGTGGAGCATCCAGCCACACAAGAAGTCCGTGAACTTCGGAATCTTTAAACACCCCGGCCAGTCCCAACTGAGCTCCCACCTGCCTACCTCCGAGTCCCAAAGCACCGATTCAAATGAGAACCTGCCCGCAACGGCCGCGGCCTCCGGCTCCCGCAACCAGTCCTCCGTCATCGACAAGCTGACCGGAATCGGTCTCAAGACAATCAAATGGATTGGCAAGTGCGAAGCCAATGTGATCTCACAGGGGACGTACGACGTGCCGGCCAACGAGGGTGGTAACTACGCGCTGGTCTTCGACAATACCTTCTCCAAACAAATCTCCAAGACCGTCACCCTCGTCCTCCTGACCTATCCGACCGGCTTCCAGCCTCATGGCTCGGCAGCGGCCTCGATTGCGCGCTCCCAGCCTAGCGGTTCGAGCGAGTCGCTCACACAGCCGCGTACACGCCGACGTGGCAACAGTCGGTCTACGCTGAACGCGCAACTGTCGGACTCCTCCGTACACACTGGGCAGCTGCAGAAGCGTCGGCGGAAGCGAGGCCAGGGCTGGGCCCGTCGCTTTTTCTCCTTGGACTTTACCTCCAGCACGCTGTCATACTACCACGACCCCAACTCGTCTGCGCTGCGGGGTGCCATCCCACTGTCCTTGGCGGCTGTCGCAACCAACGAGAAATCCCGCGAGATTTCCATCGATTCGGGCACAGAGGTCTGGCATCTCCGTGCGAGCAACGAGCAGGACTTCCTGGCTTGGAAGCGAGCCCTCGAGAAAGCTTCTTCCAAGGATACCGTCAAGGATAATGAACTCGTTGCCCCCGGTCCTCCTGAGCTTCGGCTGTCCCTCCCGTCGACGCCCTCCCCTGCCGAAGAGCATGAATGGACTCGAGTCGAGAGCCTTGTCAGCAAAGTTTCCGGATCGCGCGATGCTGTGCGCCGCCTCGCCAGGGATACCGATCCCAAGTATCTCGCGTCTCCGCTACCGTCTTCCTCGGAGCGAGCTCGTGGCCGGTCTCCTAGTCCTCACCCTCCTTCGAACGACTCACCTGGTATAGACCCGAAGCGGCCTTTCTGGAAGCGAAAAACTAGCGGCAACTCTTCTCATAGCGGAAAGCAGGCCAACTCCAGCGCCTCCCAGCTGGTAGTTCCGACAAAGGATGGGCCTGGCAAGCCGGCCAGCATTCACAGTCATTCAGATGGAATGGACGCGATTCACGACAATCTGATGGCGGTCCTGCGTGATCTGGACAACGCCGTGTCTGAGTTCTCATCCCTCATTGCTGAGAGTAAGCAGCGGCGACACCCGCCCAGACCAGCAATGTCGGGTCGTAAGAGTATGGAGTCGGATATCTCGCAGGAGTTCTTCGATGCGACGGACGGTGCCGCGTCTCCGCTCCTGACGATCCAGGATAGCGAAGACGAAGAGGAGACGGTGGCTGGCGCTTCTGACGAGGTTGAAGACGATGCACCCTCGGACAGCGATGAAGAAGCCGAGTCGACAGCTCCTCACGACAGTAGTGATGCCTCGCCCTTGTTCCCAGCCCGTCCCAAGTCCTTGTCTCCCCTTCCTTTGGATCCTGTTCGTCGTCGCCAGAATATCTTGGCTCCAACGGTCATGCCTCCAAGTCTAATCGGATTCCTGCGCAAGAATGTCGGCAAGGATTTGTCGCAAATATCCATGCCCGTGTCTGCAAACGAGCCCCTGTCCCTGCTCCAGCGTGCAGCAGAGATCATGGAGTACTCGTCACTGCTGGACAAGGCTGCCCAGGTGTCAGACAGCGTTGAACGACTGATGTATGTCACTGCCTTTGCTGTATCCTCGCTTTCCAGCAACCGAGTCCGTGAGCGTGCCATTCGCAAACCCTTCAACCCGATGCTGGGTGAAACATACGAGCTCGTCCGTGAAGACCGCGGATTCCGCTTCATCGCCGAGAAAGTCTCCCACCGGCCTGTCCAACTAGCCTACCAAGCCGACAGCAAAGAATGGAGTCTCGCTCAGTCCCCAATGCCCAGCCAGAAATTCTGGGGCAAGTCCGCCGAGATCACCACTGAGGGACGCGTCCGCATCACCCTCCATGCAACAGGCGAGCACTTCAGCTGGACACCCGCAACCTCTTTCCTGCGCAACATCATCGCCGGTGAGAAATACGTCGAGCCCGTCGGCGAGCTGACCATTTTCAACGAGTCCACCGGCCAACGCTCAATCTCCAACTTCAAAGCAGGCGGCATGTTCTCCGGCCGCAGTGAAGAAGTCTCCACTCGCGCCGTCGACTCAAACCACAGACCCCTCCCCCTCGGCCTATCCGGTGCCTGGCCTTCCTCTTTGTCTTTGACCCGCGACGGCTCCCCATCCGGCAAACCGATCTGGACTGCTGGTGACCTCGTCCCCTCCGCCCCAAAGCACTACGGCCTCACCTCCTTCGCCGCCACGCTTAACGAAATCACCCCCATTGAGGACTCCCACCTCCCACCCACCGACTCCCGTCTCCGTCCCGACCAGCGCGCTCTCGAAGACGGCGATCTCGACCAAGCAGAGGAGGTCAAAGTCCAGCTGGAAGAGGGGCAGCGTGCTCGGCGTCGTGAGATGGAAGCTGCCGGCGAATCCTGGATCCCGCGCTGGTTTACGCGGGTCAGTGATGGCTCCGACGGCGAGGCTGTCTGGCGTCTGAAAGGAGGAAAAGATGGGTACTGGGATGAGCGTGCGAGGGGTACTTGGTCTGGTGTTGTGCCTGTTTTTGAGGATTAGGGTTGATTTCGTTTGGCTTGAGCTTTTTG
Organism: Penicillium silybi; assembly: GCA_027569585.1. Taxonomy (NCBI): domain Eukaryota; kingdom Fungi; phylum Ascomycota; class Eurotiomycetes; order Eurotiales; family Aspergillaceae; genus Penicillium; species Penicillium silybi. The sequence continues at coordinate 257,359 of JAPDFI010000029.1, forward strand.
GGTTGCTTTTCTTTTCCTCCCCCGAAAAAGAATTGGATCGGAGAGATGAGATGAGATGAGATGAGAGATGTCTAGAGGTACGATTGGGTTGTTTCGATTTACGATTTACTCCACTCTAGAATAGTCAATTACATTGCATTTGGCCATACACGAGAGTATGAGGTACTACAAGTGTTCGGAACCTTATGTGGTTGCTTGGATACGTGGATTTATCGTATATCAATCCATTATTAACAAAGCTCTCCTGACTGGAAGTACAACGCATAAAAGACAAGACATGAATCTTCGACCGTCACCACTGCAAAGAATACATTGGTGTATAAAAGGGGAGAAAGGTAAAAAAAGCCCGTACTTGAAAACAGAAAGAGCATGGGTCACCTCGCATAGTAATAAGAAACAGAAAGCCATATAATAAGATAAACTAATCCTCGTCCGAGTCCTGCTGCGCAGCCCAGCGCTTCGAATTACGCATCTTCGCTGCCTTGCGCGCGCTCCCACGGTCAGGCGTCGTCTGGCTCTCCGGCATCCGCATCATCACGGGTAGGTTCTCGAGAACGGATCTGTTGCCCTGGAAATAGTGCTCGGCAAAGCCGCCCTGGAGGATCCGACGCAGGGAGCTCAGACGAACCCACTTCCACCACCGGTCGATGCTCATGATGCCGTGCCGGCCGATCTTGACGGTGAGCGTGCTGCCGTAGTGGCGGTTTGTGTCTTGGTCGATGGCCGTGTTGTAGCGAGGTCCGCGGCGCGGGTTTTCGATCGTTGTCAGGATGGAGGCGAAGTTGGTGTGAAGGGACTTCTTATCGCGCTTGCTGATGCGCTTGTTGTGGATTGTTGCTAAGTTTTGTAGCTGGCGTTGGACCTCGGGTGTGTTGTGGTAGGCGTTGTATCGCTTGACGAGCTTCGGTCCGCCTGCGGGTTCGTTGGCGTGCTCGTCGATCTCATCTTCGGATTCTTCACTGTCGGACTCATCATCTTCTTGGGGTGTATAACTCTTTTCGTAGAGGATGGCGATGTTCTCGCCGGCTGCGATCTGCACGCCGGAGTCGCCGCTGTCTAGCTGGTCCATGAAGATCTGCACGGCCTCCTCGCTCTCGCTTTCAAAGTCGTCGACTTCGGTTACCAGGAAGCCCCATACTTGCAATGCGGCGGTCACGCTGGTTGGGTCGTCTGCGGCATCGATGGACTGGCCGTCCGAGGCCACGATGTCCAGGAGGAAAGTCATCTGCTCGAGAATGCCATCCTCCCCCGCACCACCGAATACGGCGCATGTGCCCAGACAATTAATCGCTGCTGCCTTGATCGCATTGGATGTCGAGTCGCGGATGATGCGTGTCAGGACGGGCTCGGCATTTTCGTAGATTTTATCGTCGGATGAGGTGATGACCAGCAGCTCGATGGCGCGCAAAGCCAGGGTCGTCTCACGCGCACTGGACTCATTTCGCACGCTTCTCACAAATGCAGTCAGCAGGTCGGCAACAGACGCACGCATTTCCTCCTCTGCATAGTGGTACTTGGTGAGGCGGCAGAAAGCAGCATAAGCTTCCTCACGGCCCTGGACACTGCTACGCTTGCGGTCGAGGATCTCTTGAATGCGATCACCAAGCTCCTGAGGCCAGTCGACGTTCTCCTGTTCCGGATTTTCATCGTCGAGAGAGCCGATACTATACGATCGTGGATTAGTGCCCCGCTGAAAATAAAAAACATACAGACAGCGGTGACATCATCCCGCCACGAGGTGGGACCATGATCAGGACTCGAGATGCACAAAAAGATTGTGAAAAAGAGAGACCGAAAGAGCGATGGAAGGGATAGCTCACCTCATAGCAGTCTCGTCAGAGAGGAAACCGGAATCCTCGTCATCCGATGCAGCTCTGCTCGCAGCTCGTGACGACTGCTTGGAGCCGGTGCGAGAGTTGGAACGGGACGCTTCACGAGAAGCTGCTTTGCGCGAGACGGTCTTGCCGCTCTCGAAGATCTGGCGACGGAGATCAGGCATGATGAAGAGAGGTATGGTGTTCGAGTTGAGAAAGTATCGAAAGTATTGGGATCGAGTAGGTGCCGAGGTAGTAAAGTGGGATGAGCAAGGTCACCCTATTGGAACGGAGCTATGGTAAAATGAAAAGGAGAGCTGAAGAGAGTAGAATAGCACATAGTCCTGCAGTAGAAACATAAAGGGTAAAAGCAGAGATGAGTGAAGGAGTAGAAAAATCGAAAAAAGTTGCCTCCCCAAGACTCTAAACCCTGCTTAGGTGAAGCAGTCTCGCGTAATGCGTAATGTGAGTGAAATGTGTAATGCGCCCGCGCTGACTGCTGACTGCTGACCGCCAGTGCGGGGATTTGCATTTCCATTTCCACTTCCATTTCGTATAATACTCCTCGTATTTGATAAGAGTCCAGTCTAGTCTAGGCCTGGTCCAATGTAGTCCATCTACTTTAATAGTGTCATGACTTTTATTTTGGGGTATCGCCGTACAGTTGAAAAACACCGTGCTAATTTCCATGAATCACCACCCCCAGAATGCGCCGTGACTTGGCTCCTTCCAAATACTCCCGTCCCTCCTGGCGAATCTCCTCTTCGTCATCTTCGTCGCCAACTTCCAGGTCCACCTGGAGACTAGCCTCGTAGGCCCCCATCACCGTCTCCTCGTCCACCCGTACGCCGCCCTGCACCAGAACTCGAATACATTGCGCCAATCGGGCAATCTCCCGGCGTGTTTGCGGCGCAATGTCATCGTTCTGGCTGGAGTAGATCGAGCTCGACACCATCTCTTCCATGCGTGTGATAGAGACGTTCTCGGTAGTAGACGAAGCTGCAGCCGCTCCGTCTGCGTGTTTGGAGATCCAGATATACCCGTTCACTCCGAGGATGACATCCACATCACCACCACCGTTGGCGGTGTTTACCGTCCACACCTGTCGTCGTGATCGCACCACGCCTCCAGTCCCACTCGAAGCCGCGGGGGCTGATCGGGAATTGACACCACCCTTGGTGCTGGTGCTGGACGCTCCGCTGCCACCGGTACCTGTGACGGCGAGGAAGACGCCGTTGCGGAGTTTGCCGTATTTCAATGAACGGGTGTGAAGAGAGGCTGATCCATCCTGGTGCACGCTCTGCACTTCCGCAACAACCAAGTCGCCCTCGCTGAAGAATGTCCGGATCTGGAGCTCGTCTGCGCTCGTCCGTCGACGTAGGATACCACCGGGCAAGTTGATGGCGGAAAGAGGGAGCTGGGCGAGTAGTGGAGCTGCAACGTCGACCTTCCACCGCTTGGACTGCACCTCCACGATTCTTCCAATTACCAGATCACCGATCTCGGGTGTGTATCGGGCCCGCAACGGGTGCACTGAGAGAAGCTTGTTGGTCTTGTTGATTTTTCCGGCGACTGTCGCGATGATCGATGTAGAGAGGGGGTTCATGTAGGTGCCATGGCCTCTGCTGAAAGTTAGCTCCGTTCCCCTCCGCGCAAATTCCTGCCCCGCAGTGGCAGAAGGTCGAGTGCTCACCTCATCCACTGAGGATCGTCTGTAACCACCTCACCGGGCGTCACGATTGCATTTCCAATCTTGTTTTCTACTCGGGTCCGCTTGGTTGGCCGACCGAGAGAGACGCCGCCCATTTCGGTGTCCTCGTCGGAGTTGATGGACATCTCGTCCTCGGAATCAGAATGGTGGGGACCTAGGTCCTCTACCACAGGAGGAAGAATTGTGATTGCCATGTTGATGGGCAATCGGTGTAGATAGTTCTGGAGAAGATCTCGAGAAGCAGCTTCAACGAGCGGATACTTTCTTTTTGGATCACGTGATATGGACCCACCGGAGGCTGAAGTATACGACTTGATACAAGAAGCAGTATAGGGCAATTGCACACTACCAGAGGACTAAAACAAAAGTACGAGCCGAAAGAAGTATGTTAGAATCAGAGGAGGGTGAGCGAACGGTCCTCGGGAGAGCCTGTTCCTCTAGTGTTTAGGATCGGGTCTGAATTTTCAACACACTCTTTGGCCTAGTAGCAGATGCGCATTTTAGCACTACCCGAGATGCCTTGCCAACCGTGAGTGCTTGCTATCTCTTCGATAGCACCGGGAACAAATCCATTCGCGGTGGTGACAACCAGTCTGGGACTGTTGAAGCTGCACTGTTGGTTTACGGGATAATGTTTAGGAACCTTTTCTTTTTCCTTTTTCTTCCTTTTCTGTTCTTCTTTTACTGTTTTTTCTCTCTTTTTGGTGTAAATCTCATCCATTTTACATAGGACTGATTTGCGTGGTACGTCACATGATTATTCTCAGTATCTCAGTATACTTCCATGTAAAACCGTAGGTGGTGCCGAATGCCATAATAATACATCAAACGAAAAGCAGAATGGAATGCTCAATTTCAAGCCTTCTTGGAATTGCGATTGGCAGTGGGTGTCGACTCTTCCTTCTTTTTCTTGGGTCGACTGCTGCCGCCCTTGGGCCGGTATCCCGTATCCTCGTCACGCTTGCGCTTGTTCTTGGGGGCCGGCTCCGCATCCGCCCCGTCCTCGTCCAACATGTCTTTGTCCTCCTCTTTGCGCTGTGCAGGTGCTCGCTTAGATGCTCGCTGGTTCGATGGCCGTGAGGCGGACTTCTCCGAAGCGACCTCGTGATCCTGTAGAGTCTGCGGCTGGTTGCGCCGCAGCCAGTTGTACACCGATGCAGGGTTCCGGATCGAAGCATCCCGCTCCCGCTCGGCAAATGTGGGCGGATCCGGGACGCGCTCCAGTTGCAATGCGGCTGCTTCGTCGCCGAGCTTCGCGTCCAGAGCTAGATAGTACTCGGTCTCGTGCTCCGGTGTGAAGTATCCGAGCTTGCGCTCGGCTCCATTGGTACCCTTCTCTTGGTCTGGAGCGATGGAACTGGTGTGCGGGACTTGGCTGAGAGTGCTGTACTGCATGGACGGTGCAAACTCTTTGTTTCGCTTGATGCTTTGTTCGACCTGACGGTAGGCGCTTGCGGAAAGATTACCTTCTGCAAGTTCCGCCTTTGCTTCTTTCAATGCGGTTCTGGCCAGATTCGCGTCGTTGACTAAGGGCGCGATCTCTTGCTCCGAGGCGGGCAGGAGAGGGATGTCGCCGGGCATGTTCAGATCGTAACGCATGGTAGGGGATACATGAATGCTCTCGTTGAACTCAAGCAGGACTTCGAGCAATTGACTAAAGATGGATTAGCGATGGTCCCAATGGCTTCCTGCGGCTTTCGAGGAGAGGGCGTAAGGCGTACTCGTTTTGTTCCTGGATACGCTTGGATAGATCCTCAATTCGCAGTTCTTCCCGAATCAGAGTCTCGCTCTCTCGTGTTCCTAGCTCAAATTTGACCTTCATCTTCGCGTACTTCTTTCTGAGACACAATTAGCAGGAGCTTGGCCATCAGCTAGGAGGGCGTCGTACTTGAAAGAGCGCACCGACTGTTTAGCAGGGAGAGCTGCCGGAGCATCAGGCAGGGTCTTGGAGACCACCGCAATGTTGGGTTCCTGTGCCATGGTTGGAGGGCTAAGATGTGATGAACAGTGAGGGAAGGTGGATCGAGGCTGAGATGGAAGAGGAGTCGAACAGTCAAGGCGCGCCAAGCCGGGGCTGCGCGACAGGCGGTTCTCGGCCGCCGTAAAATTGTTGCAAAGTGATGACCTACTTTTTTTCTCGACTTCATTCTTCCAACCTTCGAAAATTTCTGATTTTCTTTGTTGCTGCTGCTGCTGCATCCGAAGCAATGGGTGAAACTACCGAGGTCCACAAGAAGCGCAAGTTGCAGGATGGCCCCGAACTGGAGATCGATGTGAATGCGCCGGAGCCTGCATCGAAGAAAGCTCTGCGCAAAGCCAAAAAGATGAAGGACGCACCCGCTGCCGACGATGTCAAGCCCAAATTTGAAAAGCCCGAATCCAAGGAGGCCGCTGATTCGGCCACGGCCAAACGCTCTGACTACGGCGTCTGGATCGGCAACTTGGCTTTCCAGACGACCAAGGACGATCTCCGCAACTTCTTCGTCAGCAATTGCACGTTTACAGATGCTACAGTTACCCGCATCCACCTCCCCAAGGGTCAGGAAAAATTCGGAAGGGCCCAGAACCGGGGCTTCGCCTACGTCGACTTCTCCACTGAAAAGGCCCTGAAAGAGGCATTGGGGCTGAGCGAGCAGCTTTTGACCGGTCGCCGCGTGCTGATCAAGAACGCAAAGAGTTTCGAAGGACGTCCCGAAAAGTCTCAGGACCAAAGCAATGCAGGCCCTGCGGCCAAGTCCGGCCACCCTCCGTCTCGCCGAATTTTCGTGGGTAACCTGAGTTTCGATGTCACCAAGGAAGGCCTCGAGGAACATTTCGCACCATGCGGAACCGTGGAAAATGTGCATATGGCGACCTTCCAGGATACAGGAAAATGCAAGGGATATGCTTGGGTGGAGTTCGAAGAGATTGCCGCCGCGGAAGCAGCGGTGAGAGGCTTCGTCTTGGTCAAGGAGGATGACGAGGAGGAGGAATCCGATAGCGACTCGGACTCGGAATCTGAAAAGAAGAAGAGGAAGCAGAGGAAGCCCAGACAGCGCCGAGTGTGGGTCAACATGCTCCTGGGCCGCCGCCTGAGAATGGAGTTTGCGGAGGATGCGACGACACGGTATAATAAGCGCTTTGGTAAGGGCAGCGACGGGAAGAAAGCTCAGTCCGAGATCACCGAGGACAACGGCGAGTCCAAGGGCCAATCTTATTCTAGAAAGCCCAAGCGACAGGAGATTGACGACTCCCGGTATTCCAAAGAGACCGTGCAAAAGCTCAGCGGTGCCATTGTCGAATCTCAGGGCAAGAAAACCACGTTTGACTAGAGGGTTCTCCAATTTTCGGCCACATCAAATTAAACGCGGCTCCATGTGTGTGCCCGTTGTCATAGGGTTGGTTGCCGGTCCTCTGCAGCAGATCTGCAGATCTGCAGATGTCTGGGGACTTTTTTTGTGCCCCTAGCAGTGATCTACTTTGTCTGCAGCTGTGTTGACGTGGCATCGACGTCGAGGAAACCCAATTCGGGACAATTTGGGCCGATATTCGGTCTACCGATACCCTAACTTGTACATGTTTTGATGATTTTTGTGTACGGCGTTATCAATCAAGGGTGTCGCATGCACCGGTTCTAGATCCACCCTGCATCCCTTCACTGCACAGTGTACCCGTATGCACCGGAAATATTACTGTTCGCACATACTGCAATACTGAACAATTCAATTGATTTTAAATTTGACTGTAGCAACTGCAATACTGAGTAAAAGTAGGAAGGAAACGGAAGTATATAAAGACCCAGTGACGATCCACGGGCAGAACCGCCTTCACCGCCCGACACTGACGTCTCTTTGCGATGTCATTTCGAGGTCTCGAAGATCTCGCTATTTCTCATCCTACTCCTCCTTCTCCTTCCCCCCTTGCTCTTTTCTTTTCTTCGATCCCTGTCACCTTGGGTCCAGCTACACCAGGTGTCTTTTTTTTTCTTTCCCCCCTTTTTGTCTAGCATTTTTTTTGATTCCTTTGACCTTGTTCCTTGAAACACGGACTTGCCGTCGCCCGCACTGCCTAGCTTGCCCCTTCCCAGTTGGCTGGCCCCAACACCAACCCTCTAGCAGGGTACATCCTCGGCTCGTTTCAGCTGCCCCCGTCACTCACATCACTCATGGCTCCTCGTCGACGCCACATCGGGGCTAGCCGTAGGAAGAGAAGGGAAGATGAGGGCGAGGACGAGGGCTCGCTGGCCGGCGATGTCGAAGATGACTCTTTGAGTGAAGGGTCAGCAGACAGTCGCCAGGATGAGGAGGATGCCGATGGGGAGGGCAGCGAGAGTGAGGCCGACACCGCTACAGCGACAGAGGCGGGCAAGGCGAAGAAGGGTGGCAAGGTGAACGGCGGCCATGTGAACGGGCGTAACCCGGGTCAGCCCCGACGCAGCTCCACATCACCGGGAAAGCCAGGACTGAAGACAACGGTATCGGACACCGAGGCGATGATGAAGGGACTGAAGATCTCTGGCCAGTCTGGCGAGGAGGTTGGCTTTGACGAAATGGAGCAAGGTCGAGAGCTCCAAACCGGCCGCACGCCGTCGGCTCCGCCAACCGAACCGAAGCGGGAAACTTTGGCTGCGAAGAAGCGCCGTGAACACGAGAGATACGTGAAAGAGCGAGACCAGAACCCGGCCTTTGTGCCAACTCGCGGAAGCTTCTTCCTTCATGACAAGCGGACAAATGAAGGTGGGAACGGTCGTACTTTCAACAAGGGCAAGTCGAGGCCGGTCGGTCTCATTGTGGACGGGAATGCTCGCAGGTACAGTGATATCGCCGATCTCTCATACCTGACTACTTTTGCTAACGCCACATAGAAACTCTGCGAAGCCCGATGCGAGTGAAGGGCAGTGGGCTCACGATCTCCACGATACCGTGGCCGGCGATGACAAGCCTACGCCGAAACACTCGTCTCCCTCCGCAGCACCTCAACCTTCGACGACCGTCCCGACTGCGCCCCGATCTTCACCGCCGAATCGATCCTTCTCTAGCACGACCTTGATGGGAAACGTGTCTGTCCGTGTATTCCTACCGGGCATGACCCAGGATAGGACGTTCCCTGTGATGCTGAAGAAGCATACCCGGCTTCCTCAACATCGTCCTCCCCTGCGCCGCGATAAGCCGGTGCGAATCTCTCTTCCCGGTCAACCTCCTCGCTATATTTTCCCATCTACCGAGCGTTCATTCATCTTCATTCCCCGCGCATTGCGCCCCAACCAGCAAGGCTACCGGGGCCGCGGCCGCGGCGGCGGATTCTATAGTGGACGACGACCCAGCTATTATTCCAACACCTACACTCCCAGTGTTGTGAGCCGTCGGTCCTCTCTCGGTATGGCCGCTTCTCAAGATGGATACCCATCACCCGCAGGCTCAGCCTACTCCCGACCAGCCATGCTTCCACCCGATGCTGGTAAACCCGTTGTTCGCCTGCCACCTCCACCACGTCCCCCAGTCGGCATTCCGCCCATGGGGCTCGGCCCTATGATGCCCCAAGTTCCACCACCGATGCCGCCAATGCAGCCGCCGCATCCCATGTATCGTGAAAGCCGTGCTGGCCCAATCCCGATGCATCAACCTCGTCCTCAGAAAGCCGTGTCCGTGGCGGACATTGAAAGTCCGGCGACTTTCCCGTTCAACCCACCGCAGCCCCAGCAGGAGCAGCCGTTCCACCATCAAGTTCCTGGACCCGTTCCCGGGCCCGGCCAAGATCCGACTGTCCGCGGCCCGCCCAGCCAGGCTTCAGGAACTCCGCTCGCCCAGATCCCGGAGCGGGCAATTCACGCTCAGCCTTTCCAGCCGTACGGTTACCCGCAGCAGCCTGGGTTCTACCCAAGCTATCCTGCTGGTGGCATGTACTATCCAGGCTCCGGGCCCGAGTATCCTACCTACAACGGTCCGACGGGCCCTGGTGCCTCCGTCCCGAGCTTCAACTCTGGTACCGGTCAGCAGACGATGCCGTACGCCGGTGAGCAACCCTCACAGGCTGACACTGTAGCCCACGAGTCTGGAGGCACGGTATACTTCTACCAACCGGGCCAAATGTACTCCAACCCCAACTACGGGGCGGCAGGACCGGGAGCCGGGGGTGTAGTGGGGATGGGGGGAATGATGACGCCTCCGGGCACTACATACTTCTACCAACAGCCACCGGGAACCGGGGGAGTGTACTACGGGCAGTGATCGGAGCGTTGGATTCTCCCTTTTGATGATTTTTGCACTCTCTTTCTTCTCACTTCACTACTTTTCTTTACCCCTCACTCTAATCCTCTTTTTTCTGCCTTTGTCCTTTTTTTTTTCCTCCATGGTTAGACTTGGACTCGGATGCATTTGAGCGTTGTTCCCCCCTCATGTCCCCACAAAAGCCCCCAACATCATTGGCACTTGGATCACTTTGCATGAATCTAGGCACTGCATGACTTCAGCTTGTTTCTGCGGGCTACGAAATTAAAAGTACGACCGAAACACATAACGTAACAAATCCTGGCCCTTACCAGAGTATTACTATTCCTTAGACGTGGGAGAAAGTATAACTACAGCGAGGCGCACGATTACCTAAGCTGGCAGCTGACCATCGGCTGTACAACGCGCCCGAGCGTCTTTCTTGGTCTCTCTGCCTTCATCTACTACTTCCACTTCCACTTCCACTTCCACCTTCTCCATCACCGTATTCCTCATCGTCTTCATCTTCATAATCAAATCCTTTTTTCCCCCTTCTCATTTCTGTACTCTTCTCCCATTTTCGTATTTTCCCCTCCCCTTCACCCCCTAGTACTTCTTATCTTTCCAAGTTCGACGTACTGCTGCACAGCCAACTCCCCCACACCAGCAGCATGGCTACCCCAGCCCTTCCCACTCATCCAGGCCCAGAACACCTTGTTACTGTGAAAGTTCTTTACAATGACAGCAACCGGCGGTTCAAGTTGCCGCTGAGAGACCTCAAGGCGCAGGTCTTCCCCCAGAAGGTAAGAGTCTCCACCCGAGCTCCCGACCGGACCTCCAGTCCGCCCCCCATCTCTTATCACGATAATCGGCTCGCCCATCTCGATGGGTCATACTGATTTCCCCCCATTTGATCTTTGATAATGAAAGTCAACACAAGTCTGTGCTGTTCTTGTTTACTGACTGATGCGTTGGGTTTAGCTTCGCGTGCTCCTCGGCGTTCCGGCAGATGTTAACGTCATCCTCGAACGCTATTCCGATAGCGCCGGTTCTTACATCCATCTTGACTGCGACAACGCTGTTGTCTACAAACAACTCTTCCGAGCTGCTAAGGCCAAATCCAAGCTTCGTATCAAGGCCAGCACAGTCGAACCCTCGGTGCCGACGGTCGACACCGCCGTTCCGGCTCAGCCGACCAGCCAGATGCTCCCTTCGAGACACAGCTATCTCGAAACCGTTCTGAGCTCCCCCATCCCTGTTGCTCGCCCTGAAACCCTCCCTACCTCTTCTGAAGCTGCTCCCGTTTCCGCTGGAGCCAGCACTGCCTCCCAGCTTACACTGCCGATCGGCCAGCCTAGCTATCGCGACTTCGAGATGGAGCAGGACAAGCTCCGCTTCCCCATCATCTCTCACAACTCCCCGGGTGGGATGTTTTGCATTGACTGCAACAGCTGTGGACGCTCTATTGCCAATGAGCACTATCACTGCAGTATTTGTGAGCACGGTGATTACGATCTGTGCCCCCAGTGTGTTGATGATGGTGCATCCTGCCAGGGTGAAGGTCACTGGTTGATCAAGCGTGTCGTGGCCAATGGCGTTGTTACCAATAGCACAACAGAGACTATCCCCCCTCGTCATGTGCAAGAGAAGGTGATCAAGCCCGCCCCAGCTCAGGTGCAGCGTGTGCCTGAGCCCATTCCTGAGACCGTCCCCGAAATGGCGGCGACTGTCCCTCCCACCGAAGTGAAGCGCTCGGATATGGCTGTTCAGGGTGACGACAAGCCCATGTGCAATGGATGCTGCCGTGGTACGTATTTCTTCTTTTCATACGTCCTTGATTATCTTGCTAACGGTGTTGCACAGAAGCCGATGAAACCAACCTGGTGCGCTGCAATGACTGCGAGGACTATGACCTGTGCCTCCGTTGCCTCTTGAGGAACAAGCATGGTCACCACCCTGCTCATAGCTTCTCCCTTGGCTCGGATCGCAACTTCTGCCTGAAGAACTTAATCATGTCTCGCTGCCTCCCGGGCCGCCAGTTCAAGCACGCTGCCGTTTGTGATGGCTGTGAAAAGCGCATCGTTGGCACCCGCCACAAGTGCCTGTCTTGCCCCGACTGGGACTACTGCCCTGACTGCATCGTGAATGCTACCCAGAACCACCCTGGCCACCGATTTGCTCCTATCTATGAAGCCATCGGTGAGCAGCCCCACGAGCACGCCGTCCATTATGGCATCTTCTGCGATGGACCCCTCTGCAAGGACAAGCCCGCCCAGAGCTACATCTCTGGTGTTCGCTACAAGTGTGCCATCTGTGACGACGTCGATTTCTGTGCCAACTGCGAGGCTCTGCCGACCAACAAGCACAACCAGACTCACCCCTTGGTCAAGTTCAAGACTCCCGTTCGCACCGTCACTGTGAGCACTGTGAGTGATGATGGCTCCAACAGCGCTGTCGCCCTGGGTGATGATGCCTGCGCTCGCTCTCGCGCTGAAGCCGTTATGACTGCCGATGATTTGCCCGAGGAGAAGCCCGTAGTTTCACAGGCACCCGTTGAGGTGGAAGCGAGCAAGCCAGAGAAGGCTACAAAGCCCACCACTTACGAGCCAGTCTCTGCGTTCAAGAGCGTTTGTGACAACTTCCAGGCCTATTTTGTCCGTGATGCCATCCCAGACGGTACCCGACTGCCTCCCAACACCATGTTCCGCCAGACCTGGACCCTCTACAACCCCGGCCCGAGCGCGTGGCCCGTTGGCAGTGATGTCCGCTTTGTTGGCGGGGATACAATGTTCAACGTTGACGCCAGTCACCCGTCGAGTGTGGAGTCTATCCACGCTGCCATGGAAAGCAACAAGCTGAATGCACCCGTGGAGGTCGGCCAGAGTGCTGACTTCAGCGTGACCCTCCGAACCCCCCGTCGCGAGGGCACTGCCATCTCTTACTGGCGCCTGAAGCTCCCCAACGGCGAGGCCATTGGTCACCGACTGTGGTGCGACATTCAGGTTCAAGCGTCCTTCTCTGGTGCCAGTTCGGATGCCGAGGCTGAGCACGAGACCACTCCTGAGGCTGGAGATTGGGGGTCTCCCGTCGCCGACCACGCGAAGCTTACTAGCAGTGGCATGATTTTCCCCAAGCTGGAGAAGGAATCTCCTGAATCTAGCACTCACGAAGCCGCTGCACCGGTTCATCATCCCCCCACCGTGTCCACACTCTCGGAGGCAGATGTGACGGAGGACGTGGAGAGTCTCACCTTGGACGAGGCGAGCACCGATGCCGGCTTCCCCACCGATGACGAGTGGGATGTCCTCGATGCCAGCGACCAGGAATTCCTGGACGCCAAGCAGTCCGCACACTAAAGGACTGTCTCGACAACGACCTACATGGAATTGAATGGGAATTTGCACACTGGGAAATTTCGGACAGCACTCAACTTCTACTCTTTTTTTCCTTTTTTTTGACAGTTTGGCCACTTCTGCCATGGCCAACTAATGATTTATAAGTTTGAATTTGATGGCACCTTTCTATCTCTATCCTTGTCTTATCTTTTTCCGCTTTGTTTTTCTTTTCCTTTTGTCGAGGCCGCGACCAGCACCTTCATGGACGCGTCTCGAAATCAAGCAAAACGAGAAAAAAGATCCGCATCTTGCTTAGGATAGTCAATGCATCGCTGTTTCAATCTGTTCCTGTCCTGGTATTCGATGTAGAGAAAGCTAGAGTATAAACCATCGGCCCCACTCCGACTCCACAATCCCCGCACAACAACCGACGACCATCTTAACTCCGCAAAACCGAGGTCGACTAGCCAGGTTCGATTAGCAATGGCAATGGGGCTTTTACCCGAGCTTCCCCCCTTTCTCATCTTTCCTTGTACAACCCCTCCAATAGCCCATAGCTCATAGCTCATAACACAGCTCTTCGCCATGGGCCTCCTCCTCTCGGCTTTCCGTCTGGGTCTGGTCGTCGCCCTTGCAGCCATTCTGGTTCCCTGGGGAAGCCACATCATCAAGATTGGTGGTCCCTTCCTGACACCAAACCCCACTGTGCTGGCTGAAGGCCACGGCCCTATCTACATCGAGGATACCGTCCACTGTGAAGATGTTCACCACTACCTCCCTGCGAACTTGCTCTTTGCTGCATGCGAGGATTCTAAGAGCACACGTTTTGACTGGTTTCCTGGGCTCGGACACTTGACCCCTCGACCTGAAGCGCGGGGGTCGATTCATGTCGTGGATCCCAAGGTGAGTTTCTAGTCCACCGAATTGTTGAGCCTTATTGACGGAATTGGTCCGCTGTTTAGACCATGAAGTCTTCCCGTCTGGACTTTGAGGACTTCGAGGGACCGTTCGTGACCCATGGGATCGACGTCATTGAGGATCCCAAGCAGGCCGATGCCGTCTACATCTTCGCGGTGAACCACCTGCCTAACCCGGAGGCCTGGCTGGAGGGTGCCGAAGACATTCCCAAGGCTCGCTCGCAGATTGAACTCTTCCACCATGTATTGGAGTCCAAGACCGTGCAGCATGTCCGTTCCATCTGGCACCCGTTAATCGAGACTCCCAACGACGTTTACGCCGACAGCCCCAACTCGGTCTACATCACCAATGACCATTTCTACCGCGCCGGACTCATGCGTCTCGTCGAGGATCTCTGGCCCTCTGCCAAATGGTCTACGATCATTCACGTCCAGCTCACGGACCTGAACGCAAAGGACTCCGCCGGACTGGAAGCCTCTGTTGCACACTCCGGCCTGTGGAACAACAACGGTCTCGGCCACGGCCGCACTGATGATGAAATCGTGATTTCTAGTGCTATTGGTGGCGAGCTCTATGTCTCCAAGCGCCATGCCAACAACACTATCTCGATCAAGTCGACTATCCCCTTCGACACCGTCACCGACAATCCCAGCTTCTATGCGGATCCCTACCGCACCGATGCCGACGATGCGAGTGGCTACGTCGTGGCTGGTGTCACGCAGGGTATCTATCTTCCGAAGACTGCCAAGGACCCGGATGCTACTGATCCGTCTCAGGTCTGGTATGCTCGGCCGACGGCTGATGGCTGGGAAAAGAAGCTGTTGTTCGAGGATGATGGATCGCGCATTCGCTCAGCTAGTGCGGCGGTCTTGGTGCCCCTTGAACCGGAGAATGGACAAAAGAAGGCCTGGCTGTTTGTCACTGGCTTTTTGTCGGAGAAGATGATTGCCGTGAAGGTTGATCTGTAGTGGGGAAGCTGTCTATAGTTGTTATGATAGGTAGCTTTTCGTGCAGGGAGTGTGCTCTCACAGAAAGCCAAACAATACATAGAATCGAATACACGAGATGGAGTACGAATCTCGAGTTGTCGATGTAAAGGGTCAACTTTGAAATCAAAGTATCAATTGCCCTCGGGTATCGCCTGAGGTGTCCACACCTCGGCCCCGACGCCAACTCCGCGTGCAACACCACTTCACCTTCACTCCTCACCACCTCCTGAATACAACGACAATGTCGTCTCTCAGCAGGGGCCAATGTGCCCTCCGGTCCCAATTCAGGCTACGTATCAGCTCCCAGAGACGGCTACACCCCAAGCTCTCCCACAACCACGGCCTCTTCTCAACCTCCGCGGTATCGCAAGCCGCCAAACCAGACGAACCATCAACAGTAACAACACCACCAGCAAACCAAATCAACGCGCCTCCAAGCACCCTCCCAGCGCCCCTCAACCTCCCAACCATCCTCCCCGCAACCGCCCAAACGTCAGACAAACTAAAACGCCTCGTCACAATCGGCCGCGCATACCTCGCCTTCTACAAAACAGGCCTCAAAAACGTCTTCCGCAACTACCGCGCCTCCTTGCCCCTACGCAAGGACCTAGGCCTCCCAGCCTACATCCCAACCTCCCCACCACGCAAACCCTCCCATGCACTCCACAAAGGCCTCAACATGGGCAGAGGCCAATTCCAACTAGTCCGTCGCTCGGCTCGTGACGTCCGCCGCATGATCCCCTTCACCATGATCCTCATCGTCTGTGGGGAATTCACTCCCCTGGTAATCCCCATCTTCGGCTCCGCCATTACGCCGGCTACGTGTCGTGTGCCTGGCCAGGTCGCCAAGGAGCGGGAGAGCGCTTCCAAGCGTAAGAATGCGGCTCTGAGGGCCCATGCCAGGGTTGTGGAGCCTTCGGCGTTGAATCCTGTTTCTGTGGGA
Source organism: Penicillium silybi (assembly GCA_027569585.1). NCBI lineage: Eukaryota > Fungi > Ascomycota > Eurotiomycetes > Eurotiales > Aspergillaceae > Penicillium > Penicillium silybi. The sequence goes on from JAPDFI010000029.1 coordinate 273,254, forward strand.
AGTCGGGAGGAGTTGGCGTTGCTTGCGGAGTTTGCGAACCCGGCCTGGGTGAAAGGGGCGGATAGCGAAGCTGTGTTGAGGGCCTGTGCGGTTTTTGGTCTCGTTAAGAGCCATGAGAGGATTGGTGGTGTGGCGCTGGCCGGGTTGGTTTATAGGCCTAGATTGCAGAGGCATGCGGAGTACTTGGCTATTGATGATGGGATGATTAGGGCCGGTGGCGGGGTGAAGGCGCTGAATGCTGATGAGGTGCGCATTGCGTTGGATGAACGTGGGGCTGGTGATGTGGCTTCTTTGTATGCTGGGGAGAAGGTTGAGCAGGCGGAGAGGAAGTGGTTGAAGCGATGGTTGGATGTTAGGGAGGGTGAAGTGCATAGTACGACGGGAAAGAGTCGGGTTTTGTGAGAGGATCAGAGGATCTTGTATAGTAGATATTCCCCATAGGGCTCGTGTATGATATTAGAGTGTCGAGATAGTTGACGTGTACTCTACTCGACGTGATGTGATGGATTATACAATGCAGAAAGATAGAAACCTGAACGGTTTCAAAGACAGACGCTCGAAATCATCGCTTTCCAAATAGAGGGTATCAATAACAGACCCGTGGATATCAAAAGCCGCGCACTGATGTGCTCAGAAGATCAGTAAAAGGTTCTCACCGAGCAATTACCGGTGCAGACGTCGGTGCTGCTGACTTTTGCTGACTGCGATTTTGTTTTGCCCATCGCAGACCGCAGCTGTTGCAGAGATCACGGTTCCCACTTGGTCCACGCCGCCACTCGGGAGTATGCTTGGTCCTGCACATGGCGCACGTCTTCTCCACGATGGCACTCTGCTTGCGCTTGCGCTTCTTGCGTCGGCTCAGAAGCCGCTGTACCTCGTCGGCTAGGGTCCGGTTTTGCTTCTCTAGCTCACGCAGTTCAATCTGCCAGCTGGATCCGCGTGTGGGATTCAGCTCGGCGAAGAAAGTAGCAGGTACGTCTGAAGGCGAGAGGCTACGGTTCCCGGTGGGTAGCCCGTTTAGACCGACGAGGGTTGAAAGACGCGATACCTTTTGCCCAAGAGCGCCATATTGGCGAGGCGGGTTTGGGTTGGAAGTGGTAAGGGTCGTCCTCTTGGCTGAACCGGGGATGTTGGCGACGTCGTCGTCATCTTCGGCGGCAGATGCAGCAACAACGTTGGGTGGGAATGCTCGTGCAAACCGAATCTGAGCGACGAGGAACGAAGGTCTGCTCCCGTTCTTCTCGTCCCCAGCGTACAAGGTGGTATGCGCAGAGAGTGAGTGGCCCTTTTTGTGGCGAATCTGGTGTCGGAAGGATGGAGGGTCGTTCGGCTTGTTTTTTGTGCCCTGCTCATTGACGGCTGCCTCAAGGGCATCCGTAATGGCGTTAGGATCATCCTCAGGCTCCATGAGCTCCTGAATGCCCTTGCCAATTAGGTCGTCGGGTGATCGTCCAAGGACTGGTTTGGTCTTGGAAGTTACAAATAGAATCACGCCAGACAAAGAAATCTTGGCCCAAACATCATTCTCAGCCAAGGCAACCGAAGAACCAAGGCGAGCAATTTTGTCAAGCAAATACACGGGGCGCGGGCGACCAGTCATGACGAGATACTGGCGGCCCTGATTGGGGTCGATGTGCCAAGCACCGTGACTCTCGAACCACATGTACCCTTGGTATTTTTGACGGATGCGATAGACAACGCTCAGGCCTGCCGGGGTCGTGCTGGCACGCATGTCACGTATCACGGCTCCAATGTCACTTGGATGGCAGATAGTTGACAACGTCTTCCCTACAAGCTCGAAGGGGTCGTATTCCAAAACCTTCCTGCAAGACTGCGACAGATATAAGAATTCGCCGTTGAATGACAGGACGTGGATCACGTCGTCGGTGTTCTCGACCAGGATACGGTCCAGGTATTGTCGTGATACTCCAGATCCCGGTACACCTGCTGCATTGAGGATGGCGGTGACTTCATCATGGCCAAATCGAGTGACCAGGTCCGGTCTCAGTCTGTATACATCCGGCGGCGGCGCCACGTATTGCGGCAGCTGATCGCGCTGGTAGTTAATGGTATAGGTGCCATCTATGTAGTCGTCAGTGGAACAGACTCTAACAGCGAACAATCAAGCTGACATACCAGGATTTCTCATTGTGACGGCATCGGGCTTCTCGACCAGGTCAACCTGGAACCCAACGTAGAATCGATGTTCATCCGAGTTCCACTGGATTGGAATCATCGTGATGAGGTTCATGAAAGGCTGTCCACCCTTGCGGTAGTTGATGATACTGGCCTGGATTTCGCTGCGGTCATCGATGGTTGATCGCAGACGATACACCGTCTGTCCATCGACAAAGGCCCGCTTGGACCCAGGCGCAACCTCCCCGCTAGGGTCCTGGAGGAATCGACAGTTCTTGCCGATGATTTCATCTTTGGTGTATCCCGTCAGGCGCTCAAATGCATCCGAGATGTACACAATCGGTTGATCTTCCCGCAAGACATCACAGAGCACAAAGGCACAGGAGAGATCAACCGCACCAATATTGATTTTAGGATTGGGTCGCATGGCCACGCGACTCTAGAGAGGACGTTAAAACTCAACGGAACATGTTGAAGGCATCCCAAGGTGACGTACGAGAATTCCTAGGACATCGAAGCCACTGTTCGAGTAGATGCCAGTGTGCTCTGTCGAGCCAGCATCAGGCGTTGACAGCCCCGACGATTGGGCTTCTGAAGCGCGGATCTGCGTCAGCCCAGGAGGAAAGAAGGGGCCAGGGGATCCAGAATCCAGGCGGGAACTTACCTTTGGCGATGACGGGCTTTTTGGGTTTGATTGCAACGGGCTGCGGCGCACGATAGGGGGTTGGCTGTCCATACTGTGGGTAGCGCTGCTCCTGGACTGGCCACTGTACAGGCACCTGAGACCGACCGCTCGCCCGCAAGAAATCGGAGTCCTCAAAGCTTCCAGTGGAGTTGGTGCCGGTTTTGTTCCCGGTGTTGTAAATATCATAGATATCCTTGCGGGCTTGAGGTGCACTCTGTTGCTGGAGATACTGGCCAGCCTGTGGCAAAGTCTGAAGGAAAGGCGAGAAGTTGTGAAGTTGAGAATGGTCCAGCGAAGGGGTGAGTCCCAGGGATATCGCAGGGTAAGTAGTGGGCGCGTCGAAGGTGAAGGCGCTCCCTGCGTCCAGGTTCATGGGCAAAGAGACACCGCCACTGGGGCCGGTATCGTAAGTTATCATCACATTGGAAAGACGGCCTTCCAAGTCGCCATGGGGTCCGGGTCGGTCGAATGACTGCAAGGGCAGGTCATCCTGGGGAAGCATGGCGTTGAAGGCATAGTTGTTGGCGAAACCCATCAAGGAGGGATCGAGAGGGATCTGTGACGTGTCGCCATCGCGCTGGACTTGAGAGTCATCGTGACGAGAGCCAGAATAGTCCAGGGAGAAACCGTCCATAGGGTTGGCCATGCCCCTAGGGATGGAGGTAAACAGGCCTCGGCCTGCGCGGGGTCCAGAATGCAAAGTCCGGACGAGTTCCAGAGCCTCGGGAGGGAGGGCACCAACGGGGTGGAATCCAGTAATGTCAGGCGATACAGACTCCACTTGTGGGCGACTCTATTGAAGCCAAAGTGCGGGAACCTTGGAAGGAGACGAAGCACTGTTCGGCATCAGATCCTCGAGTGGATTGTAAACTGTTGAAGAGGAGGGAAAGAAAGCGCCTCCAACCCCCCATCGCTCTCCTCTTTTTCTCCAAAGTACAAACATGCGATGTCATTGTGGACCCGCCAGCTTGCGTTTCGGGACCAATGAGCGACCGATGAGGCCGGTGACAGATTGGTTTCCCCGTGTATTGAGGGGAATCCAGCGACTGTGCAAGGGGTATGTCGTAGTTTTCAAGTGCTGCTGCTATTTTCGCTGCCATTTCCACTTCTTTCTCGTCATGACAGCTGTCATTTGGGTAGGTTGGTTGAGCCTGGTGGAGAGAACAAGTGGATGTGAGCGGGCTGGAGGAAGATGATCTATCACAAATTGGCCGGGAAAAGGCCCATACTCAGGGAAGTGAAGGGTACTCGTATACTGCATGTTGAACTTTGTGTTTGAAATGGCCAGAACAAGCCGACTGCATTTGGGATGAGTGCAAGGGGTAAAGTATCTGGGAAACAAGTAGAAGATGGGATGTGGTGGGAGAAGTTGTTATCATTAAACGGGGCTGCCCTGATCTCCCATCGATCTTCAACATCTCGAGTCTTTCCACTTCCACTTTCACTTCCTCTTCCTCTTCCTCATCCCCTCTTTCCCCGTACTTCTGACTTCGCCTTGGCCCTTTTCGCTTCCCTGCGACCTCCGACCTCGAGTGCCGCGCATCGTGGTCGGGCCACGCGATGGCGGACAGGATCTCAATTACCATCTGCGGCGACGGCGGATGTGGTACGTTTATGCAACCTTCTTTTCAACCTTTTCTCGTCTGCTGGGAACATCGAGAGTCCGTGATTCGGTGCCATTGCAGCGGGATCGTTCGCGATCGAGATCTGATCAAATCGGGAAATAGGCAAATCCTCCATCACCCTACGGCTGGTCCGTAGTCAATGGGTTCACGAGTACGCTCTCCCCCCTTTCAATCCACTTCAATCGGATCGCGTAGCCCTGACAATGCATTCACGTCCAGATACGACCCTACGATCGGTATCGCTCCCTCGAATCTACAGTCGCGCGCGGCCCCTGTCTAATGCGCATCCCAGAGGACTCCTACTCGCTCACTCGCACGGTCGACGGCCTCCCCTACTTCCTTTCGATCACCGACACGGCAGGCCAGGAGGAATACCGCGGGCTATGGACCGCATCAACCGTAAAATCGGACGCATTTCTGCTGGTCTACGACATCACGAACCCCTCGAGCCTGAAGACCCTGGATTACTTCATGGACATGATCAACATGGAAGCTGAACAGCGCATCGAGGACAACGAGCGACTACGAAAGGAACTCGGTGACAAAGCTGCAGAGACGCCGGTTGGCCTCCCCCCGCCGGTGAAAATCGTGGCGGGCAACAAATGCGACCTGAAAGACGGGCGCGCGGTCACGTCTCGCGAAGGGCTGGAGTATGCGCGCAAGAACGGCTGCGGGTTTATGGAGACCAGCGCGCGCGAGATGGTCAATATCGAGGAGACGTTTGCTCGTAAGAGTGTCGGTTTGCCCCGGGGGGTGGCTGCATGCTAACGAGAGCGTAACAGACTTGGTCCGACGCGTTGTCGAGGCACGCCGAATCCATTATCAGCCGGCTGTGAGAGCACCGCGACCGCCGCCATCGCGAGCTGGACATTCCGTCCATACTACGGCGCTGCCGCCGACCACGGCGGACGCCAGTATCGGTGGGCGCGGGGATAGGTTTCGGCCAAGTCGATTTTTTGCGTTTGGGAAGGGCCGAAAATTGACCGAGATCATGGCTGATAAACAGGAACCGAACGAAGAGTTGAAATTGAAGAGCGTGCCGAACCACGAAAAGGAAGAGCCGCGAAGACGTCTGTTCCGTCGGCTTTGTTGCTGGCGTTAGAATTGTATATACCGTGATAATAGTCGTGCTTCATATATACCCCTTTGTGCAACGGGATGTACCAGTGGAAAGGTGAAAAGGCGAGATGGCTACCTCGGTGAGGAAGAAGCAAAACATGGAATCGACCGGGGGAATGGGCCCGGAATAGGCCTCCGTGAAATAACGGGATAACCGAGTCTGGGCCTGGAGATAACAACCCACGGTTTAGACGCATTAGACGGCATTCAGGCACGCAGGGGGCGCCTGGATCTCGAGTGACCGAGAGGAGCAAGTTACCCTAAACGGGATTTCCAAATGTGGTAGAACTAAAAGTCCCGAAAAAATCAAGCTACGACTTCAGATGAGGTCATAGCATTGGAATGATGCGACTCGGAAAGTACAGTAGTAGTGAAGCCATTCGTACCTGATGTACTGTACTCCGTACAAGCTTGTTCTCTCTACCCTGGTAGTTCGCATCGTTCAGTACGCGTATATCCGTATACCCCGTTCATGAAGAACAGTTGGGGCTGGACTGGGCCGGCAGATCGTCGCTGCTTAATACGATTAGAAACAACACGATAATAATCTAATAATCATTACGGAGTATCCACAGAAATCGGATTATTACGAGACTTGGAAGTCAAGTGTCACAATAGAAAGTTCGGTTTCTTTTGATGCTGAGCCGGTCACGTCATGACTGTTTGCGGTGCCCGGTCGATCAGTGCCACAGGCAGCCCGAAGCCACTCGACGGGCTTCGATTGGAACCGGTGGGCTGTCATGAATCACGACTATCTACGACTAGTCACGACTCTCGAATGGACCATGCACCGATTGCACCGCCCGGTGGGAAATTCCCTCGAGCTCGTGTTCGTACCGCGTTGACGGCAGGGGCTTACCGAGCGGAATTAACGCCTGCACAGAACTCCGCACATTATTAATTATGCACATCGGAGTGTAACGGTGGACAGGGTCTTGTAAGAACCCGGTCTGCCCCTGAAAAAAAGAATCATAATGATTCATTAGACTGAAGTCTGAATTTCTAATTATTATTATTTTTTAATTCTACCTTTTCAATCCCACAGAGAGTGGGTGGCCGGAAGTGCAGTCCAGCGGGAGTATACGTCAGGGCGCTTCAGAAGTCTCCGAAGGGCCGATGAATGCTCCGTTTTCCGTGCTTTTTCGCGAAATGCCGAGTCTTCCTTTTTGACTCCACCCCGATAGTGTAATCATTGAGAAATTTCATAAAAAACAGGCCCTGTGATCATCCAAGATGTGGATCCCGCATAGACTCGTTGTGATTCGATCCGATCGTATGTCCAAGAACTTCTAGATATGCCTGTAAATCCCTCGAAAAAAAAATATTATTAAAAAAAAAAAGGACTAGAATAAAAAAGGGCCCCATTCCCCCTTCCCAAACCTGGACGAAAGAATGACTATATGATCCTTGGGTGCTCACCTCTCTACCGTCTACCGTCAAAACCGGTCACATCTGGCCAACTACAAACTCAATCCTCTTTCCGTCACGACATCATCAGATCGTGGTGGTTGACGTCGTGTATCTGTGCTCTCTCCGGATCTGGAAGTATAGCTTTGCTCCAAGAAAGTTAAGCTCTTGCTATTGCTATTGCTATACTTTCTTCTTCTCATCTCTTCCTCCCATACACATCGTACACATTATGGCAGCACGACAATCAACACCGGGCTCGGATCACTCTCACTCCGACAATGTTCGCAAGCGTGTCTGCAAGGCCTGCGATCGCTGTCGCCTGAAAAAGTCCAAGGTATGTGGCACTGTAGCGGGTGCATCGTCCATACCACTGACCGAACAAGTGTGACGGAGCAAGCCCGTGCTCGCGTTGTCGTGCAGATAATGCCGTCTGCGTATTCGGAGAGCGAAAGAAGGCCCACGACAAAGTGTACCCGAAGGGGTGAGCTGGCACTGCCCGTATCTTATTGATGACGTATAAGCTGACACTCGGTGATCTATACTAGATATGTTGAGATGCTCGAGCAACAACAAGTCTGGCTGGTCCACGGCCTCCAGGAACTCTACCGACGCAACATCGAAGGCGAAGGATGGCCCGGCGACCGTTTGACGACCGAGCCCAACGGCCACCCGCTCACTCACGACCTGCTTACTCGTCTCGGCGCCCTCGACCACAGCAAGGGTGAGCGGTTCGAGGATAACCCCGAGTCCATGCAGCAGGAGCTGTGGCGTAACGGGATGCAGCGCCAGGAATCGTCTGACGGGGCCGAGAGCCCTCAGAGTCCCGTCGCTCGTACTCGATTCTCCTCCGACGGCTTCTCGCAGACTCAGCCTCAGACTCAGACCCAGACCATGCCGCCCACCCCGCCGGCCTACAGCCCCACGACCAGTACCCCCGTCAAGCGGGAATCCATGGCCAGCAATCCCCAATTCGTGCACAACGGTATGCCCATGCAGGGCGTCGTCAACCCGCTAGCTCTACAGGGTGGGCAACAGTGGCCGAACGGCGGATTCAGTTCCTTCGACGAGATGGACATGATGATGTCCAGCTCCGATTACGCCAATCTCTCCTTCGACGAGTCCCTGTCTTCGCCCATGTTCAATCGTCAGATGCCCATGAACTGTGTACCAGGCAGCGATTACGACGACTTCAATCAGTTCTTGAATCCGAACCCGACGGAAATCACCTCGATCTGAGCCTCGCCTTTCGATATCTGATTCGAGAATCTAACGCCGTATGACGTGATGCATGTATACTATACATGTTCTTTTTTTATTTTTTATTTTTATTATTATTATCTTTGGGAGGTCTAACTTATTCTTTCCTTGGGGTGTTGGGGCTATTATCACCCCGCCTTGGGATTTGAAAGCAATTGGGATCATTATTCATCCTGTACAGAGTGGGTTCTGGTTTCCCTTCATTCTTTTTACCGGAGTTGGGGACAAAACGGGGAGGCGTTCACCGGGTTAATTCAATCGAAGCTTTTTCTTCTCATACACAAATCACATCTCTCACCTTTGACTCTGACTCTGACACGTCGGAGCAACGTGCCGGACTAGGTCTTAACTCCACCTGACTAATGCAACTGGGGAATCCGTCAGCGCGGACTTAAACCATGTAAGCCCGAGCTCCATCGGATTGTACGAGGTGCGTTGATGTGCTGTTTATCTGGTTTCTTTGGTTCTTTGACCCGGTTCTCCGTTCTCGAACTCTATAGAACTTTCCCGATCTGCTTTGTGATTCCTGATTCCAGATTTCCAACAATTCCCTGCCCGGGACAGAGTGCATGAATAAGCGGAACTGCAGTGGAGAAACAGGGGCCACCACCTTCTTACGTGAGCCATTTTTTGCATCCGCGCCGAGATGCCGACTTGCCGTGTTGGGTCAAATGGCCCGGATTTCTATTTTCCGGGCATTAATAGATTTCAATGCACTTGCAATGCACAATAGAAACTCGAGTTCAGGCACAGTCCAGCCTCACTCACAGCCTCACGGAGACAGGATGCCAAGTCCGGGGTAGTTTAGGTCCTTTCGGCGACCGGAACCCCGTTCTCTCCGTTCTCTCCGAGCCGGATGTCTTCGTGGCCTACGGGGATTCGCTTTATGCTGGAGTATCTCTGCCCCGGGATTTTAGCTTTTCGGACGTGTGGCTCCGTTGACAGTGTTTCCGCTTATGCGGAAGAATAGATTGTGTGCCTGACAGCCTGACAGCCCTGTGGCCTGCCTGTTCAGGCTTGAATGAATCAAGTCACGGGGAGACCACAAGCCCTACGTACTCAAGATACTGTTTAGCCTAAACGCGGAGCTCTCCAGCTTTCAATTGCCTCAATTGCCTCAATTGCTTCTTGATTTATCCTCCCGGTGGACGATTCCGTCCTATTGCGGGGTTAGAACGTCATGGCAGACTCTTCAACTCTCCATCCCACCTTCACTCCACGACTCCACGACTCCACGGTTTCCTCCCCAGATCACAGAGATGTCCGCCCCCGAACAGGCCGAGTTCACCTTCCTTCCCCTGGGTGCTATCATCCAGGAGTTCCGCATCGGCGGCAAGAACATAGTACTGGGCTTCCCCACTCAGGAACACTATGAGAAGTACAACACCCCGCACTACGGTGCCACCATCGGTCGTGTCGCCAACCGTATCAAGGACGGCGTCATTCACAACTTGAACGGTAAGGACTATCAGCTCACTCTAAATAAGCCTCCTAATTCCCTGCACGGCGGCGAGAAGGGCTGGGGTAAGCGCGTGTTCGATGGCCCCCACACCGTCAAGCGTCACGGCCGCGACGCGCTGCTTTTCAAGTATCGCCACCCCGACGGAGAGGAAGGGTACCCCGGTACCGTCGAGGTGCGCGTCTGGTACACTGCTAGCAAGGAGGCCGAGGCCAAGACCGTCCTGACGGCTGAGTACGAGGTTGAGTTTGTCGGTGATGAGTGCGAGGAGACGGTTGTCAACATTACCAACCACAGGTAAGCTTCTTTGAGGGAGTTCATTTCAAAAGCCCATACTCATGCTCATTCCAGCTACTTCAACATCGGGGACGGCCCCACCATCTCCGGCACCCTCGCCCAGCTGGCGACCCAAGACTACCTGCCCCTCGACTCGAATGGTATCCCGCACGGCAACATCGACAAGTTCCCCCGCGAGGTCACTAAGCCCTTCGAGCTGGCCGCAACTGGGGCCCACGTCGACGACGTCTTCGTTATGGAGACCGACCCGTCCAAGATCCCGCTCGACACGCGCGGTCTGCCCCTTCGCCGCCTGGCTCAGTTCAGCCACCCCGGCACCGGTCTGCACCTCGAGGTGCACAGCACCGAGCCCGCATTCCAGTTCTACACCGGCAAGTATATCAACGTGCCCGCCATCGACGGTGCCGAGCCGCACACCGAAGGCGCCGGGTTCTGCGTTGAGCCCAGCCGGTTTGTGAATGCGATCAACGAGCCTGCATGGCGCAACATGGTGCTCTTGAAGAAGGGGCAGATCTTTGGCTGCAAGAATGTGTACAAAGCTTGGAAGGAGTAGGTGCTCGAAGCCGAGTTATGGCCGAGTTATGGCAGAGTGTTGGGTCCGATCTGCATAGAGTTCCATTCGACAAGTCGCTCTCGGGCAGATATACCGTAAGAGTGGAGCCTTGAAGTGTTCGTCGGGTTTTCCCAGTGTTCTAGAATAATACACAGGCGCTAAAGTACAATGGTTGCGGCAACGTTCAGCTGGAAATCCCGTGCCGACAGGTTCTGCTTCCGCTGACAACGCCGATCCGCGGTTCCTGTCTCGGCAGCCCGTTACTGTGCCGAAACGCCCGATTCTTCCATATTGCTTACATGCATTTGTACGGAGTGTAGACACAATCTGGTAGGATGGTATCAAGTATCCCCATTTGGTAAAATACCGAGTCCCTCGGAGATGCTTCCTGCAAAGGCTGGGGGTTATCAGACCCGGTCAATTCTCGGGGGCCAAAATCTCGCAGAACCCACCCACCTGGAATCCTTCCATGGTGGTTCGAGAACTCGGCAATGCGGATACAAGTCTCGGTTCCACCTCGATTCCTAAGCCAAGAGATTTCCTCTCAAGGGTGTCTTTGTGCCTGCCGTATTCCGGAACCGTTTCGGAGCGTTTGTGCCGAGTTACGGAGCTAGTGGTCTCACATCTTCACTTCAGATTTGGAGATCCCGTGTCGGGTGATTAATAGTACGCTAGTTGGAAATTCCGGTTCTCTTGAGGCATTTCTGGTTTCATGCTGATCTGTCGATCGTGCGACGGGGTTCCTAGTTGCGAATAGCGTGAAGCTCGGATGCTCGAGATGCCTGTTCTGTGCCGCTTACATACTTGGTCCCTGGTACAATGGGGCATGCCGGGGGGTGTTTCAGGGCTGATTATTGCTACTACTTAGTCAATTATTGGTTTGTATGGGGAGGCCGAGTATACTAAGTTTACAAGTAGAACCCGAAAATGACCACTTTCGACGCCAGAAAGGGCTGCTTTTCCACCCTCTACAGTACTGCCCTGTACCTGACTATTCTGCACCCGCCGCTGTTAGTCATCCTCAGTCCTAACGTTGGCGCTTGACTTCAATGGTTACAGTTGTTACAGTTTGTCAGACGACGAGGTAGTCCGCTTGAATTCGTCCCCAACACCATGTAGCCCGGGACGCGGGTCATAATCCATGCCCAGGCCCAGGTCCAGGTCACCAGTGACGTGGTAGAATATTCTACATCCTTGGTCCACCATCTGCGCATGAGCAAGAGCGATGCCTTGATGATCGGGCTTGTCGCTCCGTTTGAAATAGACTCGGTAGACATTGTAGGTCGTCGTGCCAGTGGCTATGGTGGGAAGTATGTAACCCCACCCTAATTCTCCTGTCAACCCTGCATTGTATAGTTTGTTGATGCAGTTAATCTTGGACATTCTGTGAGCACTCGATTATCATTGAAAAGACCGAGCTGGGCAGTATGTTCGGCCATCGCAGCCTGACTACTCCGTACATGCACGGGCAATTCTATTTTTTCGGCCGAAGATAGACCCGCTTGATATTTCAATGGTGGCTTATTCCTTTAAGCTCGTCAAGCTCTGCAGTCAATATCTATTCCCCTGCTTTCTGAATCGTTCTCTGACCTCGGGAACCCGTTTTGTTCCGTTTATCGGGTCATGCTTCCATACAACTTATACATCGACCTCACGCCAACTACAAAATACTAATCCGTAGCCACTATACAATACAAACCAAATCAAGGGATACATATCCCATTCATGCTATCCAATGTATCTATCTCTAGCTAACACGAATCACCTCCAAAATCAAACCACACGAAATACATTATCACCACGTGACCCTCCGAAAGTGGCCGACCCCCGCGCGGGGAGATCTGCGGGTTGCTGCTTTTCGTTTCTCCCCCCACTTGGAATTCAATTCTACACATCATGTCAGCTCACGGAGACCTACGGCACCTGCTGCCGGGAAATTACAAGCGTCTCATCTCTGAATGGCTCGAGGAGGACTGTCCTAGCCTGGACTACGGCGGCTTTGTCGTCGGCGAGTCGGAAGGCGAGGCCCGGTTATTGGGGAAGAGCAACGTGAGTCCGATCAGCGCTCAAGTCATGGAGACAACATGCTGATCATGTGCAGGGTATTGTGGCGGGTGTTCCATTCTTCGATGAAGTCTTCTCGCAGCTCGGGTGCACGTAAGAAATCCGGCATTCCCCGTCCTCCGAATAACCCATGTCTGACTCTGACACGGCATAGCACCGAATGGCACGTCAAAGAAGGTGACTCCCTCAGCCCCGTCCAACACTGCGCTACCGTCCGCGGTCCAATCCGCAAGATCCTTCTCGGTGAGCGCGTCGCCCTAAACATCCTCGCCCGCTGCTCCGGCATCGCTTCCAAGTCCGCCAGCATGCTCGCTGCCCTACGCGCACAGGGCTGGCAGGGTATCCTGGCTGGAACCCGCAAAACTACACCCGGTTTCCGCGTCGTTGAGAAGTACGGTATTCTTGTCGGTGGTGCCGATCCTCACCGCCACGATTTGAGTTCTATGACTATGCTCAAGGATAACCATGTCTGGGCTTGCGCAAATAACCGTGCTGCGGCCGATGGGGGTGTGAAAGATCCTTCGTCGATTGAGTCCATTGCTGCGGCTATTCCTCGTGCGGTGCAGGCTGCGAAGGCGACGGGTGGCTTCTCGACCAAGGTTGAGGTTGAATGTCGCAGTGTTGAGGAGGCGAATGCGGCGATCGGTGCTGGGGCCGATGTGATTATGCTGGATAACTTCACGCCGGAGGGTGTGCGCGAGGCCGCACGCCAGTTGAAACAGGAGTGGGCGGGTAAGGGACGGGCGTTCCTTGTCGAGGTCAGTGGTGGGTTGACGGAGGAGAACGCGCCGGCTTATACGTGCCCGGATGTGGATATCTTGTCCACCAGTTCTATTCACCAGGGAACGGGTATCGTGGACTTCTCTCTCAAGGTCTCGCTGCGGTAGGCATCTGTATCATACTTGGGAGACCCCACGAATGTATTAAATAAAAGATACAGTAGAAACGAACAAACAAATCAAAATCAAAATCCCAGCTTAACGCCTCTTTTCATGACCGTCGTGACTCGATCATCACATACATAGGCGCCAGTAACACATACCGAGAAAGTGGACGCAGGTCCGAAAACGAGAACAGAGGAACAGGAGCAGGGGGTATATAGTACACGGACATAACTGCGTTAACCAAGAAAGAGTTCCCACATCATACTTCAATGTCCACCGTGATGCCCTCCCCTTCACTCGAGGTCTGTCCTTCATCAGAGGTCGGGACATGGCCGTGTGGAGGCTGGGTGATGTTCCCAGATGGGCCACGTCGTGTGCGTTCTCGCACGAGTTGATCACGAAGTCTCTGGTTCTCAGCATCACGCTCCTCCAGCCGCTTTCGTGCTCCACTGCGGTCGAGAAGACGACCCTCTCGTTCAGCCTTGAGCCGCTTCTCCAGCTCGTGCAGTCGATAAAGCCATTTGTCATCGGTACCTTCCCAGGTGGCCGTTCCACTGCGCGAGCGATGCGTCATCGCCCCGGCATTGTTGGTCAACGTGCTAGTTGACGAGGTATGAGAGGGCTGTGGCAGACCCGTGGAGCTGCGTGTGAGGGTTCGTTCCGAGCGTGACCTGTCCCCGCTACCAGACGTGGAGTTGTGATGCGCCAACGATCGTTCCGCATTCTCCGCTGAGCCCAGTGATGGGGATCGCGGAGATACCACGGCCGCAGCCGCTGCAGAGGCCGACCCTGGAGTCCGCGAATTGGACTGGAGCAGATTTATCTCAGCCTTTAAGAGCCGGTTCTCGCCTCGCAACTTGGCCGCTTCCGATGAAGAGGAGCTCGAGTGGCCTCGTCCAGCCCGCAGATTCTTGACGGTCTCCTCAACACGCTCGAGTCTCCGGGCCCGCTGGTGGAAGGAATGTTCGAGGTTCGAGTATTGTTTGGTCAGGTCATGTTCGATGCTCTTGACCCGGCTCTTGAAACCGGAGATCACACCCTCAACAGTCTTGACAGCAAGCAATAGGTTGCGGCTGAAGCCCGGCCAAAACAAGATGTTGCCAATGACTTCCTGGCTTGGAAGGTTGCCGTTGATCAGACTGTTCGAATGGGCCCAATCTGGCCCGCAGATCGAGGACAGTCTCTTCCAAATCGTAAGGAACATCGTGTTGCGCTCGCTCAGCTGATCCCGGAACTGCTGCTCGAGGGCGGTGAATCGCTTGCGATCTTGGTTTCGAGCGTTCTCCAGGTCCGTAATGCGAGAGTTGTTGTGAGTAATGGTGCGAGATGCTTGCTGGTGAGACTTGAGAGACTGTTCGAAGGACTGTTTGTCGGCTCGACGAGCTTGCCTCTCACGTTCCAACAGCTCGGAGAGCTTGCGGGACTCCAGGCCATGACTCTCCAGGAGAGCATCACGATTCCGGAGCAGTGAGTCCTTCTCGTCGAATTGTTGCCTCACGCTTTCCAATTCAAGTGCGGTGGACTCCAGTTCTTTCTGAAGCTTCATGATGTTGGAGATAAGACTGGATCGGCTGCCGCTGAGATCTCCCAGTGTCTCTCGGAGGTTGTTCTCGAGATCCATGAGACGTTCACGCCAGGTAGTGGTCTCGATC
This sequence comes from Penicillium silybi, assembly GCA_027569585.1. Lineage (NCBI taxonomy): Eukaryota > Fungi > Ascomycota > Eurotiomycetes > Eurotiales > Aspergillaceae > Penicillium > Penicillium silybi. The sequence goes on from JAPDFI010000029.1 coordinate 288,395, forward strand.
TCTTGAGTGGATAGGCTCTTCTTCAACCTGCGGACCTCTTCCTTGGCTGCTGAGGCTTCACGATTCAGTTCGTTCATGATCCGTTGGACCTCCTGCTTCTCCTTGCTTCCAACGACCTCACGCTGGTGTCGCTCGTCTGCCAACCGCTGCTCCAGCTCTCTGGTCTTCTCCTTTTCGCTGTGCAAGCTCATCCGGTATGTCTTCAGCTCAGACTCCAGGTCACCGATGCGGATCTTATCGCCATCTTGCTCTTCCCGAAGGAAGGCAATTTCGTTCTGACTCGACTCGATCTGAACCGTTAGGCGTTGCACCTTGGTATTGGCCTCGAATAGGCTCTTCTCCAGCTCCTCCATCTCGCGGTTGGTTTCTTCCAGCTCCTGCTGCACAGCCTTGTATCTCTCCAGGTTGTTCTGCGCATCTTCCTCCAGGCGGATGATGCCTTCGCTGGCCGAACGCATCTCTGCCTGTAGGACCTTGAGACTCTCGTCCTGATTTCTCAGGTCTTCGTTCATGCGCTGGCACTCGACGATCTTCTGGTCGAGCTCTTCGCCGAGAGCATCTAATTCCTCCTGCGCCTCAGCGCGAAGATCCTGGAAAGCAGCATCACGTTCATCGGCCATCTGCATTGCCTGCTCGCGCTCCTGCATGGCTTCGTCTCGCTCCTGCATAGCTTGATCTCGCTCCTGCGACAGGTTCTGCATTTCCTCCTCGGCTTGGTCAACATCAGCCTGGTACGCCTTATCAAGTTCCTCTAGCTCGCTGACATAGTCATTGAGCTGGGCCCGAATGGCCTGATTTTCAAGCTTGAGTGTCGACAACTGATCACGAAGCTGTCCGTTCCGGGCTTCCAATTCATCTCGGTCCATGTAACCGTGCGACCCCGTCCCGTCACTGTGTTCTGAAGACGGCCGCATCTGAGCGCGCGACACCGAGCGATCAAGGATGCTGTCTCCGGCAACGGATCGGCTGCCGTCGCGTCGCGAACCAAGTTTCAGTTCTTCAATCTCCTGGTACAAACGCTCCTTCTCTCGATTGCGAGATGTGAGCATCGAAGTCTGTGCGCTGACTTCCTTTCTCAACTCTGCGTTCTCTTGCTTCAAGAGTTCAAGCTCCATCATGAGAGGGCTGCTGGTCGATGTACTCATCATAGCACCCCGAAGCGTCTCGTCTCGTAGTTTGCGGTTCTCCTCTTCGGCTTGTTCGCGAGCGGCTGTCTCTGCGTCCAGCATATCCTTCCACATGTTCTGCGCCATGTGTTAGCCTACATAAGCCGCAAAGGGATCTTGTACTCACCCTCTCTTCTCGTGCACCCGAATCCGATCCTCCTCGGTTTTCACTCATCGACGTGACCATTTCCGCCAGCCGTCGCTTCTCGGCCTCGCGGGTAATGCTTTCAGACCTCAAGCGCTCGATTTCGACCTCATATGTTTCAACCCGTTCCCGCAAAAACACTAGCTCTCCATCTTGCGCTGAGTCCCGGTCATCCTCTGATGCTTCGGGGTCATGATTCACCATGGAGTCCTTATCGGATTGTTGATCCTTCAACTGCTTTTCCAAATCACGAATCTTGCGCTTGAGCCCGTGGTTGTCCTTTTGCAGCTTCAGCTTATCCGACTTGAGTTCGACGTTCTCAGATATCATTTCCTTGATGCCCTCCTCGGACCTCTTGTTCAGAGCCTCATTGAGAAAGTGAATGCGCATCTTGAGATCAAAGTTTTCCTTTGAGAGACGATCAATGGTACTGCTCTGTTCCTTGAGGGTCATCGTACGGCCGCTCCGACCAAATGCCGGGGTTGAAGCGCCGGCACGCTTCTCTGGGGAGGGTCCAGTAGCCCCAGACTCTTCTCGGAACCGTTGCACAAAGTTGGTGGGAACTTGGATGCCTTTGGCGCGCTCTGCGATTGCGGTGTCTGTTGGAAAGCTGCCATCCTGATGTCTGGCCTTTGGTGTTTCCGGGGCTGCGGTTTCATCGAAGCCTGAGTGGCGTCGTGAGGACTGCGGTGAGCTTTCCTCTTCCAATGTCTGCAGGCCACCGTCGCCTGGCACGGCATTTCGTCTCTCGAGAGAATTTTCCTCGCTATATCCTGAAACGCCAGATGCCATACTTCCGAGGCTAGTTGTCCGGGTCATATGGTTGCGAGATCCTGCATTGAGGCTGCCGTAATGCCCAGACGCAGCCCCTCCAGACTGCAGCGCGAAGTCAGCCCCGAGTGTCGCATCGCTGTTTGTGGTTTCAGTATTATTGCTAGCAGCCGAAGAGTGTGAGAGACGGTTGGCGGACTGGCGACTGGTCAAGTATTTGGGCCGGCTGCCTCTTCGGGAGAGGCTACCCCCAGTGCTACCGCTCTGATCACTGAATAATCTCGAATGGCCCGGGGACATGCTGCGAGAGGCGTGACGGAGATTGGAGGGCGTGAGTTGCGACTCGTTATCTGATTGGGACATTTGGGATCTTGAAGGCCGCTCATCTTGAAAAAGCTGGCTGCTATCTGGAACGCTTTCGGAGAGGGTAGACTGATTGCGATGCGCAGACCGAGCCGCGGCCGATGCGGTAGGTGACGACACGAGGGAATCGAATGTTGAATCATTATCTGGTTGCACATGTGCGCCGGGCGTAGCGTCGTAATCCACCCGCTCCGTTCCCTCGGTGGAGGCATCTTGGTTCTGTTCTTGATCGTCATGGGTCTCCGATGGGGGTATGAAAGAGAACTGAGACGACTCAGTCTGTTGTGTTAGGTCGGCATCGTAGTCACCACCAACTCCAACCAGGTATGTATCATCTGCGCCAGCCGTGGGACCAGTCGCGGCGACGTCAATCGTTGAGGGCTCAGGCAAGAAGCTCGACTCCATGTCCATCAATTTCCGGCGCATCTCGTGCTCCTCAATGAGCGTCTGGTTGTTCCCGCGCTCGTGGTCGCCATTCTCAGACAAGGGGAATAAACTGCTATCGTCGCGGTCGGTCAAGGGAGGCAGGTAACTGGGATCTTCAGCGTCCTGCGGAGCAGTGGCGGTGGCGTCATGGTCGTCTTTTCCATCGGCAGCGGGTGCTGTGGTTTCGTGCGCGTCGTGTTCGGGGTGTCCGGGGTGTGTTACGGAGTCGTCGATACTCGGGGAGACGGGCCCCCGCGCGTCGTCGGCCATGAAGTAGTCTGAAGCGCTTAAATCGGCATCCAGGGGCGAGATTGTTTCTGGGGTAAGGAATGCGCCAGACTCGGAGTGGGAGATGCGCACCGAAGGCGGGCCTGTGACGATCGGAGGTGTCGCAACTGGGGCTCTCGCTCTGGTCGACATGGTGACGCTCCAGGCGTGTTTTGGGTCTCCACCCGACTTACCCACCGCGATTGACAAATGAGCGTGGCCCAGTTCAGCACTCGTTGATAGCCCTCATTGGATTCAGGTCGTCGATGCGTCGGATTCTGAGATTTCTGAGACACCGAAGTAGCAGGAGCTCCCTTTCAAGGATGTACCAGGGGTGGCAAGCGGAAGTATCGACACGGCCAGGCACCCGCTCAAACGGGCTATTGCCACTGCATCTTGTATATGTCGTGGTTACTGCCACTCATCTCCGGTGTTTATTTACGTTTCGCTTTCCATTTGTTTACATCTATACCACGTACTGTAGAAAAAATCTCATTGACATTGCTTTCAACAAACTCGATCATGGTATCCATATCATCAGTCGCATCATCCCTAGCATTAAAAACAAAATAATTCAGCCAAGACAAAAGATCCAAAGAAAGAAAAGGCGGGGATATACACATAATATGAGAAAAAGCCGACCAATCGCTTTTGAAAGTATGTATCCCAGAATTCCCCAGCCTGGTGGGGGGATATATACAACGGTCTCAAGAAAAGAAGAGAAAGAAGAAAGAAAATGGGAAAGAGAATGTGCAGTGCATATTAAGCAGTGGCAGTAGCCTGCTCCGGTTTCGTGGCGTCGTCGGCAGGAGGGTTATAATAGTTGTTGGAGGAAGCATGGATCTTGTCCTTCTGGTTGATCGCGTTACGGAGGGAGTCGATGTAGGTGCGGAACTTGACGATCTCGCGCAACAGGTACGACGACTTTCGCTCCCAGTTGGCCATCGCCTTGGCAGAGTTGGGGTGGCGCGGCGAAAAGGCCAGCGTCATTGCTGAACGTAGCTCGTTGTGTCTCTGCAGATCATCTTCGACGTTCTTGACGTAGTCCTGCAGCTTCTTCAGCTGGTCCTCTTCGGTCAAGTTGGAGGCCACCATGCTCTGCTGCGGAGGACTCCAGTCGCTGATGTTGACTCGGTCCGCGGGGAGCCTAGGTCGCACACTCTGCTGATCGATGGAACTTCGGATCGAGCTCTGGATGCTGGGTCGGTGTGCCCCCGAGGAAGGAGGCGGGGATCGGTTTTCAATACCCACCAGGGCACTATTGATGACTGAATCGCTCCAGCCATACTCAATGTTGCTGATACCTCCCACAAGAGGCTCCTTGGAGAGTCGCGCACTCCAGTAGTTTGCAGTGGAGACGAACTCACGCACAATCTCGGGCGTGCCAGCCTGGAAGAGATGGACTGCACCGGTGGGCAAACTCAAGGCCCAAACGTGTGGCCGAGATTTGGAATATCCAGGAGGTGGAAGGGCGCTGGCGATTGTCTGACGAAGCATGAATTTCCAGAGTTCCTCTGCGTTCTCCGTCCAGTTACCACCGCCGACCACGACGCCTCCGCGCTGCTTGGATTTCTGGCGCATGGACTTGGATGCGTTCGAGAACGAGAACAGCCGCATCCAACCCTGCTGGATGACAGCAAAGCAATCGTTCCAGTTGCGATCCTTGGCACGCTTGTCTACTGCATCCAAATGGTGCTTGTGCTTGACGCTTCCTTCTTTGGCCCAAGGAGCACCGGCCAGAGCCAAGGTCTCGTCTTCGAGAAGAGGTGTTGTCCGCTCCGGTTCATCATAGCTGTATATCGAGGTTGCGGAATCTTCACGGATGATTGCCTGGCTCAATGCATTGGCGAAACCAATGGATTGCTGGTATTCTCCCCTGGGGAAGTCGGACCCAAAGGAGTCCACAGAGGCAGAGGTGAATTTACCCAAGGAGTACTTGCTCCATGTGCTCGATGCATTGGGGCTCCAGAGTGAAGACTGGTCATCCAGACTAGTCCGGCTGGAGCCCATAATGGATGGAGGGTAGAGCCTCGCTCCACGCGAACGGGGCTTGGATGACCATCGCGCGGCTCCGTGACGAGAATCGGATGAACGGCCACGGGGGAAGATGTCCGAGCCGCTCTTGCTGATTGTGCTGGGACTCCTGCGAAGAGTGCTTGTGGAGGGACCCAAGAAATTGCTAGAAGTCATGCGAGAAACCTCTCTCTCCGGCTGTGCGCCGTGAAGAGGAAGTCTCTCCTTTTGAATGGAGGTGTAGAAATCCTTCAGAACCGCTTCCACCTGTTGCTCCCAGGCCCTGACAGTGCCAATGAATGGACTGCTAACCAGTGGGCCGGCATCGCCATCCGCATTGTCCAATGAGCTACGACTGATATCACCGGGGAATGTTGGCGAGCGAGCAGAGTTGGGGGCCGAGGGTGTTGAATCCGAGCCAGTTGGCGCAGACTTGGATCGGTTGGGGGGCCGCAATGTTTCAAATCCCTCTGGGGCTGCGTCCATGGCCACCCGATGGATTGTGGGCATCGTGTTTCGAACAAACTGCGACTTGGTCATTTTCTGGTCGATGTCGGCCAAGTGCAGGTCGGTATTCAACAGAAGTATGGAGTAACAGATGGTGTGAACAACATCTAGGGCGCGGTTAGAAAATATGAAAGATCCAAAGCAGAAGAGCCAACCTACCGGTAGCTTTGAAGCCGTGACTTGGGTTGCAATCGCACCATCGGCTTGAGAAAGCATCCAAGACTCGGTCCACTTGCTGAGTTTCTCCCTTCAAAACCAAACGTTCACAAAGGCTTCGGAGAGCAGCCAGAATATTGAGATTGGACCAGTTGAACAGTCGCATATAAGTTTCCCGGACTGTAGCCCGGTCGGGGTCACCGAGCCAAGCAGCTGCCGGCTCGTTGCCCACCACCTGATCTTGGCTATCAAAGAGCTTTTGAGCCTGCTCTCGATCAGTGGAGGTGGCTCCATCCTCGATAGATTCGCCCGGGCCGTCCATCTTGTCTTCAGCGTCGTCAATTGCTTTCGGTTCTTCTGTTTCAATCACTGGAGTGTTGGATGCAGTTTGATAGTGGGAGGTCTCCGACGCGGCAGGAGATTCCGGTACGGTGCCGGATGGAATGGCCAGCTTGGTGTCCCCTGCCGAGCTATTGCGAGAAGCATCAGCGGGCGCTGTCTTAGTCGATAATTTCAAATTGCGAGAGAAATCCTCAACAACAGGTGACAGGGCAGCGGGGGCAGCATTCGAGCTCTTCTCCTGCAAGGGGGAATCTGTGGAAGCGGTTGGCTCCACCTCTCCCGCTCCCGGGGTCTGGTCGTTAGTGCCACGGCCATCTGCCAGCAGCGAGCGATCCTGAGTGCGACCAGGGCTGGAAGGCTGCAGATTCTGCTGCTTAGCCTTTGAGTTTGCTCCGGGGGCCGAGACACTTTCCCTGGGCCTTTGGGCCTGCAGAGAGACGGATTCGCGAAGCTGTGCCTGTCCATCGCGGTTTTCTTTGGCTTCGCGGTTCCCAGAAACGCTATCGAGGTACGGGTTCATGACCTGCCGCAGACTGCTGACCGGGCTTGGCTCTGGCTTCATAGAATCCATCACGTGAGGCGCGATCTCTTGTGGTAGAACAATTGGCGGTGGAACGTTACCGTCAGTCACGGACTTCTTACGTCGGCGGAAGAACGAGGACTTTTGTTTCACGACCTGAGGGGGACCGTCGCGTTTGGTAGGAGCACCCGCAGAGCTCTTGGGAGGCTGCTCCTTTCGCGGCTTCAGGTTTGCAGTCGCCCCCGTAGAATCCTTGACCTCGTTTTCTTGCAGATAAGACAGATCATTCATATTCGAGCTGGAATCTGCTGGGCTCGGTGAGGCAGCCTTGCCTGAACCAAAAACACGACGGAAGAATCCCGGCCGCTCTTTGGTGCTTGCATTTGAACCTGCGTTGCCGTTGCTGTTGCCGTTGGCGGTGATCGTGGTGGTTGTAGTTGTAGCATTCGGTTCTGGCTGAGGGAATGCCGGCTTGTTATAGGAAATCGTTGGGTTCGGAGCAGGCGGATCCAATGATGCCGGAATGGCTGGAGGCGCATCGAGATCCGTGTCACCGTGAAGATGATAGTCACTGTCTCGCATCTTGAGCGCTCCAGTGCCAATGTTGTCCGGACGAGTCTTTCGGACCTGAGGGGGAGGTGCGGGATTTGATTTCATGCTGTTTCGCCGCGATGCCGCGGGTGTCCTCGATGCAGCCGCTGTAGGAGTCCTGCTATAGTCCGGGATCTTTCGCGGTCCCGCTGGCACGCTCGGGGTTGGTGCCGCATCGTCATCGTATAATAGCGAATCCTGAGCTATATTGGGGTCGGCCCAAATGTTGTACTTCAGAGGGCCGCAGTCAAAACTTTCCGAGCGCCGACTCACGTTCCCCGAGTCCGCTCGCCCTCTGGGCATGGTGTAGGTATAATCAGACGAACTGCCTTTGCTCCCTTTCCGGGCATCGCCGGCCCTTGGCATCGTTCCACTCCGAGAGCCGACGGCGTCCCGACTGCGGGCACTGCTCACTCTCCTCGGCGCCGTTGCGGTCTGGTAATTCGAGCTGCTGTTGCTTCGCCGTCCCTTGGTGGCCGTAATTGTTGCATAGCGGCCATTGGCATCCTCAAATCCGTAATCGGCTTCCGAGGACACTGAAGAGGAAGAAAAGGTGTGACCCCGATACCGGCCATTCATCTCAGACTCAAAGGCCGAGTTGAAAAGACGATAGTCGTCCAACACCGACGGGTCTGAGGCGCCAAACTGGTCGAGGGAAAGAAGCATGTTGTCCACTATCGACGTGCGAGCCGCATGTTGGGGAGATAGAGACAGGTCATGGGGATCTCGATCGTCCCCCGACTCGCTGGCTCGCGGCGCATCTACGGCCGCGTCCGGAAAGGCATCGCGGATAGAGGGTCGGGCATGTCCACGTTTGGGCCGATGTTTCGCGGCCGATGTCTGCGAAGGAGGTGTGCGAGGAGGAGAGGTGTATAATTCGCGCTGTGAAGACATTGTCACGCTGGCGGACCGGATTAGTCGGGGTTTCGTCTTCGGTCATCGATGCTCAGGGAGAAGCAGGGAGAAGCAGGACGAAGCGCGAAGATGGTCGAAGAGGAGTCGATTGAGTATAAGGCAGGAATTACGCACCGACAATGCCCAAGGCTCGTGTACAGCGTTGCCCAAAAGCCGTCAAGTGGGATGAGCCAGTTTTGCCGACCAGTTTCAGGGTCGGAAGTCCGGGCGACTCGAAGCACGGGGGAGTTTCAAGCGGTCATCGCATGTCCGAGCAAGTAAGGGGGAAGGCAGCGCGGCTGCTTGCAGGATCGAAAGCCAAGCGATTGGCAACTGGGCCGAGTCCCGAAGTCCAAGAAAGTGCGAGGGGAGGACGAGATTCCGGGGGCGGGACGAACTCCTGAACGGCAAACGGTTTGGCTCCGAAGTGGAGCGGAACTCAGGAACCAAACTTCGAAAGTTCCAAGGTTTGTGAAATGCTACTCGATCGAGTGGCAAAGAATAGAAAGGTTTTATATATATTTTTGAATCTGATTGTTTTGAGAGAAAGAGCACAGAACCCTTGACAGAACCCTTGAGGATGAAACGTGACTCGAATCAGGGGAAATTCCAGGGAAATCGGAGAATCCCTGAATCCCTGATCGCCGTAGCTTTTATATGCGCTCAGGGGGTGAAGACAACACACTACACATTACAACACCCGATTGCTCCAAAATGACGAAGGACCCCCTTCTCTGCACATGTGTCTCTTCATCCTTATCAGTCATTCAATTTCTCATCTGATACCTCTTCTGGCATCCCCAGGGACGGGTCGATCTTGATGGCATTGCCGTTGCAGTGGATCCATCGCAGTAGGGGGAATGAGATGGAGCCAATGCCGGGGATTTCGCGCCACTTTATGCATTTCATGCACTTGATGCACTTGATGTGATGTTGGCAATTTCGCTGCCATGCAAATCAAGGCCGTCCGCGATCGACGATGTGATGCATCCCAAGTTCGGAGGCAAATCCGATCGGCACTTACGTTGGAACTCAGTTTTGATCGGGACTCGATAGATATACCACCACCATTGACCATCGTAGGCGATATGTATCTGATAAGCAGCCGAACTACGTGGCCTGTGAAGCGTGCCACCTCCGGGCACTAATTCCCCATGCCCTTGCAGAAGAGCCCATGATGTGATCGATCGAGGAATCGATCAAAGGAAAAGGGTCCTGGAGTACAGCTCAGTCCTGGACGACATTGGATATTGGATCATTACCGGCCCATCAAACTCGAGACTGGAGTGTAGAACGTACAAAATTCAAGACGAGAATAAATTTTCACAGTATCAACGATCGGAATTCAAAACCACATCGCATAATCCTCTCCTTCACATTCACGTGAGCGATGACATAACCCCGGACTGGCCACGAAGTAGGAGCAACGAGCCTCTACCCTCAATGATCCCCGGCTCTTGACCAGACCAGGGCCTCGACCATGAACCCGCACATCTCCGTCCCTCGTCAACATGCCGGTCCGGCCAATTTTGGGTCTACCCCCAGTCGTGGGTCCAGCGTCCGCATGCCGCGCTTCTTCAAGAGGTACGTCTCCGTTCCCCGTTTTCCGGGGAGGTGCACGGCTGACCAGATCCACAGGCTCTTCAAGTTCCCCCAGATGGACTTTGAGATGGCTATCTGGGAGATGACATCGCTGTTGATTGCTCCAAAGAAGGTCTTCAAGTCCATATACTACCATGTAAGTCGCGCCATTGCTTTGTGGGTGCCCATTGCTAACCGCGCCGGGGATGTCATATAGAAACGTGAGTCGTGTTGCGCTTTACCAGATATCTCCAGTATTGGCCGTTGATCGGACGAACGTATTGACCCTGTCTCCAGAAACCAAAAACACATGGCATCGCCCCGATCCGTCCTTTACATACCTCCTCTCGTTCTTCCTGCTCCTCACAGCCCTCGCCTGGGGTCTGGCTTACACCCCCTCTTTCGGGGCCATTGTGCGCCTGTCCCTCCTTTTCGTCTTTGTCCATTTTATCGGCTCGTCCCTTTTCATCTCGACCGTCGGCTATTTCGTCATCGGCCGCGTCTTCGGTCCCAACGGCGCCGCCGCGTCTCTGGCTGGTTTGCGAGGCTCCCGTGGCCGCCGACGAGGGGCCGCACAGGGCTTGTTTGTACAGCCGGGCGAGAAGGACCAACTGGAGTTTGGATACTGTTTTGATGTAGGATTTGCCTCCTACCAGCTTCGGCTACTTCGTTCCTGACACCGCGTTCTGCAGGTCTCCAACCGCGCCTTCTTCCCCCTCTACCTCCATCTCTACGTGGTGCAATTCCTACTCCTTCCTCTGCTCACCCGCAGCCCGAGCAATTTCCTGGCAACCTTCCTCGGCAACACGCTCTACCTTTCTGCCCTGGTTTACTACACCTACATCACCTTCCTGGGATACAACGCCCTGCCTTTCCTGCACAACACCGAGCTCCTGCTCGTCCCCATTCTGGTCTTTGCTGTCCTTTGGCTGATTAGCCTGATCGCTGGTTGGGGTGTTGTCATGCAGGGCCGAAGCGTCGTAGGCCTGTTCTGGGGCGTGTGAAACATCGCAACCCACACCTACAAAATGACCCGACTGCGGCCAATTCCATCACTCCCTCAATTCTTTGGGGAATCCAGATTCTGAAACCCCGTGTACGAAACCCATTTCCTTTCTCTTGTTTCTCTTGGCTATGCATCGAAGAGTAATCTCCGTTTCTGTGCTGCGTTTGGGAGGGCGTCGGTGTACATGATTTTTCATCTATAGGATCAGGCCATCTTCCTTATCTTCTCTGCGTGTCTTGATAGATCCAAATACCAAGTCTTGAAAAAATGACCTCTGTTGAAGTTTGATATATTTCTTACCGTCGAGCCAAGCCCGAACGCATGGCGCATTGTATTGTGATGCATGTATAGATTGGTATTTCGGATCTCCAACATAGGAAAAAGTAAATCATTTCTTCTTGCTGCCCTTCTTCGTCTTACCCATAGCAGCAGCCCGCAGCTTGTCTTCGCGCTCCTTCATGGCCGCAGCTCGCTCCTTGGCCTGCTCCTCCTTCTCCTCCTTCTCGGCCTGCTTGCGAGCTCGCTCCGCTTCGCGCTGCTCACGGACAATCGCCAACCGCGCGAGGTCGGACCGGGCTTCCTCGGTCTTGCCCTCCGCGTGCAGCTTCATGTACCGCTCGCGTGCCTGCTGCGCCTCGAGGGCCTCGCGCTCTCTCCGCGAGAGTTGCGACAGGTCCTTCTTCTCCTTCTTGGGCTCCTCGTCCTCGTCGTCATCCTTCGTCAGCTGTGAGCGGGACTTGGCCGTGTGGTTGGGGTTCGCGGGCAGTCCCTCGTCCTTTTCGGATTCTTCAGAGTCCGAAGGCGGCAGGTCGCCCGGCTGGGCAGCTTGTTGCTTCCGTCGGGCAATCGCCGCTAGCTTCTTGGCTTTGGCTGCGGCTTTGCGTGCTTCGCGGGTCGCCTCCGAGGTGGCTGCGGCCTGGTTGCTGGATCCTGCGGCGGCCTCGTCTGAGCTCTCCTCCTCAGAGCTCTCTTCTTCAGATGATTCCTCCTCGCTGGATGATTTGATCTCGTCTTCGGGATCCTGTAAAAAAGTGAAGGTGTGAGTTACGGAAAATCGTAGAGGCTCGAGTGAAGTCACTCCGGTGGATTCTTCAACGTACGCGCCAGAGACCAACTGGGTTGCCGTCCTTGTCCGTAGGCTGGAGATCGCGACTGAATTTCTTTCCTCCTGTCATATGAGAACGAATGAGCTTCCAAATCTCCGATACTATGCGCTGGGGTTTCTGCACGCAAGCATACCTCCTCGTGAGGGCTTGGAGAACTTTCCTCCACGACCGCGGGGCGCCATGACGAAGATGTGTAAGAGGGTTGGGTGTGATGTGACGGTTTTCTTTCCGTTAAACCAAAGTCGTCCGTGTCGAGCTCAGTCCTAGTGTCCAGATCGAGTCACACAAGTTGAGGCATACAACCGACACAGGTCGAATCGGAAATAGAGGGGCAGAGTGGGGGACCCCTGGGCGCTTGCGATAGACGATAGGCGCCAAAGAGATTCGCTGTAATGAGACGATGCGATCTGCAGACCTCTTGAACGATCTCGACGAAAACGAGAGAAGATTGGGGAAGGGTGAGTCAACGCGCTCGCATTAATCAGTCGAGTCCCAAATGTGGGGAGATTTTTCCCATTCAGGGCGCCACTCGGTACTTATACGGCATTTCACTACATTATATCATATCGACCAATTCGATGCCAGATGGCGCTATTTACAATCCATATGCAAGGGATATCTCTATTTACACCCGCGCGAGGCCCATGCCCACCTTCGTCACTCGCGCTCCGGTCAGAACAACGGTGCCCGCGACTATGGCACTGCCCATGAACATTTGCGCATAGAGGTACTCGCCCCCGTCGGTCGATACCAGTGCACCTGCGATGGGTGAGCCGATGAGAGCTGCCACTGCCACGATACTGAGAACCATGCCCATTCGCACACCGATCTTCTTCAAGTCCGTGGTGAGCGTGCTCAGCGTGGCGGGGAACAACGACTGGATGCCCGCGGCGAAAAGACCGTAGAATATTGCAAAGGTCCACAGACCGGACATGTCGTGCACGGCTGGCCAGCAATAGGCCACGATCGCTGTTGCGCAGCTGAAGGGGATTAAAATATTGAGCGGGCCTGTGAACTGATCGGCTAGCAGATTGGGGAGCAGTCGGCCTACGATGCCGACTCCGTTCATGACCATGAGCAGATTGATGGAGGTTGTCTCCGACACTCCGACGATATTGCGGCTGAAGCTGCCAACATAGAAGAAGGCGACGTACAGACCCCAGAAATTGAGGAACATGCCCACCGCGAAAAGCAGGTACGGCATCTCCTTGAAAGCGGCCCACTCAACGAGCGGTCCGGTGGTGCGAGGTGGCAGTCGCTGCTTGAAGAACAGCAAGCATGGAATCAAAGTGGCCATCGTGATGAAGCCCAGTGTTCGCATCGTCCAGCCGTATCCGACCTCCGGCAGCATGCGCATGACGACCGCTGGAAAGACCATACCACCCGTAGCCGAACCCGAGGCGACAAGGCCAATGGCAATTCCACGACGCTTGACGAAATAGGTTGAAATCAACGCCAGCGTCGGGCAGAAAATAAGACCGCACCCGATGCCCTGCCCTAGGCCCTGGGCCAGGAAGAGCTGCCAGTATTCAGTGCATAGCGAGGTCATCATGATGCTGAAAACCACGAGCGTGGCGCCGACAGTCAAAGTGAATCGGAAATAGCCTGCATCGGTTGCGCGGCCGGAAAATGTCCCAATGAAGAAGAGCAAGAAGATCTGGATGCTCCCTACCCAGGAGATATCTGAGGGTGGACGATTCAGCTCCGAGGTGTAGTACGTTTGGAAAACGCCGAAGCTGTTGATGTAGCCCCAGGTGTTGAAGATGATCAAATGACCCAATGCGACCTGAAGCCAGGCTTGGAAGCCCCCGTCCGGCGGAGGGCCGATACTCTTTCCAGACTCACGCGTTCGCACGACGGAGAGCGTACGTGCTACCGCGCTGGTGTTTGTGGGGACCTGGGCGAGGTCGTGAGAATCGCCGGTAGACTCTTCGTCGGATACTGGGCTTCGTGGAGGGCAATTGGCCTCGAGAGATCCTGAATGGTCTTCATTCTGGAAGTCCTTCTCCTCAACCATACTCGGTACTTTCTCGAACGGGGGATATGTTGACTCGGTCATCGGAAAGAAATCGGATGTGGTTTAGAAAGTCTCCGCAAGGTCTGTCATGTTTTCGCGCAACCAACTTTTTCGGACAAGACACAGAGATTGTAGAAAGTATGGTCAGGGGAGAATCTCGAAATTAAAAAAGACCGACCTTTGACTCATGGCGCGGTAGACCCAGAAAAAAAAAAAAAGGCGCCGCGTGGGAGCAAAACGGGCTTCGCGCCGATCACCGGCCATTCGCACAGATCGCCGAATGCAACACGCCCTTCCGATGGCACTTCCGAGTGAACTCCACTCTGGATAAAGAGTTGTCGTTTCCCTGTACTTGATCAGCCGAATGCCATCGTGACCTATATGCGTCTCTATTCCCCGCGGGGAATCTGGCCCTAAGACCTTTTCCCCGCAAAAAGGCGTGCTCGGGTAAACCGGCATATCAAACTCGGACTTTCGGGAAAACCCCTCTCACTCGATTCTAATCAAATGTGCAAGGCTCATGCGTCTATGAACAAAGATTATAACAGAATAAGTCATCGGACCAAAGGACATCGCTCAGATGCGCCAAATGCCACCCTATCATGGCAAGCAAGAAAAAAGCAAAAAGCATGAGACAACGAGGGGCAAACGGGGCAACGCCAAAACATCGTTTACCAATGGGACAGGCTTCGTGTACGAGTATAAGCATAAAATAAAGTTGGGGAGCCGAAAGCCAGCGGCCGAGCTCCGACGTTGCAGCGCTCCGGCATCCCGGCGCCAAGTCGGGCCGAGCACAGCGAAAGAGCTACTAAGAGTAGTCCTGGTTCGAGGGAGTGTAGAGCATCTGGATGGTGCTGATGACATCGGCAGGCTCGAGCAAGTGCCAGCTGGCGTCCGTTTGTTTTGAGCTGGCACCCACTGTCACCGAGTATACATGGTCCTGCGGCAGGCCAGACTTCTGGAGAGCACGGAACATATCTGCAACATCCGTTAGCACGATTGTTTGGAAATCAACAAGCTTGAAAGCTTACCTTCGTCCGTGAAGTCATCCCCTAAGCAGAGGACGAATTCGGGCGCCTTGCCGGGCTCTGTGCCGTATTCATTCACTAGTCGCGTGGCGATGAAGCCCTTGTTGACAAACGTCGGGCGCACCTCCAAATTGGCTTTACCCGCCATGACCTCCACGTCCCATCGCTTGGCAACGGTTTCCTCGAGAGTCTTGCGGCACTCGCGAGCTTGGAATGCCCCGTACTCAGGGTCTGCCCGGCGATAATGCCACGTCAATGCCACTCGTTTTCTTTCGATGAAGGAACCCTGTGTTCGTTCCGTGTAGTGCTGGAAGACGTCCACCACTTCCTTCTGCCAACCCATGTCGGTGCTCTCTGCCAGATTCTCCCAGTCATCCGAGCGGGGCTGACGAATGAAGCAACCGTGTTCGGCGCTGAGTCCCAGCTCGGGGATATGGCCCATCCACTCGTCCAGGAAAGCTTGGTCGCGCCCACTGATAATCCAGACGGCGTTCCGCGGATCTGCTGCAAGGCTCTTGAGTGTGCGGAGAACCCGATCGGACGGAATGGCCGCCTGTGGGTCCTTGACAATCGGCGTCAGTGTGCCATCGTAGTCGAACATGAACAGGCGTCGCCGAGCCTTGCGATACTGCTTGATGACTTTCGCGCGATCCAATGCAGGCGTGGCGATGGATTGGTCAAAGGACGATAGGTTCGTCAGCAGGCGGTGGAGGAACAGTCTCGACCACGTCGCGACCGTGTTGGTGATGACGTGTTTGTACAGCTTCAGGTGTTGCTCCTTCCGCTGCTCGGCAGGCATCTTGAGAGCCTGGTCGATGGCGCCAGCGACCCCAACCAAGTCCCAAGGGTTAATGTGGATGGCGCTGGGCAATGTGCCCGCAGTGCCGGAGAATTCCGAGAGGATGAGGGGGCTATGATTTGTCTGCTGGCAGACAATATACTCCAAACTTGTGGTGTTCATGCCGTCTCGCACGGTCGTGATCAGTCCCACGTCGGCCACACGCAGCAGAGCAAAGTACTCGCGCTGTGACAGGTACTGTGGGTAATACTGGACGGGAGAGAAGCTCAGCGATCCGAAACGGCCGTTGATCGTGGATACCAGATTGGAGATCTGGCCGGCGATCTTGTTGTTGGGGTCTTCCTTCTCTTCCTCCACGCTGGTCGGACTCGTCACCTGAATGAGAACCACCTTATCGCGCCATTCAGGGTATCGCTCCAGGAAGATCTCGAACGCCTGCAGCTTCTGAGACACACCTCGAACACTGTCCAGACGGTCACGACCGACAATGATCTTACGGCCAGCGTACAGTTTTCGAATACCGGCGACTGTCTTCTCGATATCTGAGGCACCAAAGGCAGCCCTCTGAATAGATCGAGCATCAATTCCAATGGGGAAGACATCCACCGCGACGTGGGCGCCGTACGCATCCACTCCGGCCGAGTTAGAATCGAATCCCAGAACACGGGTGCAGCAAGAAGAAAAGTGTCGTGAGTAGGAGAAAGTCTGGAATCCAAGCATGTTGGCACCGAGAACCCCCGTCAACACCTCCTTGCGCTTTGCAAGACACCGGACAAACTCGCTGCTAGGGAAGGGTGCGTGGAGGAAGAAGCCAACGTAGATGTTGGGAATCCGCTGTCGTAGGAGGCTGGGAAGAAGAAACAGGTGGTAGTCGTGAACCCACACGACATCACCCTCCTGGTAGTCCGCTACGATGCGGTCTGCAAACAGCTGGTTCAACCGGACGTAATCCGACCACCACCGCCGCTCAGATCGGCCGTCGGTCGGGCCATGCTGCTTGTAGTGCAAAAGAGGATACAGTTCTCTCTCCGCATATCGTCGCCACCGTCCCTGGTCTTTGAGTAGAACGGTGTCATCCGGTTCTTCCGAAGCGTCCGACAACCAAACCGGTAAAATCCGGCCGTAGCGCCCTGAAGCCATTTGGCGATCAAGTAGCTCTCGATCATCTTTCCCGATGTTGAGACCTTCTACCAGTGGATGGGATTGTGGCTGCTGGGTTGCATCCACAGGAACTGGCGCAGCCGCCTTATTGAGCGTAGGCGCGGTGGAGGTGTTGGCACCAGATGGCAATGTTACCGCCGCATTAACGGGGATCGGCTGCAAAGGGACCTTTGTGTCTAGAATTGGCTCAACCTCTCCTGTCCAGCCCACCAAGGTGTGTGACCACTGAGTCTCGTCGGAAGCCAGATGGGCAAATGAATCGAACAGTGCCGAAGTACCGGAGCGCGGCTTGAGCGTCTGTTCTCTCGGAAAGTAGTCAGTGGGGCATTCAGAATGCATTAGATAGAGGGAATGCACCACATACCCAGTCCGACCCGGATTGGAAGTAGAGCTTGTACGGAATACAAAAGGCGGCGCTTATCAACCGCCCGCTCAGATTGAGTCCCGGATGCTGTGCACGCGGATCAACCTCTGGTGACATGGGAGATGCGTCCCCGGCCAGACTCAAACGCCGTAGCAGTTCCTGCCCCGACGATGTGTTCCTTCCGGTGTTGTGCGATGCCGAGGCTGAGTCCGAGGGGTTGAGTGACTCGGTCCGGACTCCCGGGATGTTGGCAAAGTATGAGGGCGCATCGCTACCCATCTGAAAACCCTTATCGGTTTCCAAGCTCGGTGTCGCATTTGTGGCATGCTGGTAGGCATCCGACTTCAGGGCATTTAAGCCTGGCCCAACAAGCACCGGATTTGGCTGCCCTTCAGGCACGCGCTCGGGGCTCTCTTTCTCTGTATCAGACATGGCGTGGGGTTGGTGATTGAGGACGAGCGACAAATCAACTGCACCGGTTGTCAGAACTGTTGCAATTGTCACACGCAGGAACTCTCTGAAAGCAAACCTGATGTCGACGGATTGGGGAGATAACAAGAGCGTGCCTCGGGGCGGGGCGAGAGAGTCGATGATCAGATCGACGAGAGGAGAACTAAGGGCGCTCGACAGCCATGAATTGAACAGACGGGGAACCAAATACGGTACAGGCACAGACAGGGAAGAGTAGAAGTAGAAGCAAAGTTTAAAGTAGAAGAAGATGGAGGGGCAAGCGGTGAGATCGAAGCCACCGTCCGAAACAGGAACCCGGACGCTTCAGGACGGTGGGGTTTTTGCCCTTCCATGCCTTCAACGCTACGTCATGTCATGGTCGACTGGACTTGAACTCCTGTGTCGGTCCGATTGTAATATCTATACCGATGCGATCTTCAGTATGGTTTGTAGACCTCGAATTCACCACTTTGCGGTCAATGCGCCCAATGCGCCCAACGCTCGCTGCCTCAGGCCACCACATTTATCGCAGTTTCCACCGTTGAGTGCCAATTCCTCCCCAATTCCTCCCCATGTCACTCCCATGTCATCTTCAATGATCGCGCTGCTATGTCGCATCTCCCTCGCCCCGTTCCACGAATCCGTCCGCCTGCCTCCACCAAAGATCCCGATGTCTTCGCCAACAGCCTCCGCAAAACACTAGAGGCGCATCGGTCGTCGAATCGGGCTCGCCTCGTTCGCAAGGTGTACCCCCATGCTCCTTCGCCTGGGCTCTTTCGACCTTATATTCCCCCTGAAAACCGTGCAGGCTACTTGCCACCGACACCAATACCCAAAGTTCCCGAGAAGAAAAAGACTAAGAGCCAAGAAGGCGGACGCAATCGCATCCGAGAAAGCGAGTCCCATTCGAAGGATGATCGCCGTGCATGGGATGTCATCTCGACCGCAGACCCATCGCTATATGACCCGCTCGGACAACGGCCATGGTTGAAACACATACCGCCGTCCCAGGCCACCGGCGACGCCTTTGCGTACTTGGATGCGGAAATCCAGGCCCTAGGCCGTTATCTGGCACCAAGCCCTGAGGAGCATAATCGGTTTACTCGGCTAAGCACAGAGGTTGTCTCACAGCTGGAAACAGAAGTTCCATTTCCGCCAAAGCTCTTTGGGTCCTGGTGTATGGGTCTGGCATTGGCACATTCGAACATCGATTTCCTCTTACCTTTCCCGGATCGCCAACGGTCCGTAGACCGGACTCGAATGCCAAGTGCTACCCGGCCCCAGATTCGACATGCTCACAACCAACTGCTCTTTCAAGTCCGGTCTGCCCTCAGACGTAGCCCGGATTTCAAGAAGTTCAATCTACTTGGACAGGGTACTATCCTCAGGGCTCATCATCGGCCCACGGGATTTAAATTGCGATTTTCCTGCGGTGAAAGCGTCCCAGCAATCGACGAATACTTACAGGATTATTTGATGGAATATCCTGCTCTTCGACCTCTCTATCTAGGAACTCGAACTTTATTAGAGGCGCGCGGTCTGTACGGGCAGGCCATCGAGAAAGATGCTTTGCTAATGCTGCTCGTTGCTTTTCTCAAGATGAATCATGGGCGTTTCACCGGCCCCAATGCCCTCGGATATCAGTTGATAGCCTTTTTGAAACTCTACGGGACTGGCGTTGACCTTCGCCGGGTCGGAGTTGCAGTAGACCCTCCGAGCTTCTTTGATAATGAGACACTGCGTGCAACTGATGATAAGAATGCCGAACCCGCCTACCGGCGTGGTCAACGGTCCCTCATGAATGCTAAGCGCACTGCTGTTGCAAAGGGGGACCTATCAGCTTGTCAAAGGCTGTGCATTCAGGATCCAACTCACTTCATGAAAGATCTGGGTCGCTCTTCTACACGCACAACAGAGCTGCAGAGTGCTTTTGAAACTGCCTACGAGCAGTTGTCCGAAGCATGTGAAAAGTGGGAGGGTCCAGGTCAAGACAGATCTATACTGGCGACGGCTCTGCGGGCGAATTTTGATTTCTATGAGAGACGACGGTGGCAGATCAACAATGGACAGCGGAGGCAGGTCAACAATGTGTGAAATGATTTTGACAGATACCCTGTATATATACGAGTCTCTCCTCTGGCCTCGAAACTGTTTAATAATTTGGTCTAGCGCTCACGTTGTACGTAAAAAGCCATCCAAACGCACATCACTGGCTGAAGCAAAGAATATTCCAACGAAGTCCCGCATCGGGCCTGCATGAGGCGAGAAGATATCCAACGAAAAGGCGATGCTCCAATTGCAACGGCAGCGCTAAGCAATGCATGAAAATGCACAGAAATGCCTGGAACAGACGAATAATGAAAGCAAATGCTGGGGATTTGGGGGGCGAGGGACCGAAAAGACGTCGTGGGACGAATCAATTGCTATGACCATGTCAGCTAAAGTCCAATCTGCAAAACAAACCGGGAGCTGAACTTACTAGATCTCCAAAGGCGAAATCTGGTCCAAAGCGTAGAGCCAGTTTCCACCTTGCTCCTCCTTCTCAAGCCTATAGAAGAACTGTTAATAGAGTAGACATATCATCGTGTGGACATGGGTCCTCACCAGTCGTATGGCCAGAGAATGAGATGGCCCTGAACCTTGTTCAGAAGATCCTCCGCGCGCTCTTTGTCCATGACATCGTCGTGGCCATGACCATCACGCTTGGAGCCAATTGTGGTCGCTCTGCGTCTGCGTCTCCGAGATTGAGATGCATTCAGATTCACTGCCTCGGAATAGTCCACATGTGCAGAGTTCGAGCGAAGCTTCTCTCCGTCCTCGCCGCTAGCGCCATTCTCCTCACTTTGGCTGTTCTGCACGCTGCTCAGCAGGTGTGGTTCCGATGCCGCCTTCAGGGCGGACTTTTCATCAAGAGGTGACAAGGTCTCCTGTTGGATGAGCTCGGACTGTGGTCGATCTGACTCATTCCGCTTGGTATCGTGCGTAACAAGCTCGGCCTTCTCGTCGATTGTCTGGGGAGTTCTCGAGTCGGCCACTGGTCCCTCGATCTTTGGGCTAACGAGAGAGATTGGAGAGGCAAGAGAAGCTCCAACTGGAGTAGCAGATCCGGGACCGGTCTGTTTCTGATTAGGCGGGTCGGACGGCTTGCTGCTCTGCTGGCTCTGCATCTCGGAGAAGCGCTCTCCATATGCGGCATACTCCTTGTATTCCTTCCAATTCTTGACCTCGCTGTCGGGCATGCACCGGAAGACAGAACGGAAAATTTTCGTGTTCTTTTCAGCAAGTGCTTGCCAAGTGTCCAAGTAAAATGCATCGTTCACTGGATCCTTCATACAATCCTTGTCGACGAAGATACGCTTCAGATCTGGCGTGAGTGGATGTCCATATACAGGGTTATCGTGGTTCTCTTTGGATACCATTAGACCCGCGCTTTCAACCTCTGACTCACGGCTCGACGACCCGGAGACACCTTGGAGGTGCGAAGGAGTATCAGAGTTGGTATTGGTCTCTGAGTCCCGAGGGGATTCACCCGAAGATCCTTGTCGGTTCTTGCGGGTCGATCTTGACCGAGTGGGTTTACGCGGGGACGATGGCTTCGGTTGAGCGAGAGTACCTTTGCCTTCGGAAGAGATTGGCGAGACCAGGAATTCTCGACCATCCGGGGTCACCTGTGAGTCGCGGGCCACTCCCAAACCAGCTTGCTCAGCAGCTCTGAAATTATCAACACCGTCGCCATCCACGTCTTTCCGGTGACCGGAATTGTCTGTAACACGTGGATCGGTGGTGAGTCTCCGATTGCTCTTGAGGTTGGGATTGTTGCCTTGCTCCCAGTCAACATCGTGATTGAAGCTGTACATGTCTTCTGAACGGGACAGGAACTCATCCTGGACACGGTGCCGACGTTCAATCATATCTCGTTCGTCTTGGCGCTCAACCATCGACGATTCGGAGCCGCGTCTTTCTTGATCACCGGCGGGTCGAGTGTCCTCTTCAACAACCTGAATCTTACGAAGCTCTTCTTCCGTGGCGAAATCATGCTCCAAAAGCTCATCAACGTCAATTCCAAGGTGTTCCCGCATGAGGCGCATGCGAAGAGTGTGGGGGAACCTTCCGACGAGGTAGGGTTTGCCGTTCATTGTGGATGAAATCATGTCCGTATCCCGAACCACGGCTGCAACCTCGGAATCCCGCGATCCCAGCATTGATCGTTCGTTGATGTTTGCAGACCCAATGATAGCAGCGCGATCATCAACGACCATGCACTTCGCATGAATGTAGAGCTGCTCCGTCACCAGCTGCTTAGTCGGTCCAATCTTGCCCCAGGCTCGTAGACTGAAAAACTGAATGTAGTCCTCGGGTTCGATACCTAGCGCACGGAGACGACCAAAGATCGATGTCTCGCCGCGACAGATACTGCGGTATTGACACTGCATGATCAGACGCACACTGGTTCCACCTTCGCTATCAACGGTGTTCTGGAAGCCCGGCATGAGGGGGATTATGATAACAGCGCGCCACGCTTCATCGTTCTTAGCTGCTCGGACAATTCGTTCCACCAACGCATCTCCAATCAGGTTTTCGATCTTCCTGCCTTCGATTTCACAGGTGCTGATGAAAAATTGATTCTCAATATAGACAAAGTGCTCGGATTCTTCAATCAGCTTGACGTAGGCGTTCATGATGCTATGTTCAGTGACGTCGGGCGTTCCAGTTGACCACATACTGCTGGAGCGTAGGATCTGAACCTCACAGTGCCCATCCAGACCCAAAGCCTCCAAATCAGCAGGGTCGAAATCCGGAGGAGGCAGCAAGAAGGGTGTTGGTCGCGTTGGCTTGCGTTGACGAAGGATGTAGTTCCAGCGCTGGACAAAATGCCGAGTGAGATCTCGGGCGGGTTGGCCCACCACATGCATCGAAATATCGTGCCATGGCATACGTGGCACAACATTGCGATCGTACATCTCCTCGTATGGTTTATCCAAGTCGTAAAAGTCTTGAACACGAGGGTTGGAGTAGTCCTTGCCCGGCCAGAGCTGACAGTTGTCTGCATCTTTGGCCGCGTCGGACGTTTCGAAACCAGTGGGCTTGTCGTCAGTGAGATGATGTTGAGGCGTATCCCAACGCCCAAAGCACAAGTCAATGCCTCCCACGAAAGCCAGCGTGTGATCGATGAGACACAGTTTCTCGTGATGTGCCCAGAAGAAGGTGTTCTGACGAAATTGGTTCGGAGATCTCTGGACAAAGATATTGGGGTGGAGCTCAAGGAGGGAGAACTTGGAGTACTCCGAGTCGATGGGGATCGCAGAGTTGATGTTCCGGTACATGATGATAAAAATCTTGACACCTTCACGAGCCTTTCTCTGAAGCAGACGGTCCAGCCGCCATTTTTGGCTGATAGCTGCAGGTCGACGCATGTACAATTCCGGACTCAGCCACCAATCATGAATGTAGATGACATCCTTTGCCTGGTTGATAGCTCTCGAGACCACCCACATATGATCCCGTGCGTCAACAAGCCACTGAGCAAAACATTTCTGCCGGACAGGGGCAAAACTGTCAAAGCGGTTTGGCTGCATCCACGGGGTATTTTGGGCCATGAAGCGGATTGAGTCTTCAAACTGTTGCAGTTGGCGTTCGTTCCGGGCCAGCAACTTCAGCTTACGTTCGGAGTTTTCAAGCCGCAGAGTGTGATGCTGGGGATGTCTTGCGGACTGCTTTGCCGATTTGGCCAGGTCCTTCGCCTTTTGATTGCGAAGGCTGATCTTTTGTGTCTGGATCTTGAAGTGAGAGTCCACCAAAAACACATCGTATATGTTCATCTCCTCGGGTGAATCAACACAGACCACGTAGCTGTGACGAACAAGGAACCATTTAGGCCAATGTCGCTTCTTGATCAGAGACGGTGTCAGGGCCCTTCGGAAATCGAGACCTTTAGACGACTGGATGATCAAAAAGCCCTCTTTGCCATGATAACTTCCTTCCGCGGCGAGACGAACTCCGAGCGCAGACAACTCAAGGAACTTGCACAAGCGGTTGCTGTCAGCCCGAAAAATCAGGAAGCGGATCATCTTTTGCAAGTACATCTCGAGCTTCTTCCGTTGCCTCTCTGGATAGGTTTCCCTTTTGCCGCCTACTCCTTCATGGACAGACGAAGGGCCCGCGGCCGATTCGCCCTCCTGGTTGGTGATACTGGATTTTCTGCGAGCCAAAGGGCCAACCCCAGAAGGCCGACGCTGGTGTTGTTGGTTCTTGGGCTTCTTCTTTCCAGGTCGTTCTGTACCACTCATCCCCTCAGGACCAGTCTCATACCCACCTTCCTCCTCCTCGTCCTCGAACTCGCTTTCTAACCCGCGCACGCCTCGCATGTAGGGGAAAGCGCTTCTCGGGAAACGCGGAAGGCTGGGGCTATTCTCACTTGCCCGCAGCTGGATGTATTTCTGGGTTCCGAGATGAAGCTTGTACTTCAAGTGAAGGTTGGCAAAGTCTCTCAAAGTCCTGTGGATGATCCACTTCATTCGAGTCATGCCACTTCCATATTCCAACTCGATCCGAAACACCAGATGGCGATCGCCTGAATGCGAGTCGATGCGGCTGTCTGTAACACGGACTTTCAGTTGCTCTAAGAGGATCGGTATACGTTTGCTTCCGTGTTCATCTCGTTGGAAGAAACTGGCCAGAATCAGGGCAGCTGGGACAGCCGAGGCCAGCTCGGCAAGCAGTTCCGCAGATTTCTTATTATCCACTGCGTTGTCGCCCTTGCGACGCTGACCCATGAATTTGAAGCCTGCTTTGATCTGTCTCCATCGCTGGGCACTGGCACTGGTGCCCCGCTCGTTCCGATGCCGTCTCCAGGTAGCTGCAAGACCTTCCGTATTTTCAGATGGACCAGCAAAACCAGTGAGTCTCCTTAAATTACTCGGCCGCGGTTGTTCGTCCTGGTTTCCGTCCTGCTGCCGTCCCACGTATGTCAACCCGCGGTTTCCGCCCCAAGCAGATCGCCTTCGTCGGTTGAGCCTGTCGCGACCCTCATCCTCCGAAACGCCCTCCCGGTTTTGAGGCGTGAACTCAGAAGTGCTAGCTCTTCGGGGGAATATGTTGTTGCGATAGTTCTCGAAGGGAGCAAATGACGAAGAAAAGTGGAAGGAAGGCCGGCGCGTGGTTTTCGGCGTCGTAGGGGCAGTGCGAGACCCAGCATCGTCTTCCTGTTGCTGTCGCCGCCGTAGCATTTTCTTCTTTTTGCGGCGATCACGCTGCTCACCGCCGCTCTCCTCGGCATCGGCGTCAATATCACTTCCCTCTTCAGCCAGAGGCTCGGGGACGGGGAAGCGAAATTCGCCTCGTTCAGAGCCCGGGGTGACCACATCTGTTGGGCCCGGCCGGAAGTCTCCGATCGTGGCTCCGCTAAGAGACCGAGAGTGCGACGCAAACGGGGGAGAAGCGGCCAAGGACTTTAGCCGATTGAAAATAGACTGTTTCCCTTTGGATTGGTCTCCGTCATCACCATATAAAGAGGAAGGTCGAGACTGCGGCCGTGACGAGGGTAGCTCGGTGGCCTCAATATCGGGATCGCGAAACTGAACACTGGGAGCGCAGGACGGAGGGGACATCCCAGGGCCAGATGACTGTTGCCTTTGGCGGATTACTGACGGCGGTGTTTCGTCGGTGGACCCATTTGGTGGCCGGATGCTCGAGGAGGGCCTCTCGTTCGGCGAGCCATGCTGGGTCGAAGATATGTCCCCCTTGCTCCCATGAGGACCCTCCGTCTCTTTAGACAGCCGGGGGTATTCTGATGCCTTATCCTCTTCGCTGGCTTCGGTGGGTTGGGCCTGCTTGAGTGAAGCGGGTCGTTTGGATTGGGTAGGAGACGGGAAAGGCGAGGCCAGTTTGGGACCACTCGAGATCGAGATGGGATCTAGCTTCTTCGATTTCTCTCTCCCGGAGTTGCGCTCAGCCTCCATCTGAGGAGAGGAGGGCATCAGAGTGTCGGTCATGCTGCCACAGTGAGGGAATCGTCAGTTGCAGCTTGGGGCAGGTGCTAGCAGATGCTGGGGTGCATACATGCAAGATTGATCGAGACCCTGTCATATGTGGGCGAATCTTGTCGTTGTCATCCTAGGATCAATCTCGCGAGAAGAACGGAGTCAATTGAGAGTGACAGGTGGCGTCCGCGCGACTGTTGACATAGAAAGGAGCGTCTGAGGTTGACTTAGTTCGCAAGCGCGGTGGAGTTCCGCCCCATCAAAATCCCTCCGACTGGAGAAAGGCCCGCCAAGCTAACCAAGAAGCGTGGCGGTCAGGCCCTGGGAAAAGGGGAAGGGGGTGGTTCGTGGTGACGGTATTGCGTATTGGAGAGGAGTCAATCTCCAAATCATCGACGGATTCATTCAGGGGTCTCCAATAAGAAGCATCTTTGGATGGAGTCCCTTCCCAAGTTCCAGGATTGGCTTCCTTTTGCCCTTTCGGGAAAACCGGATATATGGCCTCAGGCAGTAGTCACGTGAAAGGTTGAAACGCTCACATCGAGCTTCGAGTTGATCTGAAGTGAGATATAGGATTACTATGTAGTATAAAAAGCAAAATCTACGCGGGTGCCATTATCGGCCTAAACGTTTAGTGCCATTCGGTACTCAGTGTGCGCTCCGGTGGGGTTGCGGGACTTTGGCCTGCACCATGGGGCCCTCGGCTCGATTGCGTTATACCCGAGTCGCCTTTAGAATTGCTATCGTTCCCCCGCCATTCTTTGTTCTATAGATCCCAGGGACGGAGCAGCGACTTCATTCTTTTCTTCACAGATCTATTTCACCCTCTGGTTCAATTCCATTGTTTCTACCCATTCCACAGGTACCCCCGCAGTCACAATGACCGATCCATTGAAGAGTTTCGACTCTTCGGGTCGTCCCAAGCCGGTTGCCGTGTCCCAAAAGGTCTATGCCATTGCCGGAATCTCAGTGACCGTCTTTGGACTTGAGGAACTCCAGTCCCAGCCGTCAGATGTTGCGTGTCTCTGGCTGCTTCATCCTAGACTGGCGACGCAGGAACGCATGACTGGCATCGCTTCATCCGCTATCACCGACTGGAATGGCAAGAATCGGAGCAACCCGTCTGCCAAGGGCTTGATTGCTGTCTCTTTTGACCAGCGGAATCATGGCACCAGAATGGTCGACCCGCTGGCTAATGAGGCCTGGAGGCAAGGAAACCCTCGCCATGCTCAGGATATGTTCTCTATCTTCCGTAAGTGCTAGGCCTCCATCGCAGGTGAGACAACTCTCACTAACAAATTATTCAGAGGGTACTGCACGGGATACATCGCTATTGATGGATTATCTTGCCTCATTCGTCTTCCCCAATGGTGAGCATAAGATCTCGGAGAACCTCGTTCTGGGCGTTTCTCTGGGCGGACATGCTGCATGGAGCTGTCTGCTGCACGAGCCTCGCATCAGCGCCGGTGTCGTCATCATTGGCTGCCCGGACTATCTCAATCTCATGGTAGACCGTGCTCGGCTGTCAAAGTTGCCATCGTGGACGAAGAGCAACCCGCCTGGATCAGAAATCCTAGGCTCGGAGGCCTTCCCAACCTCGTTTGTGGATATCGTGAAGCAATACGACCCAGCTAGCCTCTTCCTCAGCCGTGTTGATACTGGCTCGTCCGGCCCATTGCGTGCAGACACATTACCCGACCCAACAGACGAGGAACAGCAGAAGCTTCGACCCCTTCTGACTCGGTGCCTGGCGGGCAAGCGAATTTTGAATCTGTCTGGTGGAGTGGACAAGTTGGTGCCGTATCACAGGGGTGAGGCTTTCCTGAACTGGTTCAAGAAGGCTGTCTCGTCCAATGGCTGGTTTGGCGATGGTGCAATTACATTTGAAGATATCATCGACCAGAGTGCGGGGCATGAAGTCACGGCCAAGATGGTTGACGAGGCCGTTCGCTTCATCAGCGAGACGCTCGCCAGCACAGATAGCAGAGACCGAAGAGGATCAGTACGGGAATCCAAGATTTGAATGATGCGATGATAGACTACAATCACGAGGGCCAGCTGTAAAATAGGCACGTCAATGAAACTACTTGTACAAAATTTACATTCCCACATGACTGTAACCCAGGTACTGGTGCGTGATACGAAACCACGACCAGAGCCGGATGGAGAGCAAGCCATATGGATATCCGTTGCTCACGATCTCCAGCATATACGTTGCGTATTCGGTACGGGAAACTTTTGAAAATCCTCCTTGTGGTATTTGTTTAACACAATGTGAAATCGTAAGGGCATTCGGAGGCCATGCGATGCAGACTGCATACACACAAACCCTTATTCTTTTCGAACGCCAGAACCAACCATTTCGGCTCGTGGCGGTCAGCTTTTGAGTTCCGATCGTCCTCCTCCTCACGGGCAGAAAGACTTGAATCCTCCACAAGACCGAACGCAGTCAAGACTGCGATTGCCCCGATTCACCCGTCTTCTCCAATAAAACACCGAATTCAACGCTTATGCGACGAGCTCAACAACACCACCAGCCTCCTTGATCTTCTGCTCGGCATCACGGCTGAAGTAACGGGCGCGGACGACGACGGGGATCTGGGGGAGACGACCCTTGCCGAGGACCTTGGAGTAGCCGAGGGGCAGGAGGTCGATGACGGGGGCGGTGTCGGTCTTGGAGCCGCTCAGGTAGGCGTCACGCTTCTCGGCGGGGACAAGGGACCAGAGCTATCAAAGTGAAAATACAGTCAGTTACAATGTCCACCACAATTGCATCCATTCGGCCCTCCTGAGTCGGGTTGTATCCGGTCCACAGTTCATTGTTCATTGTCGTCGTGTTCCCCAGTACACAAATTCTGCCTCCCAGGCTGCCGACTTTTTTCTTCAGGTGGGTCGATTTGTTCGCAACGTACCTTGTCGAGGTTGATGGTGGGCTTCCAGAACTGCTGCTGGGTCTTGTGGAAGTAGCGCATACCGACCTTACCGAAGTAACCAGGGTGGTACTTGTCGATGTTGGTACGGTGGTGGTGTTGACCACCGGCCATACCACGACCACCGGGGCTCTTGCGGTGCTTGCCGATACGACCGTAACCGGCGGACACGTGGCCGCGGCTGTGAGAGATTCATGTTAGCGATGGGCGGTTGGGGTTGGGAAGGATGCGATGGCCAGCGAGGTCGAATTTTCGTAGATCACGACCAAAACTTCGGGGAGAGGACAGGAGGAGGCGACTCACTGCTTCCGGGTCTTCGAGAAACGGGTAGGCATCTTGTCGGCGGTGTGTTCTCGACAAGACCGGTCTGAGAGTTGGGCGTTGAAGGGGGGAAGGGTCGTGGATACTTCCGGCTCAGATGTTGAAATCCACGCTTGCGCTAGGCGGAGTGTGCGCTACGCACTTCGCTTGTCCCGTGATAGGGTCAAACCCTGCTCTGGGGCTGGGTTTGGTCACGTGCTTAAACACCGCCTTTGCATCCGCGCATGTTGCATCATTCTGCCACCGCCCTAAGGCTTCTTTCTACTTCTTTCCATGATTGCAATGAGCACTCGTGATCCTTTTGGGGTTCTTTATTATCTGCTAGAACTATAGCTCATCTCTTCTCTGCAAAGAATCTGGATAGTCGCTGTACAGTAATCTGTGCAGGACGCTCAGATGGCGAAGAAACTAGACTTCCTCGAATCCAGCCAGGCAATTTGCCCTGAATGCGCGCCGAGTCATATCGCCGGTCGATCATCACAATGGCTGCATAGTCATTTACATGCCGGATGGCGCGCCCAATGCACTGGTTGACTGCTCGCATGCAGGAATTCTCGTAGAAGTCCCTCCCTGCTGCTGAGGCCCTTGCCTTCTTCGCCGACTCAGTCCCTGAAGTGAGCTTGAAGGTCTTCTCCTCGATGTATTTGATCTTGGCCTGCCAAACAGCACTGCGAATGTTCGGGAAAGGCAGACCGATGATCAGGACTCCTCGCCCTAGTCGATCGGAAAAGTTGATGCCCTCCGACAACTTTCCTCCAACCACGGATAACAGCAACGCCCCCGACCCCGATTCGACGGCTTCGGTGTACTCTTGAAGCAAGGCATCAGTGGTTGTCACTGCTTCGCGCGATTCGTACAGAATCTTCTTCTTCCGTTCGATCAGGCTGAGGGTAGTTTGACCGTTGCCATTGGGGATGGGCTTCTTCCAAACGGACAATACTTGACTCAAGTAGTCGTAGCTAGGGAAGAATGCGACGACGCCGTCTGGAATGACTTGGCAGAGGGTCGCTATCGTCCGACCTAGGTCGGTGATCTATGTCGTCAATTAGAAAAACCTGGTATTCAAGATAGAGCATTGCTGATTTCAAGGGCAGCTCACCATCTTCTCGGACCCTCGTGCCTCGTAGGTAAAGTCAAAGTCCGATCCCAGGAGCCCTCGAGTAAGGCTTCGTGCCACTAGATTGGCTTTTGGAATGACGTGGCCATAGCTAAATGTATCTAGACGTTCTGCTGGAACGTACGAGAAAAGATGATTCATGTAGTCCGACATCTAGTAAATAAAGTTAGCCGATGCCAGCCAGTTCAAGATGGATGAGTCTCACCGGAGACATCGTGCCACCGGCCAAAATGACAGCTCGGGCATCTTCAACAATTTCACGGAAGTGATTGGTCGGGTCGAGAAGCATGTATTTCAACAATACGTTATCCTGATCCTTTTGATAGAAGAGTCTTCCTTCTTCGGATGGATTCATCAAAGGCAAGAGAAAGCTTTGAATGTGAAAAAGAACGGGCATGCTTGTCTTCTCCTTAATTCGTCCATGCTGCTGTTCTTGCGACGACTCGACATAGCCATCTACCTTGCGGGCCAACTTACTCTCCTGCAGATACCGAGACAGTTTGTAAGGATTTATCTGGTCGACTCCTTTACCAGCCATTAGGTCTGAAGGTTGAATCGAACCTTCTTGAGCGCCATTTTGCTGAGAAATGCCTCGCAGGTAGTCGGCAATGGAGTTCACCAGTCGGATGACCTGAGCAACGTAGTTCCGATTCTTCCCCTTCAATCGATTCTTGAATTTACGTGCGTAAATCGTTAACTGCGAGATGGCAGTCTGCAGCTGATGTAACGAGACCGTTACCGAGTGGATGCCGGCTATTGCGTCCATTAGATTATGAGCCTCGTCAATGATAACCACATGGTCTTTGACAGACAAATTGAGGGCTTCGCGGGCGGATTTTTGTAGCAACAATGGATACGGGAGCGTCACGATCTGTCAGAACAAGGTCAGCTTGGGATATATCGGAACGGAGAGTCACTGATACCGACCTCGCTGTGTTTAATGACCGAGCGGGATGCGTAGTAAGGACATATGCCAATTTCCTTCCCAACTTTACCGATGTCCTCAATGTCTTTGACCGTGGCTAGAGCATGATCGCGGAATTGGAGAACCAAAGCTTCGTCCTCCTTTGAGGGAAGATACGAGCATTTCTTATCCGCAGCGACACCGGATTGCTGCAGATCCAGACACCGCTCGTTGATAGCCGTACTATTTTCCAAGGCGCGAACCTTGTCGTTGATGCAAAGGTTCTTCCTGGAACCCAGAGAAAGGTGCTTGATGCGCTCTTCGAGCTTCGACAGGTCGGCTTTGCCCTCTGCATCAGGGTCGCTGGGTATGCTTGACGGGAATGCAACTCGTCGCAGTTCACCCGCAAATTGGCTGAGCTGAGAATGGGTCCGAGAGCAATAGAAGATCTTGACCGTGTCGTCATCGTCGTCTTCATTCTGCTTTCTGGATGAGAATTGACCCTGGAACTTCTCTAAAAGGGCCAGGGTGCTGGCAGACAGGCCGTCTGGGCCTCCTGATGCACCTTGTGTTTTCCGTTCATCTGTGTCACTGTCATAGTCTTCGAGTACGAATTGATCATCATCGGCTTCAACATCCGGCCGCGAAGACGGCTCATCCAATCGCTAGAATTTGAGCTGGTCGGTATATGATCTCGGGATCTAAGATTGACCTGTTCGTACCTGTTTCTTCCGAGGGCGCTCCGAGCTGTGCTGGACCGCCTTCAACCGCTCTTCCTCCTGCTTAATCTTGGCCAGTCGGGCCTCAAATTCCTGTCTTTTCTCGGCAATGGCACGGCGCGAATCCCGCTTTGCGAATTCGATCATCCATTCCGGCTCATCGTCATCGGCTAAACAGAAGTAAGAAATGACATCACAGGGGCCAATCTAGGAGTACGGGGCATACCTGCTGCCTGATCGAGCGATTCCTGGAAGGCCTTGCGTTTGTGATCCCGCAGCCAGGTGAGAGAGCCACAGATCAAACTCAATGACTTGCCCTGAGATGTGGCTTAGTTCCATGCCTAAGAGCGTATACTCTGAATCCCACCAATGCCCAAGGCATCGCGTCTCGTCCGGATCACCCGGACTATGACCTGTCTGTGGAGACTGGAGATCCTAAAGGAACACTTACAGTACCTGCACCGACGTTAGACCGGGGCCAAGAGACAAGAGACGGGGCTAGTGCGCTTACCAGTGGGGGACTCGAATACGGCGACTTTTTCATCTTCGAGAGAGCCGTACAAGGCGCGCATAAACTGCAGCTGAATCTCGTACGGCGTGAAAGGATGATGGAAATCCTGTATGTCCATGATGTGAGATCAGCACGTCTGGTTTTTTTTCTTATTTTTTTTTTCCCCCTCCCAAAGATAAAAATAAAACAGCGGTTAGGTGGAGATCGTAAGGCTCCCGAGACACAGGGCTCCAGGGCCGGTGCAACCTCAGGGGGGAAATAATTTGCGGGTCTTGGATGATCGGTGTCTTGTGCACTGTAAGTCATGAGAAGTGGCTGAGTACGGTTTATTTTTACATCTTCCATTTTACGGCATTCGTTCTATATCCTTCGGTACCTTACTCAGGTCTGTCGCGGGTACACATATTCGGTAATTCGGCAGAATCTCATTTATTTAGATATACGCTTACGCTCTCCAACTGGAGAAAGTGGGCTGTCTCTCACCCCCCTCTCCCCTCTCCCCTCTTGGCGCTTCTCTTTTTCTCCCCCTCTTTCAGCCCGAATGCTTTCCTCTCCTCGTTGAATTACCATTACGCGCCGGCATGAACAGACCGCCGCAGGGCCGTGGTCAGCCCCGGCTGGGTGCGACTTGGTATCCAGGGGGCCAGGATGACTTTTACATGCCAGAGGTCATCTCCCCCTCCCCCCAAAGGTACGAGATGTCACGGTCACCGGTTTCTCCTCCACATCCACAAAATGCCGAAGGTTCGAGTACTGATCCGTCCTGGCAGGGTGATGCCTGAAGTCCCCGAAAACATGCAGGACAATATTGCGCAGATGGAACATCACGCTCGCGACCCTCGCCGCGCCCAGCAGCCACCGGCGCAGTACCGCCAGCAGCAACAACAGCAGCAGCAGCAGTTCCCCGAGCGAACCTCCTCCGCCGTCCAGGGCCAGCCACAACAAGCCCAGACGTACGATCACGGTGCCTACGCGCAGTCCGCAACCTACGACACCATGGATCACCCAAACTTCTCTCCGTTCCCCATCCTGCGGAGTCCCCCGCCGAACGTTCCTCCTACCGACGAGGAACGCGAAGCCAAACTGGAGCACCACCGCATGGGCGTCCTGTCGACCACCGATCCGGAGATGCAATTGTCCTGGGCCCAGGATGCTTTGGCCTTTGTCGAAGTGGCCGCGCAGAACGAAGCCCGTCTGGCCTTGACGCAGCCTCCGCGCCCGCACACGCCGCCGATCGAGCAGCAGTTGAAGACCGATGCGTTGAATATCGTCAGCTTCTTGGCCGAGCAGCATCATCCAAAAGCTGAGTTTATCAAGGGTATGTGGTTAGAATTCGGCAAGTTCGGCTACCGGGTGGACCGGAAAGAGGCCTTCCGATGCTATTCCAGAGCTGCGGAGAAGGGATATGCGCGTGCAGAGTACCGTATTGGAATGCAGTTCGAGAGCTCTGGAGAACCGGAGAAGGCAATTAGACACTACGAGCGGGGCGTCGCCAGGGCGGATTCCGCCTCATACTACGTATGTTTGCAGAAATATCCCCGTCGTGCCAAGTTTAGGAGAGCTGACAATTTTTTGACTTTCGTTCTAGCGCCTTGGAATGATGATTCTCCTTGGACAACATGGCCAGCGCCAGGACTTCCAGAAGGGCTTGGATTACATCCGGCTCGCGGCGCAATCCTGTGACCAGAATGCGCCGCAGGGTGCCTATGTAAGTTTCCGTGGACACAACTTCCGGCCGCAGTCCTAATAAAAGTGACAGGTGTATGGTATGCTTCTTGCTCGAGAGCTTCCCCAGGTCAGCGTTCCCGAGCCCTACTTGGCTCTCGATCTCAACGTGGCTCGTGTCAATATCGAGAAGGCTGCCTATCATGGATTTGCCAAGGCTCAAGTGAAGATGGGCGCTGCCTATGAACTCTGTCAACTTGGCTGCGACTTCAATCCCGCGCTGTCCCTGCATTACAATGCGCTGGCGGCACGCCAGGGTGAGCCCGAGGCCGAGATGGCCATCAGTAAATGGTTCCTCTGTGGACACGAGGGTGTTTTCGAAAAAAATGATGAGCTCGCATTCACATATGCCCAGCGCGCAGCTCAGAGTGGTCTTCCCACCGCCGAATTCGCCTTGGGTTACTTCTATGAAGTCGGCATTTTCGTCCCCGTCGACATCAAAGAGGCCCGCAGCTGGTATGCCAAAGCTGCTGCCAGCGGTAACAAGGACGCGTCCGGCCGTATCGACAGTATCTCGCGCTCTAAAACTCTGTCCCGAAGAGACCACGAAAAGGTTGCTATTTCTCGAATCAAGTCGACCCGTTATGTCGCTCATCAGCGCGGCGGTTCTTTGGAGTCCACTCCCGAAAATATCGAGATGCCCGATCCTTCGCGGATGACCCTGGACGACCAACCCCCGAGCGCTGCCCCTTATCCCGATCGCCCTGGTTCTTCTCGTCCTCGTCCACCGGGCCAGCCAAGCTACCAGATGCCCGATCCTCGACCGAGCTCGGCATTTGGTGTCAACCCGAATCTTCGTCAAAATGGCCCTCCACCTCCGGGTTACGGCGGCCCACAGGGCCCTGGTGCTCGGACTCCGACCTACGGCCAACCGCCGATGAACTATCGCCAGCCTGGCTCGGGTGCGGGTACACCGCTCAGTGCGCCTGCAGGGCCAACCAGCCCGCAGGCTGCAAACATGATCAGCCCCAGTGGGACACCTCGAGTGGACGTCGGTTTCTCTGCGCCGGCTCCACGACCGGGTGACCGACAACGTCCAGCACGGCTCGACGCGATGCCCCCTTCGGGGGCTCCTCCGGACCGAAGGCCCGTACGAACTCCCGTCTCTGCTCACGGAGGATCTTTGCCATCTCCCCGCACTGCGGCGTCTCCCCGGCCACTGGGTTCCCCTTCATCCGCAAACTTCCCTCCACGCACAGAGTCTCGCCAGCCATCTAGGGGCTCGGCTTCCTCCACACCACAGCCGCCTTCTGGGCCACCATCCACGACATCCTCGAAACTCTCCCAACCTTCCCAACCACCGCCGAGCAAGGGCCCCAAGACCTTTGAAGAAATGGGGGTCCCAAGTGGCAAAAATGAGAGCGATTGCGTACGTATCCCAGAACTGTCGTACTGCCAAATAACGAACTAACTGAAATGATAGATCGTGATGTGATACCCCGGATGCCGTGATGGAGATCCATGGCTTTTTTTGTTGGCGCTCCCATCTTGCATTTTCTATAATTTTTTTAATCCCGGGGTTCAAAAACAAAACTTGCCCTCGCCGTCCGGGGGGCGATTTCGTTGACGCCGCTTCGGCCTCTTGTTTCCACATAGTTGCATTCACGCTCCGGATTTCATAGCTCCCGGGGGGCATTTTGGACATATATTTGTTGGAATGTTTGAGTTTTCTAGATAAGAGGCGTCGTTATGAAGCACGTTGCAATCGCACTCGGTAGTTGGTATATCCGGTGTTCTCGTTAGAGTTTTTGTGTCAAGTAACTCTCTTCCTTCACGTTTCAACTCACTTTTTGCATCTCTGCTGCAACGTCTCCCCCACCCCATCCTCCACTCAACGGCCAGAACTCAAGGCCGTCATGGGTCCCCGCAAGGTAAGGAGTGACGCCTCTACTGGTGCTGACGGTAAGTTGTAGTAGAAAATCTCCTGATTGTACGAGGACGACTGACGGTGACAAGATACCACAATGATCCTCGACTATCTTGGTGAGTCTCCTCGGAGTGTTTCCTTCTACTTTATCATCAGAATTCTCATTCCATGGTTCTGCTTTCAGTTGAACAAAAGTGAAATTCCTTCCTTTCCCCGTGGGAGCTGTAACAGTGTTGACTTTTCGGATCGTCCAGTCGTCCCTATTCGGTAGGCGCTCGAGCTATTCCCCGGCTTTGGGCTATCAGGCAACTTGCTGACAATCGGTCTGAAAAGGCCATCGAAGTGTCTGCGAATCTACACAACAAGGTTACCAAAGGTGAGTGATGTCAAGTCCTTTCTCGATGCAGTATGGTATTGAAGTACTCCCAGCCCAAGCTGCAAAGCTCCTGCGAGAGTTGCAACAGAATGACAAGATCGAGGAACGAGTGGCAGGTTAGTCCCAATATGCTTCACAATATCTGGGCCCTTTACTGAATTGCGGCAACATCTAGGGAAGCAAGTGGTCTACCACGCTTTGCAGGGTTCATGCCAGGAGGTAACTTCCGAGATCCTCGCCGCACTCAGTCATGAAATCGAACAGCTTCAAGACCAGCTTTCTTCCATCAAAGGAGATGAGAAAAAGGCTCGGGCTTCCTTGGCAGCTCTCGAGGCCAAGCCTCGGCTTGCTGCCCTTCGACAGGATATTCAACAGCTCGAAGAAGAGAAAGATGGAATCCAAGCTCGGCTAGGAACACTCCACGATAGCGACACGGTTCAGCTTTCCCTAGAGGAATGGTCCAAGCTCGAAGACGAGTGGCGACAGTGGCAGCGACATGCCGCCATCCGCCGTCGTATCTGTCGTGATTTGTGGGGACGATGCACGGAGGTTTTGCCCGACAATACGAGCTCGCAGGAGCTATGGGTAAGCCCCGTTCTCTTGCCACTCCAAGGTCGGAGGTCGTTAACGGCGCTGCCAGGAGTCTTTGGGGCTTGAAGGAACACTCCAATAAGAAACGGTCGGGTATCGAAGCTACATTCGTGATCTCCGGTCTCCACTCGGTCACATCATTCGGCGTGATTCGCGAGTCGCGAGTCTAAGCGGAACTCAAAAGCTCACCGATTCGCTCAAGTATGATTTATGAATGATTCGAGACTCGATGAGATAGGGCATTGAGTATGGCACTCAGTCCTCGCGCACGCATTTTCTTCCCCTATGTGAGAGATATTGATACCCCCCTAAGGTTTCCGATTCCTTTTGAGTAGCACTTCATCTCATACACGCCGCTACCCTAGGCTCATATAGTACATGGGTGTGGAGCTCGAGTATAAAGCCAAAAAAGAAAAGAGAGTCCATGCCGTGAACAAAAAGCTGCGGCTTTGATAGTAGGGGAAGCTGTAAGGTCTGAGAGAGCGGATATTAAATCCTAGATATGCAGGCGAGCATGCGAGCACCCGGAATGGAGGCAACCTGGAAGGCGGAGAAGGCATCAGATGAACGGGTGAACAGGTGAACAGGTGAACTGGTGAACTGGGGAAATCTGCCCTGTGACTGTGAACAGCCTTGGAAGGACTTTCCAAACCAAAGACATCTCCCGTCATCTGTCATCTGGCCCATTTCACAGTTCATCAACCTTGGGAAAAGTCACGCTACTGATGTCTACTTGGATTCCGGGTACACCGCCCGCCGTCTACAGTCTTCCCCTCTCTTTCTCCGATAAACCCCTCCAGTGACTCCACCATCTCTCTCTCGGCGATGCTGTCGGCCTCTCGCCCTTCACCCCATCCCACTCGAACCGATATGAGAGGTCGTGCGCCCCTTCCGGTGGCTTCTGAGCTTCAGAACGGCCACTCCCGCAACCCCTCCAGCCTCGACATGGCTCGCAGCCCACCGAACCCCAGCAATAAGAGTACGCTTCCTTCCCAGTCACGCTGGCTTCCTCTCCCCTTTCCTCGATAAAATGCTAATGGTTTCACTCCGATCACTCCGCAGACACCAAACATGTCCCTTGCAAATTCTTCCGCCAGGGTGCCTGCCAGGCCGGCCCCGCTTGTCCATTCTTGCACTCGACCGATTCAGCAGTCGATTATGCACCCTGCAAATACTTTACGAAGGTAAGAAGAGGTGCTCGGAGGTCTTATTGGCCACCAGGTCCCCGATGCGAGACGATTTTGTGCTGACAAAACCCTTTTTGCTTCGTTTTAGGGAAACTGCAAGTTCGGCGCAAAATGCGCACTAGCCCATATTCTGCCGGATGGGCGCCGCGTGAACCGACCCAGTGGCGGTGGCATGGGAATGGGTGGTAGCCATCTGAATTTGGGTGGCCGAGTTAATCCGCAGGCCTATGTCAACCAGGATTCCGCCTTGACCAACTCGGTTCTGTCGCAGCAGCGCATGAACGGCCATGAACCCCGATATACCTCGCAGGTCCCTTCGCAGGATGAAACGGCCTTCCATGGTCAGCAGCAGACGCCCTACGACTCCATTCCGACAATTGATGCGGGGCTGGCCTCCGATGCCGGTTCGAAGTATGGATCTCCCGTGGAGGATGTGCGGTTCCCAATGTCGCCCAACCACCACCATCTGACGGCCCTCGACGCGCCGCTCCCCGCGTCTTTTGATAGCCAGGGTATCTCTCATGCTGCCCGTTACGGTCCGGTGGCGGCCTCAGTGCCTTCGAAATTCGGACTGGAACTATCACCGCCAGCTCAGCGGCCGGGGCCATCCGAGTCCGCATTTCGAAACCTGCGCGATATTGGCTATGCCTCCGACTTGCGGAAACAGTCCAATATCGGATCCTCTCCTCCGGCGCCCGAAGACTCGCTTGGACCCCGGTTCCTGCACTCCTCCCGCCCTGTCAAGCCTCGTATGCTGTCTGCTAGCGTTCCTCGTCCTACCGCTCTCGATGACTGGGACGAGAATTTCCCCATGGAAGAAGACTACCTACCAATGAACCTGCACGACGATGTTCTCACTCCCCAGGAGAAGCTCCGCCGGCTCTCTCGAACGGACCATGATATTGGCTCCAGCCATCGCGACATTAGCGGTCTCGGCATGAGCAGCAGCTTTTCAAAGACCGGCTCTCCTTTGGCATCTAGTCCCTCTCGATTTGGAGCATTGTTTGCCAAGCAACGTCAGAAGAAGGAGGATGACGGTATTGGTTCCTCATTCCCTCATATTGGTTCCCCTCTCCGTGAATCTTCCTTGAATCCCATTGGCAGTCCTAGTCTGGGTCCTATTGGTAGCCGACACGATGGCTCGCCATTTGTTTCCAGCCCCGGAAGACAGTCTTCCATGTCGATGATCTCCGAGCAGCTTAGCAGCATGTCCCTTCACCCGGGATCGGCCCGCCATTCCTCCGCCGGCCCCAGCGGTCGCCTCGAACGAACCACCTCGTCGGTGACCACGAGCAAAATTGAGGAGGAAGAACAGAGCGACCTCGTCTTCTCTATGGAGGAGGAAGAAGGCAACAAGCGAAACAGTTCTTCTTGGAATTCCGAAACCAAGGAGAGCTCGAACGATGCCTAATTGGCTTCTTACTTCTACGATCACGACGCGGCGGGCCAAGTGGTGTCCACCTTCGGGACATGTTCATGTCAAGAGAAAAAAAGGTCATTTGGAGTTTCATCTGGGCACAACGGCATAACGGAGCATACATAACAAAAAGAAACGAAGGAAAACAAAATGAAAGTGCACCCGACCTTCTGGCCCGCTACTTCTCGCCGTGGGTGTTGAGGTTCAAGAGAAAATGAGGCATACAAGAGGAACCCTTTCTACTCCGCTCTTTATAGACTGACTTTGCTGCGTTAATTCTGGGATTCTACATTCGAGGGTTTGTTTTTGGATCATCTAGACCCGTCGCATTGTTTCAACATCGGGGTTCTTCCCTACGAGACAGACCGTCTCCTGTATTAATCTTCTTTTGCCTTTTTTTATGTGATCTTATGTGGGAGGATCTCAAGGCTGTTCCATCCCGTTATTTCGTGCTCGATCTCATGATTCAATGACCCCTTTGGTTTTGGTGTTTTTACCCGGTTTCTTTTTTTCTTTTCGTGTCTCTGCATGTACAAATGAGGGATGTGCAAATAAACAGTTCACGATTTCCACTACATCGACAAGGAACATTAGTAACTCCGTAGGTATTCAGAAGTCGGGAAAACACAATCCCACAATTGCATCATTATAGTCCGCCTAAGTCATACACATTCGACGCCCCTCCACCGATAGTCAAGAAATCAAAACGCCTCCACCGGGGGAAATGGATTGCACAGCCAAGATAGAAATGAAAATAGCCACCTCCTTCAGCCTCGGTCATCTTCAGTTGTCACCTAGATACGTGGCAGTGCCCTTCAGGTTCACGAATCCCTCGTTTATGGACTGGGCTTGGATCTGCGCAGTCTGCTGGCGAGCCAGAAGGTCGAGCTGAATCCTGCCTTCACGAGCCTTGAGGTCGGCGGCTCGGGCACTGTCTGCCTCGCCTTGATAAAATCCATTGTACAGCTCGTCCGTGCCAGAGGAAACTTGTTGGAGCATGGATTCAATCGCCTTGGGAACAAGAGCCTCAACCCGGCCCGCGAGCGCTGTCTCTTCGTCAGCTCGGTGGCGCTTCGCTTCTTCATCCCGTTGCTTCTGATCTTCGGCCAGCTTGCGTTTTCTCTCCGCCACATTCTTCCGGCGCTCTTCTTTCGCTGCTAGATACTTGAGAGAGTGTCCTAGCTTAGGCTGGGACGGTGGGATAATGTCCAATGGCGGAGCAGAGAAGAAGAGAACGTGCCCTCTCTCGTCACAGTGGAACTGCTTTCGGATATCCTCGGGAATGGCAGCATTGGCTGCATCCACAAGATGGAAAACTTCAACTGGACGTGGCGCATTGGGGTTGTAAACCGAGGCCGCTGCAGTGTGGAGACGGTTGGTGGAGTAGGGAGCGTACGGCGACGGCGAAGGCTGCGCGGCCGGATACGGGTGTGCCGCCGGTGAAGCCTGGTAACCGGCCGGGGTCTGTGGCACAAAGCTGCTCGTGCGTCGCTGGTTGGGTTGATACATCTGCGGGTTCATCTGACTCTGGTAAGCCGCCGAAGGAATCGGCACCGGTGATGCCTGGCTCATCGGGGTCGCCGAGGAGTGGGCCTGGATTTGTACAGCTCCAACGTTACCCGGGCCAGCCAAGCTAGCACTGGACAAGGTTTGGCTCATGGATGGACGGGGTGTAGCGGATGCCATGCGAGGTGGTGGAAGAGACGGAGGAGGCGGAGACGGAGTGGGCTCTGGCGGCGGAGATTCATTTTCATCTCTGGGGCGACGGTGAACGGCACCCACGACCGGCGGCGCATTATCCGCTCCCCATGTCGGCCGCGGGAGATCATCCGTCTCCTTTGCATCTTCCTTGAGGAGATGCTTGATGGGACTGGGTACTTTCTTGATCTTTCGAGGCACATCGAAAAGGTCCATCTCATAGTCCTTCTCGCGCACTTCATCCGGCAAGCAGCTCGCCCATGTCTTGATCTTGTTGAGTTTGTGTTTCTCCTCATTGTAGCGTGCCTCGCAGACGTAGATGTCCTTGTCCGGTGCGAGGTCTCTGGGGCGGCCTCGACTGTAGCGAGTGAAAAACATAACAAAGCAGCGGTCGACGATCTCATCGATCCGATGGTCTCGGTATTGACCCGTCTTCACTACTTCGTTAGGGTAGAAGTGCTTTTCAAAGTGATGCACGGTCTGCTCGGGGCGATAATACCAACATGCGTTGATCCACTTCTCACCCTCTGCATCCTGCCAGGTCCGGTAGATCTGCGCGACAATGGGTTTGGACACGTCGTTGGGGTTTTGAATGTGGACCCAGTCTCCAACTTTCCACAGCTCGCCTCGGTGCAAGATACCATCCGGCAAGGGAAAACGGCCGTCTTCCATCAGGTACTCGCTATCGGGCTTCTTCTTTTCCTGCTCGGCCAGCTTGCGAGACTCGTTCTGCAGGTCGACGGCATCTCTGTAGATTTGACTTTCGGACTGGTTATAGGCCTTGGCATTATCGAACATCAGGTCCAGATCCCGCATGAAATGATCCACGGAATTGTACTTCTTGCGCTTTGACTTGCGCTTGATGATGTCGATGGCAATCGGTTCCTTGATCTCCATGTAATAATCCGGATACGTGGCTTTGTCCGGAAGTCTCTCGAAATGAACGATTTTCGGATGGCCGCCGGGGCCCTTGAATTTGCGGATTCCTTTCAGGATGGTCTTGATGCGGGTTTCCATCGGGGTGTCCACGCGCGGAGGTCGTCCACGCTTTTTCCGGAGGTCGGGCTCGTGTTTCTGGGGGTCTTTGATTCCGCGCTTAGAGCCTGGCTTCGGACCCGGCTTCTTTCGCCGTCGGCCGTCGTCATCAGAATCCTCTTCGTCGTCCTCTTCCTCTTCTCCTTCCACCTCTGCTTCCCCATCGTCTTCCTCATCGTCATCGGGCAAAGGATCAGCCTCCGGAATCTCTCCCAGATCCGGAAACTCGGCTTCTTCGGCGCTAATTACGCCCTTGTCGGCGAGCTTCTTCAATTCCTGGTGGAAAACTCCCTGTTGCAAATCGAGATGGTCAGTCATGTTACGAGGCACGATCCAAAAAGCTCAGACCAGCTGGTCAGCCACCAGCATACCTTGATCACGATCGCATCCTCGTAGGCTTGGGATTTGGGTCGATTGTAGGTCTGCGCATTGTGAGGGATCTAGGAAGGAACCGTTAGGCTTGGCGAAGG
This sequence comes from Penicillium silybi, assembly GCA_027569585.1. Classification (NCBI taxonomy): domain Eukaryota; kingdom Fungi; phylum Ascomycota; class Eurotiomycetes; order Eurotiales; family Aspergillaceae; genus Penicillium; species Penicillium silybi. The sequence continues at coordinate 330,915 of JAPDFI010000029.1, forward strand.
AAGAGAAGAGCGCAATTCGCGTACCAATGCGCAGTCGCGCACGAAATCCGAGAACTGCTTATACTCCCGCTTGTTAATCCTCTGCTTCAAGATACTGAGCGCCATCGGGTCCTTGATGATATCGTAGTAGTCGGGGACGACGCGCTTGTTGACACTGCGGTGGAATAGTCGCGATGGATCATGGCCACTGTACAACAACATTGTGAGACTTTCGATTGCAGTTCTTTCTCCAGGAGCAAGTCTTACTCTGGTTCGCGGAAATCGTAAATGGCCATGGTGACGTCCATCATGGCCTTCCATTGCTCGTCATTGATGGCGCCGTCATCCTCGATGGAAGTGACGGGCTCTTCATGCTGTTGCGACTGATCTCGCTCCGACATTGCGTCCACGACCCGCGCAGCTACGCGTGTTCAACGGAGTTTGGGATAGGAGACGCTGGAAAGCTGTAGTTGCGTCGTCGGGAGACGAGACCTGGGAATGTTTTACGTGATGAGTAAGCGGTATCTGTACGCAGTCGAGACGGGCGTATTGTAAATTTTGGCCTCGTTACGCAGGCCAACAAGGCCGGTCGCAAGTAAATCGCATCGACTCGTGGAGTCGTAATGGACTTGACAACGTCAATTTCTGATCGGAGCTCATGAACATCAAAGATGGACCGTCTGCTTTGCTTCGAAGACTTGGCCCATACAACGAGGGTAATGCGCGGACGCTGCGGGGGCTTCCATGCGGATCTCCGCATGAAACCATCGCATTCTCCTCCCTCCAGCACCTTTGATCCGGGCCATTTTTGGTCCGAATTTGCCATTCCGTGTCTTAGATCATGCTTTTGAAGCTCCCTTGACCCTTGATAGAACTGGCGCATCTATTCTCTTTCTGCACTGCGTCTACCCCACACCGGGGTCCCAAACTTCGTCATAGGTCCCTCACCATCAGGGTGGAACCACCTGTGCCGCAGCTCGACGTTCGTCGCTTGTCTCAGCGTGTACAAAGAGCATTACATTACGTATAGCCTGAACAACTATGCGGATGCGAGTACGCGGACCCTCGGGTCAGTCCATCATATCGCTGGACGACTCGGCCAGCATCAGAGACCTTCGAGGACAGATTGCGGAGAAGACTGCTCTCACTTCTTTCGATGTCAAATACGGATACCCCGATCTCAAGCCTTTGGATCTCGACCGTTTCCAACCGGACCGGAAAGTGTCTGATATTGGTGTCAACCTGAACGGGGAACAGCTTATCGTTGCTGCGCGCGAGAGTGCTGCGCTGAACAAGCCCACCCTCAGCCAACCCGGCCCTGCCCTCCAGCAACCTTCCATGTCGAAACCAACAGAACACACCGACGATCCACCGGAGATTGCTTCACCCGAACATGGAGGTACCTTTGTGCTCCGTGTTATGCCCGACGACAATTCGTGTCTCTTCCGTGCAGTGGGTGCCGCGGTCATGGGCGATATGGATACTATGGTTGAGTTGCGGTCCATCATCGCAGGTGCCATTCAGTCCAACCCTTCAGAGTACACTGCGGTTGTTCTGGGCAAGAACCCGGACGATTATTGCCAATGGATCCAAAATGAGGATTCTTGGGGTGGCGCAATCGAACTGAAGATCCTGAGCGAATACTTCAATATCGAGATCTGCTCTATTGATGTACAAACCCTTCACATGTTTCAGTTCAACGAGGGTGCCCCGACACGATGTATTGTGGTCTATTCAGGGATCCATTACGACGTCCTCGCGCTCTCCCCTTCAGATCCACCGTACATCCACGCCGACCCGTTTGCGCAGGGCGATACCAAGATTTTTGACGCCGTCGACCCAGTCGTTCTGGAGAAGGCTAAAGAGTTGTGTCGAGTGCTGCAAAGCAAACATTACTACACCGATACCTCCGGATTCCTGGTACGATGCAACACCTGCGGCGGCACTTTCACAGGCGAGAAGGGGGCGACCAAGCATGCATCAGAAACTGGACACTACGATTTTGGAGAAGCAGCTTAGCGGGCATTTTCACTGAAGGAGCTTTTGAACGACCGGCATATTACGGATTGGAACCTTGTCTTCCACGGCGCAATTCGAGTACAGTGAATGAATGCATGCAGGCCCTGGCTGATAACAGGGCACACAGAGAAATGAGTCAATGGTAAAGGTATTGCGTAGCTTCAGAACTGCATATATCGTACAAATCTTGGGTCTCATAGCATCGCGACCTCATCTGCTTCGTCCTCTCCAGCATCTTCGTCATCGCCCGAATCAGCACTCTCTTCCGGATGGCCGCCCCATTCCACATCATGATATATGGGGTTGGTAAAGAACTCATGCTGCAAGGCTTCCTCAGCACTGAGACGCTTCGACGGGTCTAGCTCCATCAAGCCGGATAGAAGGCGCGTCGCCTGTTGCTCACTCTCGGTCAAGTCCTCAACACAGCTTGACCATTTCACCAGCTTCTCCCAGCTATAACCTTTCTCCCCGATAGTGGGGATGTTAGTCTCGAAAACCTGCCCGTGCATGGCTGCAGCAGCTTTCATCCGTCGTGTACCAAATATGCTCGACATCTCGATCATGGCATCGACGTCGTCTGCCGAGTTGAAGAAAGGAAATCGGCGTCCGAGCAGAGTCAAAAGTATGACGCCAACTGACCACATATCAATCTTCGTGGTCTGTGATGTACATTTGAACAGGACCTCTGGTGCTCGGAAGCCTCGAGTCCCAGCCCGATTCGCTCGCCTAGACGGGCGAGAGTCATTTTTGGGATAACCGGCTGATAGTCCCCCAGATGGTGGGTTCTTCGCATAGTAGCTGGAGAGGACCCGGCTACGGCGGACGTAGGTTTGATGGGTGCAAAGGCATGGACTCGCGTACTCAGAGCCTTGGCGCTGTAGAAATAAAGAAGTGACGTTAGTATACAAATATTTGCAACCGAAGAGGTAGCAAAACCTACCTCTGCAAGTCCAAAGTCGACGAGCACGCCTTCTTTCAAGTCAGGGTTGTAGAGGAAATTCCTGTGAGGCATATGTAAGCTTGCAAGCCAAATCATGGGAGATTATATCCCACGTACGTTGGTTTGATATCTCGGTGCAATATCTCGTGTTCGTGGACCGAATGCAATGCCACCAGCAGTGATCGCAGATAATGGCGCATGTCTGCCACCATAAATGTGCGGTACTGGATGCGAAAATCGGTATGTGGGAAGTAGGGCAGGACCGCAACGACCTGATCCTGAAATCTGAACGCAGTGATCAGAGGACACACGGATCTACAGCCGCGGAGGTCATGAAGCAATTCCAGCTCGTTCTGAATCCGAATGGGGCTGCTCGTGACATAGATCTTCTTCAGTGCCACGAATCGGGCTTGCTTGCGTCTGCCCGATTCTCCGTCGACTCGTCTTCGTTTTGATGGAGGGCTCGCGAATGATTCTTGTTGTTGCGCCTGTCCGAAAATGTCCCAATCGTTGTGATAGTGATCGTAGAGTAAATCTTCCGCCTTGTAAACGGTAGAGAACGTCCCTTGATAGAAGCTAATGTCAGCCAGTCTGTTCGAAATGTCTCCTCGTAGTGAAACAAGCCAGCAGTACCTTCTCCGATCCGATTGACCAGTCGGAATCTGTCCGAGATGCCTGGAAAGGTATCCTCCAGTTTGTTCATGTCCTCCCGCACGGACTCGTCCACCTCCTCTTCCTCGTAGTCACTTTCTCCCTGGGGTATCTCGCTCACGGTAGCTCCTGCATCTTCCTCTCCTAACGCGTATTCGTGTTTGGCCGCCTGTGGAGCTCGAAAGGAACTGCTTTGCTGAAGCTCGAAGACGCCGGACGGAGCGCCTCGAAAGGCCGACATGATGACAGCGGGCTCTTGACGGGGCCGGTAGTGACGGAGGCCAAGTGCGGAGAGACCGAACTCAGACTGGCATGGAATGGAGGTGCAGAAGAGGAGGAAGAGCAGGTCCCATGCGCAGAGAGAGCTCCGTTGTTTTTCTCCGAAGCGCAAAAACACGAGCTTACAGCAGCAGTGTGACAATACAAGCCCGCGAGGGGCGGGCGGCGTAATTTCGCGCGGTTACCTAAGAAATTCCCCCAAAAGGGCAAAAGCCAAACAGCGGGTTTATCAACACATCCGCTTCTCCCCTCTTCATTTCCCCCCGTCGCCGCCATCCGCCATGGAGGACAGAATACAGTTCGATATCAACGACTCGCTCAAGTACTACTTGAGCGATCCCGTTTCCGTTCTGACCCCCGATGCTGACCCGGAGCTTCTCGATTGCGAAACCGACCCCGAATCGCTATCGCCGGCGCTCATCGACAATGTTTTGAACCCGATTGTGGATGCCGTGGCAGAGAACCCAGAAGGATTGACGAAATCTTCCTTTTTTGATTCCTTACAGTTGCTGTTAAAGTGCGCCTCGGTCCCCTCCCAGATCCCCAACGGAGGCTTTCGCCCGCCGGGAATCGACTCTAACCTTTGGAACCCTTGCAGATTTCCGAGCTTTCTCCCCACAAGATCCCTCAGCAAAGTTCTCGACCTGATCGTGTCCGGATTGTCTGTGGAGGCAGACATTATTCACGGGGACCTCGAATCCGACGAACAAGATGCCATTCAGCACCACAAACAACTCCTGGAAATGTACGGCTTTCTTCTCCAGTGGGCTCTGTCCGCCGTGGAGGTGAAGGCGGCAGAGAAACCCGCAGAGTCGGCCCCCGCGCGACGAGGAGGACCCAAATCCAAGAAATCGGCCAAGGATGGCCACTGGGACTGGACACCCCAGATCCAGATCTCCATGGAGACCATGTGCAAGGTGATGAAATTGAAACTCGGGCGCATTTTTCTGACTACCTCGGACCGCGACACATTTATTACCCTGTTCACGCGCACAATCTACCTCATCCTGGAGAGCGAACAACGAGTGAAGAGTATGGCTATCCGCATGCATGCCTTCAAGGTCCTGTGTATTGCGGTCAAGCACCATGGTCACGCATTCGGTATGTGTCGCGTATCGTCTCCAAGGGGCTGTACGAGCAAAACTGACCCACGCGATAGGTGCACAAACCTCCATTGTACAAAGCTTGACATATTTCGAACATTTGTCTGAACCAATGGCCGAATTCCTTCATATCCTGGCAGAACAATATGACTACCCCCAGCTGTCGGATGAGATTCTGAAGTACGATACCAGAGCCACCTGAGAAGCTCAATTTTCTTTTCGCTAACGTGGGCTAGGGAGCTTGGAAATAAGGAGTTTAACTCAAATGACACTCGCGGACCGAAGTCTGTCTCTGCTTTCATCATAAAGCTGTCCGAGCTTGCGCCGAGATTGATCATCAAACAGATGACCCTTCTGGCTAAACAACTTGATAGCGAGGTAATACTCGCTCCGTGTATTTGAAATGGCTAGAATTTGGAACTGACGGTCTTACCAGGCTTATACGCTTCGATGCGCAGTGATCGAGGTCTGCGGAAACCTCATCTCAGACCTGAGTCGACAGGAAGAACGCAGTGAGAATTACAAGACTCAAATCAACGCCTTTTTCGATGTATTAGAAGAGCGTTTCCTCGATATCAACCCTTACTGTCGTTGCCGCACCATCCAAGTCCTCATGCGAATCTGCGATCTGGAACAGAAGTTCCCCAAGAGACGGCAAGCCGCTGCTGAACTGGCTGCTCGGAGCTTGGAAGACAAGAGCAGTAACGTGCGACGCAATGCCATCAAACTGCTGTCTAAGTTGGTTGCCACCCATCCATTCAGCGTGATGCACGGTGGGCAACTCTCGCACAAGGAGTGGACTGAGAGATTAGATGGCGTTGACAGTGAGCTGAACGCTCTGCGGCCTCCTGAGACACCGGGCTTTGATGGAGATATGACCCAGGTCGACAGTGAATTATTGGACGAAGCAACTCAAATGCCCGACGACTCTCCCTCCAAGGCGCCTCGAATGACCGAAGAGGAGAAAGCCGTTGCCATGCAGAAGGCGGCTGAGCAGGCGGCGACGTCTGAACTGTTGACTCGACTGCAGCTGACCAGAAAATATTACAACGAGGCACTGCGTTTCATCGAAGTCCTTCACTCTGGATCCACCGTTGTCTCCCAGTTGCTCTCCTCTCGAAACAAGAGCGAGGTGATCGAGGCCATGGATTTCTTCGTAGTGCTCGACGCCTACAAGGTTGAAACGGCTCGCAGTGGCATTCGTCGCATGCTTCGTCTGATTTGGACCAAAGGCAATAGCGACGAAGGCAAGGGTGTTCAGAGCCACTTGATTGATTGCTACAAGGGTCTTTTCTTCGATGCACCGGACTCTTTCAGCCCGAATGATGCCGCGATCTATATCGCTCGTAACATGATCAGTTTGACATTTGGATCGACCCCCGCGGAGCTTACTTGCCTCGAGCAACTATTAAGCACCATGATGAAGTCCGGGCATATATCAGAGGCGGTGATCGCCAAGCTGTGGCAGGTCTACGGCGTTCAGAAGAAGGAAATTTCAAAAACCCAGCGCCGCGGTGCAATCATCGTTCTCGGTATGCTTGCCTTGGCGGACCCCGAGGTGGTCGTCAAAGAGATAGAGGCGATGTTGCGCATCGGTCTGGGTGGTCTCGGTAGGTCTGACCTTGTTCTCGCAAAGTACACCTGCATTGCCTTGCGACGCATGGTCCCTGGCCGACAGGCCAAATCTAAGGACATCGGCATTCCTAAACTCGCCAATGATCATTCGGTTCTAACCAAACTTGCTGCCATGCTTGAGATTGTGTCCGAGAGCAAGGAGTGGTACGGTGTGGCGGAGCAAGCAATCAGCGCCATCTATACCCTGTCCAAGCATCCTGATGTTCTCTGCTCTGACATCCTGCGACGCAAGACTCGATTTGTCTTCCAACCGCACTTGCAACGTCCTTCTTCCTCACATGCCTCTGCCGATGGTGAGGACCAGCGACCTGGAACTGCGTCAACAGATGAACAGGGATCAAAACCTAAGCCCTCGTCGGCGGCGCTTTCCCAACTCCTATACGTTGTTGGTCACATTGCCATCAAGCAGATCGTGCATCTTGAGCTTTGCGAACTCGACTTCAAGCGCCGCAAGGCGGAGCAGGAAAAGAACAAAACGGCGGAGGCTACTGCCCAAAAGGACGGGGAAAATGCCGAGGACGATGAGTTGGATCTCATCGGCGGTACTACCGAGGATGATTTCCAAGACGCCATGGCTCATATCCGGGAACGTGAGCTTCTTTATGGAGAGAACTCGCTCCTCGCCAAGTTCGGTCCGCTGGTCACTGAGATCCTTGCAAATAACAATGTCTATCCGGATCGTGACCTGCAGGCGGCAGCGACGCTGTGCATGGCCAAGCTTATGTGTGTGTCTGCCGAATACTGTGAGAAGAACCTCCCGCTTCTCATCACCATCATGGAGCGATCTGAGGATCCAATCGTGCGCAGTAATGCCGTCATCGCACTCGGTGATATGGCCGTCTGCTTCAACCACCTCATTGACGAAAATACCGACTTCTTGTACCGTCGACTCAACGATGACGATGCGTCCGTCAAGCGTACCTGTCTCATGACTCTGACTTTCCTTATCCTGGCCGGTCAGGTCAAGGTCAAGGGCCAGCTTGGTGAAATGGCCAAATGCTTGGAAGACGAAGACAAGAAGATTGCCGACCTGGCGCGCATGTTCTTCACCGAACTGGCCACCAAGGACAATGCCGTGTACAATCATTTCGTCGACATGTTCAGTCTGCTGAGCGCAGAGCGAAACCTCCAGGAAGCATCGCTGCGGCGTATTGTGAAATTCCTGATCGGATTTGTTGAGAAGGTAAGTCAACTCTTCACTCCCCATCTACATGAGTCTATACTTACGCTGTATCCACAGGAGAAACATGCTCGTCAACTGGCCGACAAGCTGGCTGCTCGACTCCCTCGCTGCGAGACCGAGAGGCAGTGGAACGATGTCGCCTACGCGCTGTCCTTGCTGCCTCATAAGAACGAGGATATCACTAAGACGGTTACCGCTGGGTTCACCAAGGTTGTCAGCGCGAGTGCCTAGCCTGAATGGAATGACGTTGTTATGCTTTTGATGACTTGTCTTTTCTTTTTTTTTTTTTTTCTTTTTTCTCTGTGCGTTTGGCGCTGGACTCAGGGTTGGTGTTGGAGTCCGCATGTGAGGGCTCTTTTATGCATATTTGAATCGTTAATGAATTCTCAACCTGTCATTCTTGAGACGGTCTACGCCGTAGGTCTAAAACACATGTAGACACGTTCGGTCTGATCGAGAAGGGGCTGGTGATTACCAAGCCTCCGTGTAACAAAAATCCATTGTTCTTCCATCCACAAACGTTTGGGGAGAACAGAAAGAAAAATACATCCACCGAAGAAGTCTAAGTATGTGAAGAGAAACAACAAAAACCAAATATGAACAAGGATACCCGGGAACAGCAAGAGACGCCGTGTTTGGTCGCATGCCAGATACGCCATGGGGTTTGAATCAATCAAATATAGATCTATGCGCCCTGTACTTCGCTTTCCTCCAGAGTGTATTCGCCCGTCCGGATGCCCTGCAACACCTTCTGTCCTTCCTCGGTCAACTCGGGTTTGCCCAGCGGCGTCACGGCTCCAGTAAAGAAACGAGGCTTCCACTTCACCTCCTTCTCCTTGCGTTCGGCCGCCCGCTGTCGCTGCCTCTCCTCAATGTCCTGCTTGATTTTCGTTGCCTGGGTGAATTGTTTGTTCACGATTGAATTCGTGACCTCCGACCAGAACTTCAGTGACTCGTTGGACAGCTGCTGCTCATCCGGGGGTAAGATCTTGGTCGCGGGGAAGAGCGGGGCGATGTCGATAAGAAGACGGGGGTCCTTGGACCCTGCAGAAGTATAGTAGATCTTGCCATGCCAGGATCCGCTGATGCGAGCAAGAACGTCACCATCCGCCACGTCTTTCAGGCGGTTGACGTTATCATTGTCGGGATCGTAGCGGAAGATCACGCCCTCCAGCTTGTTTTGGGTCCGGCCAATCCATCCCTCCTCCACGTATTGCAGAATTGCCTTCATACGCGTCTTCGGACAAGTGACGTAGCAACTGTCCGCCACCGAAATAGATAGCGCACCGCGCAACAAGCCACCGAGGTGTGCATCCGGGTGAGTCAACTGGTACTCCTCATTGTCTCTCTTTTCGATACTGACAAAGATGCCCAGGTTGTGTTGGCCGGGGCTTACCCGAATGCTGGTGCCAGTAAATTTGGCACTGATCTGGTCGAAGCCTCGGGCTGAAACGCCCCGTTCGGGACAGTCAATGTAGAAGGCCGAGACCGGCGGGTGGTGAGAGGTCTGCTCCGTCAGGTAACAAACTTTGACCTTTTGATTTTCATCGTCGACGGTACTGCTATTGCCGCTTGCGTTGACACCGGGCAGATTCACTTCCTCCGGGACGTTGTCCTGCACTTCCCAGCTGCACTATATAGTCCAAAGGCATCAGCGCGGGGACATTTCCACAGGAGTGCTTCTTGACCAGCTCGACTTACTCGGAAGAATTCACCCAGTGTCGAGTTGTATGGCTTGCATGGCTTCCCCTTGATGTATTTCTATCGGATGTTCAGCACATCTTCCCTTTCGTGGCATTCCATGGTCAAATTTACCAGGTCCTTGGTGAACCAGAACCTCAACACCTCCAGCATGCGACCGAGTTCATCGTCGGATTTTCCGATACTGTAGATCTGGAGTCAGCACACGAGTTGACAAGGATGGGCCACGTTGCTGACCTCGCAAAGGTCTCGGGCCGATCCAAATAGTTCCAGTATTCTGTCGCCCGTCAGCTCCGTCCTCGCACCAGTGTCACACCGAGACGGACGTACCCAGATTCGGTCGAGGCTCCAGTAGTTGAGCCGGCAGGGAGAAACGAACCGAGGCGATATCTGTCACACCCACGAACCTGGTTCATAGTTGCATCAGTATCTCTCTGATGATTTATTGAATTCAGCTGGACTCCTAGTCGAGCCACGCGAGGAATGCATACTTGCGCAGGATGGACAGAAACGTCTTGAGCTTCGACGACTCATCGGGGATCTTCTCGGGGACTGTGACGGAAGACATGGTCTCGAGTGGCGGGAAAGTGGGTTTCACGGAAGCTCTGTGCTCCAGGCAAAAAGCAAGGTAGATGAACCGGGGGATGTTCGGGGCGACTGCCCTTGAAAAGCTGGTGAACACGCCCGAAGAACAAAGAAGCAAATCCACCAAGAAGCCCGGGGCAAGAGAGAGTAAAGAGAAGCAAGTGAGCCGGTTTGGAGGGAGAGAGTCGAGAGCAGGCGGTGACGTCCCCATTTTTTGCCCGGTGGGTACAACAAATTAAAGTACAACTCGCCCGGGTGCTGACGCTTTCCTACAGGTATTCGGTACCCGCTCTCTGCTTGTTTTCCAGGTTGGAAATCGAGTACTGGTTACTTCCTACGTGTGTACTGACTACTGCACGGGATCCGACAAGTTGTGTACCGTGTACGCCAGGTACGTTTCGAAGTTTAAGGTATAGTTATGCCCTGTGGGCCAATCGCTGTGCCACGAGGGGTCCTCCCGTCACTGCAATAGCTCCGACAGCAACTGCTTGCGTGCGAGGAAGCGCAACCACGTCCGTATCGCTGGCCCGTAGTCATACCGTCGTCCAGTAGCATGATCCTCGTCTGCCCTTTGTGCCTGCTGCTGCTCTCGGATGCGTCCCCGCAGTCCGATCTGCGCTTGGCTGAGCTCTTGCTGACGCTGCCGCAGTTGTTCCGATGACGAGTCTTGGCATGCCTGTATGCTGTCGGGGACGACGGCCGCTTCAATGTCCGCACGGGTGAGCCCGAGTGCCGGTTCGGGGCCGAGGACCGTCTCCTTGAGCGCCTCGAGGTTCGCTTCTCTTTCTGGGCTTCCCTTCCCCTGGGACAGGAGCCGCTCGTTGATGACTTCCAAGCTTCTCACGTTGACTGCCAACTGCTGAACGAGATCCGACAGAGGGTCGCGAACCACCCCGAGAATAGAAAATTCAATACTATCTTCTGTGTAGGCGGCCATACGGTCGATGATGTTGGGCATCGCCAGCTCCAACCAGTCTCCTTCCGAACATTCACCTAACGAGGTCAGGAAAAGCCGAGGGAGGCCATGACACGGAAACTCACCAAGTGCTCGGGGTTGCCGCTCCAGGCCATCGAATTTCCACACTTGGCCCATCGCCGGCATGAACGCGATAAAATGAAAGCCCGATTCAAAGTCATTGGAGTCTTGGCTTTTGGAGCGCTTCTTAGAGTGTGCTTCACACCGGAGCTGTAGATCTGAATTTAAGATATCCATTTTCCTATGGCAGAAAGCAGTCGGAATGAGCAGAGCTCGACAAGGCCCGTGGAGAACGGGAGACGTACCGAGCAAAGGAGTTGTGCACGCGTTTGACAAATTCAAAGTTATTGACGGCATCACCACGCAACGCCGGGGTGAATGGCATGGTAAAGTCTCGAAAGTGACGCAGGTTCTCCCCGAGGTCGATACCGGGAATGTTGTTGACGATATTCAGTAGTGCCACACTGGCACAGGAATTGCCGGCTGTCTGGAAACTTGTTGGTCAAGGTCATGATCGAAAGAAGCCTCTGAACAAACTTGATTTGCAAACCAGATCCCATCCGGGCAGCTGGCCTCCTGCTTCTCTGCATCATCATCCTCCCGCCAGCGGAATAGAAAGATCAAGCCGTAGATGGGTTTCCTGCTCAAACACTTGTGAGTCTGGTATCCAGTGAAGAAAAAAGAATTGAGAGACTCGTACTCCAGATAGCTCACGCCTTCATCGTCCAGTGACATCACTTCTTGGACCTGGACACCTTTCACTCCGAACTCGCGGAGCATCACATTGAATAATGCCTAGGCGTCATCAGCGTAGTTCGCAAAAGATCGATGCAGACTTACTGGTTCCGATTCAATCTCACAGAAACCATTCCAGCTGCTCTTCTCCAGCTGGGTGGCTGGTTTGCAGATATCTTTGCTCGCAACCTCTTCCAAAGGATCGGTGAGGCGGCGGCGCTTAGGGCGAGGAACCATGGCGAGGGAGACCCGAGCTGTTCACGCTGAGAAGAGAAGGAATTCAAGATCGGCGGTGATCAAAGCCAGAAAAGCCGAGAGTCGTCGAGCGAGTGAGCGCAGTGTAGAAGTGTAGAATGTATAGTGGCATGTCGATGGATGGACCGAGCTTCCTCCGACGCGCTTCCGCGTCTCGGCAGCTTCACCTTTTTGTTTCTGTTTTCTCTCTTTCCAGCTCCACGCTTGACCCCGACACAACACACCGTTCACTCGTACGGGCTCTACACTTTCGAAGGAGACTGGCGATCATTGCGCCTTTTACTTCTCCCTCGTGGGATCCCTCTCGCAGCTTGTAAGGTGACCCCCGGCGACCACAGCATGCCATGAACGGCACTCCCCGCCTTACGTCTGCCTTCCCTCAGACACCTCAGACAATTCCGAGGAGGAGAAAGCTTTTCGAAACTCCCTCTCGCTCTCAGCCTCGCGATGGACGCGACGGGCGCGATCGTGTGTCGCCCTCCAAATCGCCCTCGAAAGTGCCCAAGCCGCAGCCTCAGAACACAAATTCACCGCTCGTCCCTACAAACTTGGTCGATGCACCTTCACAGCGACTTTACGTGGCCGTCTTTTGGCTCGCGTTAGGCGCATATAGAGGATACGAATCCTGGAATGCGTCGGACGAGCTGGACTCGACCTGGCTTTTTTTGAAGTGGGTGTCGATCGACGGAATATTCCTGTTTGGCCTTCAGGCTCTGCGCATACCATGGCTGGAGTGGGCTTTCCCAACTACTCTGGCAGTATTCCTCGTGCACATGGTGGGCAATATTTTCTTGATGTTCCGCATCCCGGTGAGCTCCCTGCGTTCCCGTGTTCCAATCCTTGACTGACGGTCCCAGTTACCCTTGGGTGTGTGGCTTTCAGGTCTCGTGAAAGTGGCTTACGATCGCGAATTATCAATCTCCGAGCGAAAGGTCAAACCGGGGGATATCATTCATAATGCGTCATTGATCCTAGGCAAGCAGATCGTACACATTTTACCAGAAGGGTCAGTTTGGCTATCTCATGGACGTGAATGATTTCTCGCTGACTGTATTAGGTCTGCTGTTCTCAACCCGGAGCGAGCGCCGCTCTGCCTTGACTCTCAACAAAACACCGTGCACCTCCCGATCCGAGTCAATCAGACGGACCCGATTCTCATCGAAGTGTTGCGACTTGATCTAAACACGGGCGAAAATGAAACCCTGACCATTCCTGCAAAGCAATTGAAGCATCTCAAGCGCCAGGCAGACAAGAGACATGCAAATCTGGACCCTGTGTCACACCGGGACCTCCTTTTCCCGGTACGGAAGACTGGTATCTACCGTCTTCAGCGAGTTGTAGATGAATCTCAGCTTGATGTTCACACGCGCATGTCCGACGCGCTGGTGGTTGCTTGTCCCCGCGCGTTGATCAAGAACTCCCACACGAACAAATGCAAAGGAGAACTGTCAAACCTGGTGCTCGAGGTCGAAGGCACGCCGCCTCTGAAGATCAAGTACAGCCGCCAGGTGAACAATCATGATCGTGGATTTTCCTTCCAGAATATCCACCCGGATAATTTACGCTCACCACTTTTGAATCAAAGGCCAGGGGGTGCCCTTTTCAGCATCGACCAGCCCGATATCTCTTGGTCCCAGAGTCAAAAGATCGACGTCCCGTTGAACGAGTCGCTGAATGTCGGTGGAGAGTGGTTCTACGCTGTCGAAGAGGTCCACGATGCCTGTGGCAATGTTGCGAATTACTCTAGCGTTTTCGAGGAATCGGAGCGTCCATCCACTAAATCTCCCTCCCAATGGCACCAGTTTTCCGTTCATGAGCGGCCCCGTGTGTCCTTGTCGGGCTGCAATGACCAACGTCCGCTGGAGGTCGCCCGTGGAGACAGTGTCAATCTACCAATTGACTTTCAAAACGTCGGAAACGGCTACGTAAACGACGGACCCTTTTCTGTCGTATATTCGTTCAGCAGCGCCGATGCTGCACAGAAAGAAGGCGATGTCCAGGCCTCCAGGACGCTTAACTTGAAGACTCTAGATCAGAAATCCCCCATCAAGGAACCGGGCTGGTATTCTTTGTCATCAGTATCAAGCCAGTTCTGCCCCGGTGAAGTCCTCGAGCCCTCGTCTTGTTACCTGCATAACCCACCCGAGCCCGAACTGTCTGTCAAATCCGAAAAGATCTTCGACCGATGTGCGAACAATGCCGTTGGCTTGCTTGTGGATCTGGATCTGACAGGATCGCCGCCATTCCGTCTCCGGTACAGCATCGAAAGTTCCAAGGGCGCAGTCACGAAAACCCAGAAGATTGAGGGTCTGCGGGCTCAGCTCGATTTCACACCTTCCGAGGCTGGCTTCTACCGTTACCATTTCCTGGACATCGAAGATGCTGTTTACACTCCGCGATCTCTTAAGGATAAAGTGCCTATTTTGGAACAGGATGTCAAGCCACCAGCCTCCGCTCAGTTCCTTGGTCCCAGGCAAGTTCGTAAAGCTTGCTTCGGGGAGTCTGTCTCCGTGGACGTCTCTTTCCTGGGTGAGGCGCCGTGGACACTGCAATACGAACTTGTCCACAACGGCAAGAGACAAAAGCAGGTTTTGGAATCCGATACCGACGTGGCGACTATTACTACCGACAAATTGGTCAATGGCGGCGAATACACCCTTGCTCTGACCAGTATCAAAGACAAGTCGAGCTGTAAGCGGTCCCTCAAGGATAGTCTCAAGATTGACGCTCGATCGAAACCACCTAACGTCTCGTTCGGCCAAATTGATAAGCAGAGGAGCGTCTCCGCTTTGCAGGGTTCCAAGATCGAGATTCCATTGAGGCTCAGCGGCGAGCGGCCATGGACTGTGAAGTACAAGAATGTGGATCTCAACCCTTCGCCCCTCGAGAAGACCTTCTGGGATGGGAATAGTGTTCTGATTGTGGACCGCGAAGGCCTCTATGAGCTTGTTGAAGTTTTCGACAGTTCGTGCCCGGGAACCGTGGACCAATCTGCCAAAGAGTTCGAAGTGTCCTGGATTCCCCGACCACACGTCGCCGCCGTGGATGGCTCTCCTGTCGGCCCGGCAGGTCAGTACGCGAAGGCGGAAGTCTGCCAAGGCGATGGCGACAGCCTTGAGCTTCGTCTTTCGGGCAACCCCCCGTTCAATCTTCATTACGAGCAACGGCGGAAGACAGACCGGGGGGTTACTTCCTCTCGTTCGCGCAACGTGAAGACCGCTCTCAACGTAGCGTCGATGGAGATGGACACCTCCGAGCCTGGTCAGTACACCTACAAGTTCACTGAAGTGGGCGACAACCTGTACGACCATGACCCGAAGAGCAACGGCCTCGTTGTGACGCAAAAGGTGAACTCCCTTCCATCTGCCCGATTTGACTCTCCCGGTCATATCTACGGTTTCTGCAAAGAAGACGTGAGCGGCGAGGAGACCATTCCGGTCACGCTGGAGGGACTACCGCCCTTCTCGTTGGAGATCAGCATCAAGCATCACTCGAACGCCAAACCAGAGATTGTCACCATCCCGAAGATCAATTCGAACCGGCACAATCTGCCCATCCCCCGGCGCCATCTCGATCTGGGCCAGCATGTGGTCAGCATTCACAAGGTCCGCGATTCGCGTGGCTGCCAACGGACGACCGAGTATGACGCCTCCTCTGTCCGGGTGGCTGTTTCGGACGTGCCCACCATTATTCCTCTCGAGTCCAAGATCGACTACTGCGTGGGTGAACGACTTTCGTTCTCTCTTTCAGGACACGCTCCGTTCGAGGTCTTCTATACCTTCAACGGAGCCCAGCGAAAGGCCACTTCTCAAAACACCAACTTCCGCCGTATTGCCGAGCGCCCTGGTGAGTTTACCATCACCGCTGTTGGGGACGGTGCTAGCGGCAAGTGCAAGGCCCACAAAGACATCACCAAGGTCATCCACGAGATGCCGAGCGTGCGGATCAGCAAGGGTCAGGTGTCGGTGGTCGACATTCACGAAGGTGGAGAGGCCGAGCTTCACTTTGAGTTCTGGGGAACTCCTCCGTTTGAATTCACGTAAGTTCTATCTTCTTAATCCGTGTTTACATGGACCCGTACTAACGTTCCACAGATACATTCGAAGCTCCAATGCTCGCAAGGGGAAGAAGTCGGAGGTTCTTGACATCAAGCACGACATCTCTTACGAGCATAGAAAGACCATCAAGACCTCCGACGAAGGCACCTACGAGGTGGTGGCGATCAAGGACAAGTTCTGTTCGTTTTCCTCGCAGGTCCCGGGCAAGTCGGAACGAGGATCATGAATGTTGAAATGCGGATTTCATGCAATTTGATGCTGGTGGGTTTGTTGATTTGAATGTTTGCATTGCAGCGGCGCTAGCAGGTAATGTACATTCGCCAATAGGTTTAGAATTTTTTGAGATATAATTCACGTCTGTTTTTTGTCCCTTCCTTTCCACCTCACTTGGTTTCGATTGTATCGATAAGACCATCTCCCAGCCGGGAGATCTCGTTCAGAATCGCTGGATGATTGATCGTCACCCGGTCCTGCTTCTCCTGAGAGGCGTCGGGTGCCGGCGCTGTCGAATACGCCGTCTTCAGGTTCCAAGTCCGCGGCTTCATCATCTGCGGGTTCCACAGGCCCGCAACCACGCCGCAGCGCTCGTCGCCGTGGAAGAGAAGAACACTTTGGCTATAGCAGGCCTGCACGTCATGCACAAACGATTTGACCACCGCCATCTTGCTGCTGCGGGAAGGACCCGTCTCCGCCAAGTTCTTGAATTTAGACACAGTGGGACGATCACCCAAGATTTTGGGGCGTAGATGAATGACAAAGTCGTAGGGCGCGAGAGATGTCTGGAAGAGATCGGACACGTCAAGATCTTGACTCTGTGTCCGCAGCAAGTTCACCGCTGCTTTCGCCAGCATGGTCATTCTCCCGGCTACAACCTTCGAGGGCATTTCGTACTGCGTCCACGTCACGCCATCCGTATCGAGATCCGAAGCGACGAACAGAGCAACGGTGTTCATCGCAGGGTCGATATTGCGCCAAGCGGTGAACCGCGTGCGAATGGATTCGGTGATCTCCGGGCTCAGATCTCCGCCTAAATCGACGATGAAAGGTTCTTGCTGCCAATCCCATCGGGAGAGGAAATGCAGAGTCCGGAGGAAACCGGTCATGATGCTCGAAGGGCAGTCCCACGGATAGGACTGCGTGAAGGTCCGAATTGTCAGAAGCTCGATTAGTTCGTCACAGACCTGAGCAGAGAAGAGATGGGAGGTGAACCAATATTTCACCAGGCGGACGGTGGGTGACAGCAGCGGGAAGCGCGTGCAGAGGCTCCGAAGTGCCTGGGTCAGGCGAGGTGTCTGCACAAAGAGCTTCTTGTACGAAAAGAGAGCGTAGGCAACTTCTTCTCGCTCACGAGGGCTGATAGTCTTGTCCTTGAGCTGACGTTCAAGCAGTATCTGTTCACGTTCATGGTGGATTCTCAGTCGGAAAAGGAACCCCGACGTGTGAGGAATATCCAAGTATGCATTGTTGAGCACCTTGCTGGACTCGTTCTCCAGACCAACACGACAGGATGATGCAGCGCCCGAGGACTCCAGTGAGTCTCCGATCTTGATGAGGAATGCGGCTTTCGTCATTTGAATGGCAGCGAAATCGTCTGGCCACCGAGCGGAGCTTTCAAATTGAAGAACAACATCCGCCGCATCGTTGGCTCCCCCAGAGCCCTGCACTCGGAGCGAAGTGTATCGGAGTAGCGGGCTCGCCGGGGCCAGGTGTCGAATTTCCAAGGGAACTTCTTCCATGTCTCGAATTGATCGCTCAAGCTCTTTGAACGCTTCGTTGATCGACTGGAAAGGTGAGCTGGAGTATGCCAGCACGCCGTCACCTTCGTCATGAAGCAGATCATCATATTCGTCGCCAGTGAGCTGGAAATCATCCTCGGCGATCTGGAAATGGCGGTGCAGTATGTAAGCCAAAATTTGATGCACAATCGAGTCTTCCGATGGTTGATCGGACCACACAAGGCTTTCCAAGATACTCCCATCCTTGAAACGCCGAAGTTCGGCCTTCTCTCCCCAAAAGGCCCGGAAGGAAGCTGCCTCCTCCTTCTCTTCCGCGGGAGGGCCATGGTCGACCGCTCGGCCCACGTTGTCAGCGTCAAGCAGGAGTCCCACAGAAAGACTGTGGCTCGCTTTCTTTGTCAGAGCCTTTGATCGGACAGACCAAGATCCGACGCAGTCACTCGCAAAGGAGATAAGTTTGACCCGGTCTCCGAGGGCCCTCGAAAGGACACCGTACAACGAGTTCTGCTCGCGAAGAGCTCGAAGAGTATCGCCATTGAAGGACTTGGGGAAGGAGATAAGACGATCGAATCTCAACGCCGGCTCGTCGACCTTCACAATGAAAACCCTGTCAAAGTTGTCTTCTCTAGACTCGTTGAGCATCTTGAGGGTGATGGTCGCTTCGTGACGGAGCGCCGAATAGGACCATGGGGTCATCTTGTAAAGAAGATTCAATCCTCTGTGGCCATCGTACAAGACAGGTCCTCCGTCGGGAACAGGGACATCGCTGGCGAAAAGAAGCAAAGGAATTGATAAATCCCTACCGGCAAGAAACTGTACAGTAGCCTTGAAGATTTGATAGCTACTGTAAGATCGCATGAGAATCGGTTGTCCGGTGGGCCCACCGCCTTCGAATAGAAGGGATATAAGTGCCGCCCACTCGAAGCCTCCGAAGCCTCCATTTTGGAAAGAGGTGTGAAATCCCCGTTGTTGCAGCCAGGTCCGTCCCAAAATGCATGCATCGCGGAAGGACTCGCATTTCTGAGAAGCTGAGTGAAGATATCTATGATACTGAGAGACAGTAGCCTCGGACCGGAGGCTAGCGTTGTAGAAAGGGGTTGGTTCGCCAATTTCGGACTGATCAGCGGCAGAGCTCTGTCGAACGTTGCTTTTCATCGGTAGCGTGCGAGTAATGGGGAACAGCGTCGAATCAATTGCAGTCAAGATTCGGACCTGCGGCCGCGAGGGTGCTGGGTCGTCCTTCGAGGCAGGCCGGGGCTCCAGCAAGATCAGCGGGCGAAGACTGTCTCCATCCTGAAGGCCAAATTTGACCTCCAGTCCAAGCTCGTTCATGGAATCCTGGATACCAGCCGCCAGGCAAGCGACATAGTATGCTCTCTTGTGGAAATACCGATAGTTGACATAGTCCTTTTCCTGGAAAATGGAGCTGGGCATAGTCACTGCCAGATCCACTGAGCGAGAGTCCGAGGTTCTGGCTCCTGTCCGCAAAGCAAAGCTCCCCACCACATTGATGTTTGTTGGCTTCGCATACGACACGGTATACTTGGCATCCTTGGCCGGTCGAGGCTCCGGCCACGGCACCACGATGCCAGAAACACCGCGCAAATCCTTCTCGGCCTCTGAGACGGACTTTGGTGGGTTCTCGGGAAGGTTTTCGATCGCGCCCTTCACCTTGTGCAGGGTGTCTTGAAGCTTCGAGATTCGCTTGTCGTAGTTCGGTCTCAGCCCAGTCAACAGCTCGTCCATCTGCAACTTGAAGAAGCTGGACTTGTAGAAGCCGCTAGCCATGGCAAGCTCAGCCGAGCGCTCATCTTTCCCTCTGCTAGCTTGGGGTTTTGTCGAGTGGTCATTTTTGCGCGCGGCCGCTTTCTCGGACCCTACCTTAGAGCCGGTCAGGGCCGAATTATTCGATGATTTGGTATGAGATGAAGAAGTAGTATCGGGCGAAGGGCTGAGCTTCCTTCGTTTAACCGTATGCGCCGACATCTGGAGGAATTGGTGCGTCGAGAGAGAGTTGGGGACGGAGAGCTCTCTATCTCGAAATTTTTTTATGGGGCGATAACGGGTCACGTATCGGGTACGGTAACGTAGACCCAGGTACCGCCTGAGTCAGCGCGCCGAAGTCGCAATATCCTAGGAGTCGACTCATTACTCGACCGGTTCTGCACTTATTCCTCTTCTTTTCTTTTCTTTCCTTCTTTTATTTTTCTTCATTGCTTCCTTTCATTCTCGTCCACCATGCTACAAGCTCTCGGAGGCCCGGTGCCCCCAAACACCGACCATGTATGTTCCGCAACCCTCCCCCCGCCAACCACCCCTCCATGGCCTCCACGGATATCCGAGGGGATGCGTCAATGGTATCGCAACACAGACTTTCTCCTCTGACAAACCACTGATGTTTTTCAAGGCCGTTAGTGTATCACTTCCCACATGGAGGGCCAACGTCGGTTACGAGGAGGGAGAAGATTGGGTTATAAGCAAGATGCAATGCGGCTACCCCCGGTTCTTCGTGCACCCTAGCATTCAAAAGCTTGCGCGGGAGATCGTCTCCCGATTTGGAGACTCGGAAGAGGAAGCGGCAACTCTATTTGCATCTATAAAGACCGCGCGCATCTGCCATTCGTTCATCGTGTCCAAAATCCCCGTCGAGCAGTCGCGGAAAGTTCGAATCGTGAACTTTGTGCCGTCCCCGCATACCGAAGCCGGACCTACTGCGATTACATCTACCTTGTCGGCCGTGATTTATCCCAAGGAATTTGCACCGATTGCCAAGCAGGTGTGGCAACATTCCGGTAACGGAATCTCCAGTCGGCGGGGTGAGTTTTGTCTCCGTGCTTTGCAGGATGGGTTTTTGGTGGAGGACAAGAGCTCTGGGGCTTCCGAGCCAATTCGGCGGCCCTGTAAAGGTCCAAGAAGATACCAAGGAAAAGGCTCTTTGAGCGGAATTACGCGGTCTCCCTCTACGCCCTCTACGCCCTCGGCGTCGGCAGAAACACCCTCGGCTACAACCAACGGCGTTGAGGATGGCCGAGACTATTCTCAGTTCATTGAGGAGCGCTTCGGTCGTAATCTCAGCACCTTGCATGCAAATCAGGCCAAGGATGCTGTGCGGAGGCGGATCGCCGGTGTTTTGACAGCTGATGTTGAACTGCCCCAGGCCCTTGAAACGGCCTCGTCCGAAGGCCGAGTTGCTGGAATCTCGGAAGATGACGTCTTTCTGTATCCCTCCGGAATGAGCGCAATTTTCAACACACACCAGACTTTGATGAATGCACGGGGCCCTATGAAGAGTATCTGCTTTGGGTTTCCGTATACCGATACGCTGAAAATCCTCGAGAAATGGGGCCCAGGATGCTTGTTCTATGGCCACGGATCATCCGAAGATCTGGATGACCTGGAATCTCGGCTGAAGAATGGCGAGCGGTTCCTCAGTCTTTTCACTGAAGCTCCGGGCAACCCTCTTCTCAGGACCCCGGATCTCGTGCGGATCCGGACGTTGGCCGACCAATATGATTTTGCAGTGGTGGTAGATGAGACCATCAGTAACTTCCTCAATATCAATGTGCTCCGGTATGCCGATATCGTCGCCAGCAGCTTAACTAAGATTTTCAGCGGAGACAGCAACGTCATGGGTGGAAGTGCGGTGCTCAACCCGCACGGGCAATACTACCAGCAACTGAAGGAAACCTTCGTTCGGGACTTCGAAGACATCTACTGGGCAGAGGACGCAGTCTTCCTGGAACGCAATAGTCGTGATTTTGTGTCACGAATTGACAAGATCAACTCCACCTCGGAGGAGATCACGGCGATGCTGAAGGCTTCTCCGTTGAGTATGACACCCTAGTTTTGGTCTCCATTCTTTGATCAAGCTAATTGGTTCTTAGTCAAGGATGTTCACTACCCAAAGTACAGCCCCACGCGTCCCTTGTACGATAGCCTTCGCAACCCCAACGGCGGTTATGGTGGCCTGTTTTCTGTCACCTTCTACTCGACCGCAGAAGCCATTGCATTTTATGATACCCTCGAGGTCTTGAAGGGCCCTAGTCTCGGCACTAATTTCACACTCAGGTACGTTTTGACCTCGATTGAAATTCCCTTTCTGAACAGCGCCCATTAAAATTCAATTATAGTTCTCCCTATGTCCTTTTAGCTCATTACGGTGAACTTGACTGGGTAAGTCTTCTGATTCACATAGCACATACGAGATACTGCTGTCCTTGTGGTTCTAAGCTAACGCCCAACGCTTAGGCGAGGTCCTTCAACGTTGATCCAGATCTCGTGCGAATCAGCGCCGGACTGGAAGACGTGTCAGATTTGCGCTCCAGATTTCAACGGGCCCTGGATGCAGTGGAACAAGCAAGGAAGTAAAGAGAACGAGGTTCCAAGCATTGACAAAATTCAACACACTACTCCCTGGGCATGCCCTCAGACTCCTAGAGTAATTCCCGTCTGGAATGCAAAGGAGGCTTATCTACCGGAAGATAGCCAATATGAGCGCATGGTCAATTTCCACATATCCATGGGTATATACAAACGAAATAAAGGATCGAGGCGACCGCATGCTGAAGTAGAGTATAATAATCAAGGATAACCAGATCCTTGGACTGGGTTGTGTAACCCGATCACCAAACACGGTAGACAACCCTAGCACCGTCATTACGCTGTCCAACTGCAAGTCAAAATCTGAGACTGCATCTTCGCGGTAACGACAGTTCCATCGCCCATAACCAATCATAACGCCAGCTGCTAGACAAAATACCATGCCAGGGATGTGACATTTAGAAAGAGCGGTCCAAAGGCTCATCATTCCCGATAGCACCAGTCGGATGACTCGCAACACAACTTAGGTCCCCGCTACCCGTGCGTCGCAATGCCTGTCGCATCGTTTCAACATTGAGTTCACCAAAGCTAGAGGAGACGGGGCTTTGGGCCATTGGGAATGGACCATCCGCACCACGGGTGACGTGACTGGGAGACATCTCCAGTCCTTTGAAAGATGTGGCAATGCTAGTGGGCGGAGATGTGCCAAGTCCATGTGAAGAAGCAGGCGAGCGAAGCGGGGATGGAGAACGGTTGGAAGACCTTGCAGCTGGGGGATGTCCTGGAACAGATGCGGCCTGCGACGGCTCTCGGCCAATTACAGATTCCCCGGTCTCTGCATGTTCGGCGTTGACCACGTCGGCAAACGATATGAAGCTCAAGCGTCTGACATCAATATCTGGTGCACCATGAGTAGACGAGACATCATCGGAATCAGCGGGAACAGGTCCGGCATGATCAACAATACCAGAGGATGCAAGTGACTGCTCAGCTGTAGAGGTGCCAGCCACACCTGCCGCAGCCGGTTGGTGTAAGCTGTGTGTGACAATTTCAACCGAGTCTGGGTTTAATTGATCGTCGGTGATGGCAGCCGACGATGCCTCAAGGACCGGTGGAATATAGTTTTCCGTGCGAATGTGTGCCGGGATAGAGGGTGATGCTTGGGGCGGAGCGATGTCTTCTTGAACATCCCGCTCGAATATCTGAGAGGCAGGAGAATGGAGGCGCGGCGGCAGTTGTGAAGTGGCCTCGGGCGACGGAGGATGCCTTTGCGACGAGTACTTCCGGCGTTCTAGGATATTGGGTGTCCGGGAAGCTTCAGAGGAGCTAATGGGTGAGGATGGCGACACCGGGCTGCTGTTGGAAGCTCCAGAGCTCGCCTCCACGGGTTGATTTTTCTCGACTTCCTGCAGTTGGGCCAATGTCAAATATGCCGGCCGGGGAGCTTGTACACTCGCCGCAGCCTTTCCGACCAGCGGTTCGAGCTTATCGGAGGTCGTCTGCTCGTGGTCGAGGGGATGAGATGGCAACGAGCGAGGTTGGTACGGGTGACCATCCCTGCGAGAAGGCGATATGTCCTGTTGCTCTGCCATGGCGAAAGGGGGGGGGGGGGGGGGGGGGGGGTGTGTGGGCGAACAGTGTTAACCGTATGTTCAGGGGGTGGCAACCCCGGGGGACGGGTGTCACAATAGAGGGGTTGGGGGGGTGGGGTGTAGTTGGTTTTTAGGGTGGGTGGGGGGGGGGGGGGGGGGGTGTGTGGGGGGGGGGGGGGGGGGGGGGGGGGGGGGGGGGGGGGGGGGGGGGGGGGG